>LPNX010957630.1:860587-975215 GCA_001517045.1 Pseudotsuga menziesii | reverse complement strand
ATTTTGAATCTTGACTTAAGTCGTAGATCCGATTGATGTGAATCAACTGTACTGCATGAGTTGTGCCAGCTACGAGGTGGAAAGGACGGTCAGGTCATGCATGATGACATATGTTTGTGATCGGTCGCGCAGAACTGACTCCTTTTTCCAGCCATCCTGCTTCCTTCGTTGAGCTCCTTGGATGTGAGACAAAATACTATACTCCCTCTACAATCACAAAAACATGGTTCCAGCAGTTACCCATCTAAGAGATATCTTGGGTGAGACTATTACTGCTTCGTAGGTGTTTCCGATGGGGCTTGCTCTATCGGACCGGTATCTCAGTTAGTTGTTGGATCGATGAGATGTGCAGAACCTGGGTCGCGCGAGTGGGGAAAAGTGGCCAACAATAGTTATATGGGTATGGTGGCTAATATTCATGCGGATGATCCTGCTTCTTTTGAGGAGGAAGTAGAGCATCAGGTATGCATAGATGCCATTATGGAAGAGTACCATTCCATCATGAATAATGATGTGTGGGAGGCGGTATCAAGTCCAAAGGGGAAGTTAGTTGTGGCTTATTAGTGACTCTACAAGCTCAATCATGTTGTAGATGATAACATCGAGAAGTAAAAAGCTTCACTTGTGGTGTGGGGGTTCTCACATATAGAGGGAGTTTTCTATGATGAGACCTTTGCATCAGTTTCTCGATACTCTTTGATCATAGCAGTGATCTCCATTAGAGTAGATATGGGTTGCAAGATCCACTAGATGGATGTGGAGACCTCATTTCTAAATATATTTAATCATGGGGAGGTGTATGTTGAGCAGACATAGGTATTTGACATACATGGGAGAGATTATTATCTTTGCAGGTTGAAGAAAGATTTGTATGGACTCAAGCAATCTCTGAGAGTATGGTACTTGAGGATATATTCTTACTTGCTGTAGATGGGATTTTATAAGAGTGAAGCAAATCTAAACCTATACTACATTGTGGTGGGTGATGATCCACTTATTCTTCTACTCTATGTTGATTATTTTTTCATTACATGTACATAGAGACTCATTGCATAGTGCAAGCGAGATCTTATGTCAAAGTTTGAGATGAAAGATATTAGGATGATGCATTATTTTTTGGGAATGGAGGTTTGGAAGTATCCTATCCATATTTTCCTAGCAAAAGCAAAGTGTGGGGTTAACATCTTTAGGATATTTCAAATGGACAGGTTCATGACTATGTCTACATTGATGATCACCAATTGGAAGAATATTAATGATTTTGAGAGTGAGTTATTGGATCTGACCCTATATTGTTGTTGGGTTCCATAAAACCCTTTTTTCCTAATCTTATCTATCTCTTTTTCCATGATTTTTCCTCTTAATTATAACCAAGTCCTTACTTTTCCTATGATTAGGAACTTTATCTTTGATTTTCACTATCTCGTTATTGGTTTTATAAGAAAGTTCAGAATCTCCAGGTGTTCTAAGTGTAATAGCTCACTAGACTCAAGAGATAAGTAGTGCCTGGCGTCAATTTCCTTTTTATGATCTGGTCAAAGTTGTTGATGAGATAAGCTCAGATTTCCTTCCACGCAGCTAGCTGAAACTGCCCAAGCATCTTTTGTTATCAGCTGGAACACATTTAACCTTTGAATAGTACATATTAAAAGTTCATTCATGGTTATGAACTAACTCCATGTAATATAATTATAGTTATAATTGTTTCTGTTGTATTCAACAGCGTGAAGATCGTATATCTTCATGGCTTCCCAATATTAGTGGGTTTCAACTACTTCATCCTTGTATAAGTATGAACAGGCGAATGGAGGAAGGAATTGGAAATATTGTAGAATAATTACAACAAGAGGATACTATAACTATGCTTTGATCATTTTAATAAAGGATTCACAATTCTCAATATCTTTGTCTTGCATATTTCGTTAATCCTTTAACAACATCTATGTTTGAAGGCCAGGGCCGGCCTTCTTACAAAGTTGTTGGTATTAGTAGATGTTGTAGTTTTACTTACTTTGGTTTGGTGTGGAATTTTAGTTAGATGGATTAGTAGATGGTTGCGACAGTATCTCTCATATAATTGCATTGTTATAATTTCTTTTGGTTTGTTGTTGGCGCAAACCCAACCAAAAAATCCTAGTCGATAGGGTTTCCCGCTATTGACACTCGACTTGTCGTGATCTCCCTGAGCACTGGCCCAGATAGGTTTTACCCTTTTCAACAACACATGTGAAGTGAATGAAGTCTCACCTGAGATGTTCAAGGGAAGGATGACGAAACCAAGTTTCCACAGAATAGAAGAGGAATATGGGCATCAAAAATTCATCAACTTATTTATTAGATATGCCAACTTGTTTTATCATCCATAGAACCATTCATCATCACGCTTAAATAGATTGCATCATTCATTCATAGTATACTATAATTAACCATACTATCACCCAAACATATCTAAGAAGATAACATCATTCATAAGCAGTAAACATTTCTGCTAGTTTTTTAACATTCAAGCTAGCCTTATGTTAGGATCTTTAACTGAGAGAACAACAAGTACAACAATCAAACACAAGAGACAATGAACACAGTGTTTTCCTTGGGGAAACCATAAATGGAGAAAACCCCGCACCTTCCTCAGAGATAGAATCAACACAAAAGGTAAAATCCCAAAACAGTAAGATGATCTCCTGACAGTAGTAACCTTCTTCTTGTCTAGCCCCAGTGTCTTCTCCTTCCTCAACTATGTGCTACACTTGAGTGTGTTTGTGATGTATGATAAATAGACATTCCAACCCTCTATTTATACTAATCCCAACATGACTAAGACCCTACTAGGTCCGACCTCTCTAGGAGAGTCTAATAACCCTAGTGCCCCGGAACTGTGGGGACTTTAACCCTTAGACAATAAGAGGGTTACCCACAATGACTTGACATGACTTGTTTACATTATAGATCTTCCCGATCATAAAATCGGGGCATGACATGACATTATAACATCCCGGAATAAACATCGGGTTACAATAGATAAGAAATACAAGTGAATACATTCTGAAGTTACAGTTACATTAACACTCCCTCTTAACTAGGAAGGTATTCTCTCGACACAATTTTCATCACTGGTCTTATTCTATGGATCTTCTCATCATCTACATATCCAATTCATATTCATATTTAAGCCATCTTTATCTTCATGCCATCTTCATTTCTGGATCTGGATCATCATCACTGGACATCATCACTGGATCTGGATCATCACTGGACATCATCACTGGATCTAGATCATCACTCGATCTGGATCATCACTGCTGGATCTGGATCATCACTACTGGATCTAGATAATCACTTGATCTGGATCATCACTGCTGGATCTAGATAATCACTCGATCTGGATCATCACTGCTGGATCTGGATCATCACTCGATCTGGGTCTCTCGGAGTCATCATCATATGTGCTATCTCATGATTCTTCTCGTCACAAGAAGTTCTATAGATACAGCCTTATTTCATGTTGTTTTTAGGCCTAGCCATCATGTAGGTCTTCTTTAGCACTTATATCTGACCTACTCGTCAAAATGGCCCGCCCAACACTTACATCTGACCAACTCATCAGAAAGGCATGCGCATCACTCACATCTGATCATGTAGGAGCCTACAATCACATCAAAAAGGCCCAGCACTCACATTCACTAGCATGATATGACATCACTATCATCTATGAAAAGGATTCATCACTTACATCTGACCTGGTAGGAACCAAATCCTACACCCTTTCCAGAATGGCCCCCAGTCCCAGACTGAGCTACTTGGTAACAAAATAGGTGCCTCCATTCTCCCAAAGAATGGTTGTTTCCCTTATATCTGACCTGGTAGGAACCAAATCCTACACCCTCACCAGAATGGCCCCCAGTCCCAAACTGAGCTACCTGGTAATGGACCAGGTCCCTCCAATCTCCTAGAGAGTGGTAGTTTCCCTTACATCTAACCTACTCATTAGAATGGCCAGTACTCATATCTAACATGGGAGGAACCTAATCCTTTAGCCATGACATAATGGCTCAGCCCTTACATCTAACCTGCTCTTTAGAATGGCTTCCGAACTCATCACTTCCCCTTGGAAGGGACCTCGATCTGGAGAACACCAAGCTTCTCCTTGAAGTACTCAAACTTCAATCTGGCCAATGGCTTCATCAACACATCAGCTATCTGATCGTCCGTCACAACATACTGGAGCTTCACTGCTCCCCTCTACACCATATCCCTGATATAGTGATACTTTATCTCGATATGCTTCGACTTGTCATGGAACACTGGATTCTTTGACAACTTCACACAACTCTAGTTGTCACAATGTATAAAAGTAGCATCCAAATGGAGATCAAATAAATCAGACAGTAGCTTCCTCAGCCATACTACCCCACAACTAGCTAAACATGCTATGACATACTCTGCTTCAGTTGTACTCAGTGCCACACAGGATTGTTTCCTGCTAAACCAGGAGATCACACCTAACCCATACTGAAGCAACACCCTGAAGTGCTCTTCCTATCGATGGCACTTCCTACCCAATATAAATCAGCATAACCCTCCAGGTTAATCTTCTAATTCCCATTGTACTTGAGCCCATAATCAACTGTACCCATCAAGTACCTCAGAATATGATTTTCAGCAATCAAGTGAACATTTATCGGATCTATCAAGAACTAGCTCAAGGTGTTCACAGAAAAGAAAATGTTTGGTCTCTTGTTCGTGAGGTACATAAAGGACCCAATCATCTGAAGATACATCGTAGCATCAACTGAATCTGATGAAGCATCGGTCAATAGCTTCAGGTTTAATGTCATAGGTGTGGCCATGGCTTTGCAGTCCATCATCCCAAACCTCTTTAGGATCTCTACTGCACACTTACCTTGGCCAAGGAAGATTCCATCTACACTCTGCCACACCTCCATGCCTAGGAAATAATGCATCATACCCAAGTCCTTCATTTCAAACTTAGCAGCAAGATTTCTCTTTGTATCAGCAATCAACCCATCCATACCTGTCACAAATAGATCATCTACATACAGTAGAAGCATCACTGGGTTTCCATCTTCAAATTTGTAGTAAAGGTTGGAATCTTCTTTACTCTTGGTAAAGCCCAAACTTTATAGAAAGCTGTCAATTCTACCATACCATGTCCTAGGTGCCTGTTTCAAACCGTACAAGGATTTCTTCAATCTTCACACATGAGACTCCCTGTCATCTGTTTCAAAACCGACTGGTTGTTCTACATACACTTCCTCTTCCACTACACCATTCAAGAAAGCAGTCTTGACATCCATCTGGTGTATCTTCCATTTCATCACTGCAGCCAGAGAAAGTATTGATTTGATGGAAGTGTATCTGGCTATAGGTGCAAAGGTTTCTTCATAATTTATACCTTATTTCTGAGAGAAACCTCAAGCCGCAAATATTGCCTTATATTTTTCAATCCTACCATCTGCAGCATGTTTGATCTTGTAGATCCATTTGGAATTTACAATTGACTTCCCATTTGGACTTGGGACAACATCCCAAACATCATTCTTCATGATCGATTGGTATTCTTCGATCATAGCATCCTTCCATTCTTTTTGTTCTACCTCTTCTTCATAACTGGAAGGTTCTCTATCAATGAAATCACATAGTAATGCTACATACCTAGAGCAAGATCTGGTCCTCTTTCTTTCTCTGTGATTTTTCTTTTGGAGCCCCATATCTTTCCACACCTTGGATAATTTCTCGTACCCAAGTAGGTTTCCTCTTATCAGAATTCTTCTCCAGAGGTGGATCTACAGGTCTTTGTCGTTCTTCAAATTCTCAATCTTCTTCTTGAGTTTATTCATTCATGGTTGTATCATGAATTCTGGGTGCTTCTGCTTCTTCAGGTTCTTCAGTAGGTCTCTTTCTGGATTTGTTGTAAACTATGTCTTCATCAAATATCACATCCCTACTGATGTCAATCTTTTTGTATCTTGGAAAATATATTCTGTAAGCTTTTGAGCTTTCATAGTATCCCACAAATATACCCTTCTTTCCTAAAGGATCTAATTTTGTTCTCTTCTCTTTTGGAATGTGTATGTACACAGGACATCCGAATATTCTGAGATGGCTGACTTCTAGTTTCTTGCCGGATAATTCTTATTTAGGAGTCTTGTTCTTGAGTACTCTATGTGAAGTACGGTTCTGTACATACACCATTGTTCTGGAAGCTTCTGCCCAAAGATGCATAGGAAGGCCTTGATCATGAGGCATTGCTCTTACAGCTTCCATGATAGTTCTATTCTTCCTCTATGCAATCCCATTCTGTTGTGGATTATAAGGAGTGGACAAATCCCTCTTAATCCCTGATTCTTTACATAGATATTTGAATTCATTTGAAGTGAATTGTCCGCCATTATCTGAACAAAAGATCTT
Source organism: Pseudotsuga menziesii (assembly GCA_001517045.1). NCBI lineage: Eukaryota > Viridiplantae > Streptophyta > Pinopsida > Pinales > Pinaceae > Pseudotsuga > Pseudotsuga menziesii. Next base: position 968,786 of record LPNX010957630.1, on the reverse strand, counting down.
GATCTTCTTTTCAGTGTGGTTCTCGATCAAGGCTTTGAATTCCTTGAACTTGCTGAATACTTCATCTTTGTTCTTCATGAATTAAACCCATATCTTCCTAGAAAAATCATCAATAAAAGAAACATAATATGCATACCCGCTTAGTGAGTTTGATGACATAGGACCGCATACATCAGAGTGGATTATTTCCAAGATTCCTTTTTCTTTGATTTCGCTGCTTGGAAATGTATTCTTTGTATTCTTTCTTTTCGCACATCCTTTGCAGACCCCATCATGTTTTTCTTGGATTTCTGGAAGACCTTCAACAACTTTGCTTGCAAGTGGTAGTGCTCTGGAATAAACATGTGCAAGCCTTCTATACCAAAGTTCACTTGGATCTACTGTGTCATGGACCAAGGCTTGTTCTAGATGGCCCTTTAATTTGTACAATCCTCCTTCTTTTTCTCCAATCACCACCGCATCATCGATAGTATTTCCTTTTGGCCACATGATGACTTGACCATCTATGAATGGAAACTGCATTCCTTTTGCATCTAATGCCGAGATGTATAGGAGGTTCTTCTTGAGTCATGGCACAAACAATACTTCCTTCATTGTCAGAGACTTTCTAGAGTCTATCTTATAGGAAGATTCCCCACTACCTTTTATTGGATATTGGTAGTCATCTCCTAGCTTCACCTTGTGAGGTGATTCATGTTTTGACAGTCTCACAAAGGATTCCTTGAATCCTATCATATGTTTGGAAGCCCCTCTATCTATGAGCCAATCATTGCTTCCATGAGTAATGTTTCCTATGAGAGCGGAAATCAAAACATATTCATCCTCGCTTGAAGAATCTTCACTTTCATATCTGGTTCTTTTCTTGGATGGTTCATCATCCTCTGTAGCATGAGAATGATGTATTCTTTTGTTGCTCCTTTTTGTTAGTTTCTGTTTCTTAGGACAATTTCTTGCATAATGTCCTACTTCATCACATGTATAACATATGATCCTAGACAAATATTTTCTAGTGTTATCTTTGTGAGAGTGCTTACCTCTGGAGTGATGAAATCTTCTTTTGGTTGACTTAGAGTGTACCATGAGAGCTTGATCTTCACTTCCCATATTTTCTTCTTGAGCTGCTATCCAAGATTCTTCTTGAGAGCACTCCTCCCATAGTCTGCTAAACTTGACTAACTTATTTCTAGCACAGATCCCTTGGATGAAAAAATCCCATGACCTAGGAAGGCCATTCAAGGTAGTCATCACAATCTCTGCATTTTCCACTTCTTCATCTACTGCTTGTAGTTGTTCCTTGATCAGAGAAACTCTTGTGAAGTAATTCTAGATTGTTTCTGCATTCTGAATCTTCACAATCTTTAGTTGGTTTCTCAGAGTCATCTTCCTATTTATGTTCTTCCCTTCAAACAATTTGGTTAGGGCATCAACCATAGCTTTAGGTGTCTTTAGGGAGGACACCTATGGTATGAGATGATCCTTGATATAATTAGAAATGATTCTCTTTTCCATAACCACCTTCTTCTTATGCAAGGCCTTAGCCTCATCTCCCTCTGGAATTGGAACCTCCTCATGGATGTAGGAGTCTGACTCATTCTCTTCCTGGACTAGGGAGATCCTATACTTCCAGGCTTGGAAGTTATCAACTCCCTCAAGCTTTTCACCAAGCTTGGTATGATGATACATCTTAACTGAGAACCTCAAGTGGAAATACAAAATATTTTAGATCTTACCAGGTTAAGATGTCGGATCTAAATTTTGAGTTGAAATCCTACAGAGTTGGTTCAGGAGCAAATTAGGGTTTTTCTTTTCTGGAGTTCTTTCCAACCAAATGCTTTGAAATTGATCCCTAACTTCGATTTTGGGGAGGATATCAATCTAGGCCTGGGCTCATTGAAAAATTCCTCTTCTATGAAAATCCCTAATTTCTGGTAGTAGTGTCAGGTCCAAAATTGAAAAACCTCATAATTGGATTCTTCTTCGATAGAAATATGTGCCCTAAGGAGGAGAGTTATTCCACCTTACTTTTACTGAAAATATGTGGAGAGAGATCCACAAAGTAGGAAGCCCTAGTTCCCGTATTTGCACAGTGTCTTCTTCTCAGGTTAGCTCTGATTCCATGTTAGTTTTTCAACATTCAATCTAGCATTATGTTAGGATATTTAACTGAGAGAGCAACAAGTACAACAATCAAACACAAGAGACAATGAACATAATTTTTTCCCTCAGGGAAATCATAAATGGAGAAAACCCCACAACTTCCTCAGAGATAGAATCAACACAAAAGGTAAAACCCCAAAATAGTAAGATGATCTCCCGACAGCAGTAACCTTCTTCTTGTCTAGCCCCAGTGTCTTCTCCTTCCTCAAGTATGTGCTACACTTGAGTGTGTTTGTGATGTATGCTAAATAGAGAGTCCAACTCTCTATTTATACTAATCCCGACATGATAAAACCATACTAGGGCTGACCTCTCTAGGAGAGTGTAATAAACCTAGTGCCCTGGAACTGCAGAGACTTTAACCCTTAGACAATAGGAGGGTTACCCACAATGACTTGACATGACTTGTTTACATTATAGATCTTCCCAATCGAAACATTGGGGCATGACATGACATGATAACATCCCGAAATAAACATTAGGTTACAATAGATAATAAATACAAGTGAATACATTCCGAAGTTACAATTACATTAACAATTTCTTCATAGATCCATATCACACATATTCACCATTGGATTGCAGGAACAAAAATAAAAGATAGAAAGAGGAAAAAATATAACAGTATTTCAAATCAACCCTCGTCTCTTCATATTACTTCTGTGCAAGAAATTGCAGATCCAAAATAGACATCAATTCAATTCTTAGTCTCAGATTCTATATGATGAACATGAATCATCACCAAGATTGCCAAGCTAGATCACCCTTACATTCACAATTCTTCTTCAATTTATAGGCTTGTGTCTTTACCTTCATGGTCCACTTCTAACTAAAACCTAACTGATTCTACCAACTAATGACCAATATCCACAAAATATGGTAAAAATTACAAAAAATGACACAAAATATTCAAAAGTAGTCTATCTTCCACCTTGTGCGCTATCTTTGTCTTACGCGGTGTTTTCTGATCTTGTGCAACATCCATGATGTTGCGCAACTAATTGATGCTCAACACCTTGCCAACAGGACCCCAACACATTCTTGTGGCTCATCCTCGAGCCATGTCGGTTGGACATGGTGTACTCGAAAACCTTGGAGTGCTAAAACTACTCACAGATAGTTGTGTGTCAATCCCCTGGAACTTGTGAAACCGTGCCATTCACTGGGACTGCCTTTTCCATGGTCAATTTATTCTCAACTCAGCACACTTATGGAACCTCGTGTTGCATGGAATTTAATTTCTCCTCCATCCATAAATACTAGTTGTTGAAATTCATCTGTCTATCTATCAATTCCTGGGTGGCTACTTGTTGCATAGCGACGGTCTACAGCTGCAAATTATGGATCCTACTTGCCACATTGAAATCCATTCCAGCTCTCAAAACCTTGTCATTCCTTGGATTTAGGCTTTCCCTAGACTATCGTAATTCAATCCCACTCCCTGATCCTATATACTTTGTCAAGTGGGGCAAGAACTCGAGCCCCTTTAGGATTGTTCATGGGTATCTTGGTATGCGCCCCATACCGACTAGGAGGGATATAGCCAAGGATTACCTTGCCAGGAAATTTTGTCTTGGATGAGCTAGCCTGCATACTTGCAAATCATTCTTCAATTGCAACTGGTGAAGCATACTCACTCAAAATATCCCATGTTCCTAGGGTGCTCTACATATCATGTCACATTTAAAGCTGATACCTTTTATGGTCGGAGCCACTTCCTTACTCAGCAAAGCTTCCCTTAATAGCCCTTCTGATCGCTTCTACAACTTCGCATAGTTCAACTCTGCACAATGGTGTCCTCTCATCGAATAGGATTCAGATTATAAGACCAAATCGACTAACATGTCATCATTCTCATATCAGGTTCATGATCATGATGAAATTGTTCATTCATGATCTGAATACACCACCAATTCTTCCAACACACCACATGGATCTGCTGTCATTAGATGCTACATTGAAAAGTTCCACTATTTAGCTGCTTTGACAATCGTCATTGAGTACTGATGTGATGTCTAGTCATGGTCTTGTGGTTGGTGGGGTCTGTCTTCCTAAAGACGCTATTGATTCTTCCTCTTGCGCAGCACAACCACTTCCTCTTGTGCAACACAACCACTTCCTCTTGCACAACACAGCCACTTCCTCTTGCGCAACACAGCCACTTCCTCTTGCGCAGACACTTCCTCTTGCACAGCCACTTCCTCTCGTGCAACCACTTCCTCTTTCTATTTATCCTTCCCCCTTTTTTTCCATTGCGTAGTTCCTTAAGAAGTTCATGGTTCTAGCCCCATCAATTAACTGTATTAACTACTCTTCATTTTTTTCTGATTTGACTATGTTGTGACCCTATCATTGTTGCAACATAGATTCATAGCTGCGCTACTAATGTTATCAACAATTCTCACTCAGTACGGACACTGCTTGTTCCTCTATAATGTAAATCACAAGTATAGAACAAAAATACACAGCAACATATCTTTTCCTTGAATAATCAAATCATCTAGCAAGAAAGATAATATACCTCAACCTTGGATCCACTTGTCCTCTTTCCAAAATTCCTTGCAATGGTTTAGTACCTACAAAATAAATCACAAGACAAACAAAAGGAATGATAGAATCATGATACATTTACTATTCATATTGGTGATCAAGGAATCCAATAATATCTAATTACAATCAATACAATCAAATATAGGAAAGGGAAATGTCTTTGTATTAATATATGGATGAGAAAGTAGTACACCCCAAAAGCCTTGATGTCGATGGATTCGATCTCAACAAGAATGTCTACAATCTCTTATAACTATAAAGACCTCTCAAACCATTAGATAAATCTACTTTGCCTATGATTGAGACTTCAAACTAACATCATAAGGATGCTTTTTCTGGCCTCCCCCACTCTCATCCTGAAGGATTCATTTATAGTCCTAAAAAAAAATATATGACTTGGAAAAAGGATAGGATGAGATCCATACAGGTGAGGAAATCGAATGCCACCTCTCCCAAGAATATAGGAACTAACCCCGGAGAGGCTTCCACATGGAAGCTTATAGAAACTTCTTTTTTCTCATTTTCTGACCACCGGTGCTCTTAGCAAAACTGTCAAAAGTGTCGATCTAGATTTTTTGTCAAATAAAGGAGACAACAATGCTTATTGGTCATTTGTGGCATGAGTCATTGACGCTCTATGCAAAAAAAATGAAGGCGCCGCCCCTTCTAGGTTTGGGAAAAAAGTGACCAAGGTGACTCAAGCCAGGATTTCTGGGAGGTTGAAAGGCAATGAGAAATTCTCATGAAGGCTGATAAGAAATGTGAGATTTCTAAGTGCAACAAAATTCCCCCCAAATATGAAGCTAGAAGTAAGTGATAGGTGAAATAGTTTGCAAGTCTTTCATCTGATACAAAGGCAAAGAGAGATAGATTGATACAGGACCAGTAACTAACTTTATCCAAGCCAATCATAGCTGTGGACCAATACACTATAGATCTATGATGATGACCACGTCATGGCTACCAATAATACACTGTAGATCCATGAATAACTAATTTGGGAGGTAGGACATAGCTACGGAACACATAAAGTAGATCCATGTCTCTTAAACTCAAATACGAAAGACAACCACCAAATATACAATGTGGATCCATGTCAAGACTCTAAATGATCCCAAATGCAACCTGAGTATAGGAAATGATGATGGTAAAGCTTAATCACTCAGGGTCTTCATTCCAATCCCCAATCGATATGATTCTAACCATGTGAATAGATGTGTTGATGTCAAACATGGCAGAAACCACTTGATTACCAGTCATCGATGTCAACTGTTAACAAGTGCGAGGGAAATGACCATTGATGTCAATGATCGCCAAGGTATCCTGGTACATTCTCCCAAGTGTGAATAGATTTTTTGAAGTTGAACACTTGATAGAATCTTTCAATCAGAGGTCATTGATGAAAAGATACTGTCGAAAACAAGAAAACATGCCATTGAGGCATGCAGGCTTCAAGCTACTCTTTTAGGTTTCTAGGTCTAATTCCTGGACAATGATTTGAAGTCAACAAGAATAGACTTGTCACAGGAGGGTCATGATGATTCCCACATCAATGACATGAAACTAGGAACAAAATTTGATTTGAAGTGATATAATTGACTCAGACATGATTGAATTTTAAGGATAATTAAAGTTACTGATGAGTTATTTTTTCAGGAGAAACATTCTTTGAACAATTTGATGGCACAACACATGACTTGGAAGCACTGACTTAACGAGAATAGAACCAGGTGTAATGCAAGGAATATGACTAAGAATTCTTTGAATTGACTCAAAGGAGTCAGGTGACTCACGAAAGTGGATCGACTCAGAGACAAGCTGAAAACCCAACTGTTCAGATATGCAAATACAAACAGGTGCCATGTTCAAAGGTAGACTGTAGATTACTACCATAAAAAGAATCAAAAACCATTCCCCTTTCCTTTAATTTCCCCACCTCTAAAGGTGATTTCCTCTTTTCATTTTTACGAGTTCAAAGAGGGAAACAAACACTCATTAAATCTCATCAAATGACGAGTCCATTCACATATTCTTCACAAACCTGAGAAAGGAGGGGTTCGTTCCCAAATAGGGGTTCTCATATTTATGAATAGGATATTTCATTGTTTAGTTTTATGAGTCCAATGAAAGTAAAATCATCTGTCGTTTCATGTTAGAGAGTCTGAAATAACTGAGAAGACTCCAAAAGGTGCTTTTTCATAAACAAGGTTAGTCGGTCCGAAAAAGATATAACCTACCCCCGACTAGTCGACCGTTCTGGTTCTTTTACAAGCGTGAATGTAACAAGTTTGCTTGGAAATATTTTTGTGTTTTGAGGAGACTAAAAAGATATTAAATATAACTCCAGAACTAGGTTCCTTTTTCATAATCCACTTTTAACGAGTCTGAAAAAGAAAAAAAGTAGACTCGACACCTTTCTATTGGAATTTGAATGAGCATGTAAAAAGTGTAAAATGATGCTCAGTACTTTTTCAGTCTTTCTCTAAGCTAAAAAAAGACAAAAATAGCTTATGTTGTAGCCATCACCCAATATTTACCCGGAAAAACTCAAAAAACACCATTAAAAACCATTTTTCCAAAACTATAGAAAGTGAAAAATAAAAAAATCCATTTTAATAAAATAATTTGGATTTCAAAATCAAATAAATTATAATGCAGTTTGAAAACTCCAAATATTCTATAAATAGAAAGGGTAGGTAATATAATTTAACCATTTTTTTTTACCATTGGTGAGTTTTGGTAGTTGGATTTGATAGCAAGAGTTCCCTCCGATGATTTTGCAAGGGTGCTTCACTCCATTATTTCTTCATCCTCCTTAGAAGCGGTAAGCCTTCGATTATTTCCCCTTCTATGCTCAACAAATGTCATTTTACTTCTTTTGCATTATTTAAATTCATGTTTTTAAAATGATTTTTGAATTCTTTAAAGGAAAGATAGAGGATAAAATTGTTATTTGAAATGCTTGAATAGGATATTAACCATCCCAATAAGGGTTATTTGAAATGATAGAAGGCAAAAGTTTTCTCCCCATAGGGTTTTTGGCCGTCAAGCAGATCTCTCGACGATGCTCTACCAAGATGGGACAGAGGTTCCATAGGCGCTCTGTCCACAACTGATATGCGGTCAACGCTCTGGGAGCCATAGGTAGTAGTGGTGTGGTGATCTGTGGGCGAAAGGTAGCAGCACCACTATAGGGACAAAGAAAAATAAAAAACCCAAATTCATCAAAAACCAAATTTTCCTTGTTTTCTTCTTGCTTTACAATTTTTCATTTGATATACTTTTCCTCCTTTTAGCCATGATATGTTTTCTAATTACAAAATTTGCATGTTACAAGTACATCATGGTGATTTGGAAGGAAAGGGAACATGAAGTCCCAGATAACCAAGCTGCTAATGATCAAGCCATTATTGAGGCTCTACAGAACTGTGGGATTCTAAAGTATTTTCGGATACCCGGTATGAAAGCACATGTCTGATTTCTAGAGTATATCATAGACATGTGGGATCTCGACCAAGAGCATTTTGTGGTGGGAGTGCGCATCCTGCCTATAGAGGTTTAGGTTATCTATTTTCTGACTGATTTATCTATGAGGGGAAACCTAGTAGCTCTATGTGGAGCACGAGGAGGGGAGACCTCCTTAGATGATATTATTGATCAGCATTGCTCACTAGGTACAGAGTCTCAATCTGGGAAGCTACAGATCAATTCTCTAGTAGATCTTCCCTTGAGGATAGTGGTGTATACTATCCACAAGGTGGCATGGAATAGAGCTTCCCACCTTACCAGCAGATCACATATGCTATATGCTTTGCAATGCATGGAGCCTACTGTCTTCAACTAGTGTGAAGGCATGCTGCTGTGTCTGAAGAGACAATTAAACAAGTGTAAAATAGGAATGATGAAGAATTATGGCTATGGAGCAGTGATAGTGTCCTTTATCTTATAGAGGGTGCCTCACATGACACCATAGGTGACCATTACTAGGCTTGAGCCTGAGGATCCAAGGATGGTTGCATGGGTTATAGCCATGCCATGCCTTGGAGGTGGAGGGCCCATAGTTAACTATGGGTCATGCTTCTTTCACTGGTTGAGAAACCAATTACTTATGGTGGAGGATTACGCCTATGATGGGGCAGACTTCCGTCATGACCTAAAGCTTGTTCTACCTGATGGAGAAGTAGGGGATAACCAAAGTAATAAAAAGAAATGATCTACTTGTGTTTTTTTATTTTTGTTTTATTTCATTTTTTATTTTGTAGTACTGAGATAAGTGACAATGTTTTCATGCATATGTCAGATATGTCCGTCCAACAGGGATGTCATATGTTACTAGGAGAGCAGGTACCAAGGATATGATGCTATACTGCTCCGAAGCTTATGAAGGGCTCGAAGATCTCGAGGAGAACTTACAACACTTGACTGTGGGCATCCCTGACATGACTACTAATGAGGTGCCTAGGCGTTATCAGCACCATACTACAGGTGTCTCCGGACGGTTCTCTAGGCTACTCCGTAGAGTGGCCCAAGCTATTTCATACTACCATGAGCATCACGAGGATTAGTCTACCTTTATTTTTTATTTTTGTATATGTATTATTGAAAGCTTTGAAGCTTCATATTTTTCCCTATGTATATGTGCATTCTGAACTTTTTATAGTCCTGAACTTTTGAGGGCACTAAAATCTAGAGATGCTTCAGCCCAAATTTTGTATCTCCATGCTACAATTTTTTTGTGTGACAAAATTTTATATTTATAGTTATGTGTGCGGAAAATGTGATGTGTGAAATGATCATCTACTTATGAATTTACATGTTTTTTCTATGTTTCAAATGGACTTTAAAATATGTGCAATATGCCAATCTAAGACATAGTTAGCTAGCGAATCTTCCAGAGCATTTAAATGTCTCGAAATGTGTTGATATGTAACTTGCTCAAAACACCTCTCTAAGAACCTAACTCTTCAGAAAGTATGAAGAAACATGGGATTTCATATGGTGTATACTCGATTAAGCTGTTGGAAAACTAGTTTGGAGTCTAGGTAAACCCTAATTTCCCTTACATCATTAGATAGGGATTTTGTCAACAATCCGATCACGGCTTGATATTCCACTAGATTGTTGGTGGAGGGACCTAAAAGAATACCCCCTGAACTCACTAGCTCACTTGTATGAGATTACAGTACCCAAGCTGCTAATGCAAGGTTAAGTGTATATCAATGAGCACCATCAACAAAACTAATGAAGGAATTCATTTATCCATCAGAAAAAAGACATGCATAAGTAGGGTTTTATGAAAAAACACATTTTAAATCACACAAAAGACACACTTCTCAAAGCTAAGACACACCGAAAACTATAAACAATATTTACAAAGAACCTATGCTAGATGATAGTATCTTTTGAGGTAGATCCCATTTCGGGGCTCTCCCAAAGGTATCGCATCGTAATCAACCAATTCATATGCCCCTTTCTCTGAAACGTGACTGACAATATAGGGTCCATGCCACATAGACTGAACTTTTCCTACCCCCAGCTTGTCATACTTCTGGTCATAGGTTAAGACAATATCTCCTTCATTGAAGGAACGGGGTTGGAAAGTCCTGTCATATTGAACTTTCATTCTTTGTTTATGTGCCTCATTGGCTAAGGAAACATCACATAGAGTTTCATCAAGTTTGTTTAGATACAGGAATATTTCTTCCTCTATAATGGTGTTGGGCAATAGTTTCACAACAAGTTTTAAAGAAGGGATCTCACACTCTATCGGGAGAGTAGCTTCCAACCCGTATACTAATTGTAAAGGTGTAAAACCAGTGGAGGTTTTAATAGTAGTCCTGTAGGCCCAGAGTGCAGAGAAAAGATGTAAATTCTAGTTTGACATGGCTTACCCTACCATCCGCTGAACCTTTGTTTCTAATACTTTGTTTATAGCCTCAACCTGTCCATTGGATTGAAGATAGTATGGTGTAGATTTATTGTCATGAAACCCTAATTTTACACTAAGATTTTCCATCATTTTCTTTTGAAAATGTGATCCATGATCGGTCACAATGGCCCTAGGAATCCCAAATCTCGCAACGATATGGTTGAATAAGAATAATGCAACAGTTTTACCATCTTCAGCATATGTGGGCATTGCCTTAGCCCATTTTGTAAAATAGTCCACAGCAACAATATTGTAGCCATACCCCCCCGTCTGAGGTAGGTCTAGAGTGCATGAAATCTATGCCCCATTTTTCAAAGGGGCCAACTGCTACAATGGGATGGAGCGAAGCTAGATGTGTGCGTTTCTCGGAAGTGAACATTTGACATGGTGGGAATTTCTTGACTGTTTCAATACAATATTTGAAAATAGAAGGCCAGAAATACCCTTCACGCAATATTTTCTAGGCTATAGGCAACCCAAAGAGATGAACACCACAAGCTCCAACATGGCAATCATTTAAAACGATCTCAGCTTCCTCATGTGTAAGGCAACATCGTAAGATGGAGTCAACACCATGGTAGTATAGGGTATCATTCAAAACAAGATAACTTTTGCTTGGTGGCGAACGTGATGACGTTCATCTTGAGAAGCAGTAGGCTAGTATCGTAAGTTCTAGAGATACAAAATGATATCTCCATACCATGGATCAGTTGTACTAATGAAAAAAATTGAATCATCGAGAAATGAATCAAAGGGCTCTATATTCTCTATAGTATGGGGAAGGTCACATATAAGCTCTGCAAAAACAAGAGACTTCTTAGAAGTGCTTTTGGCGAATTATAACTCAAATTTCTAGAGAATCACAATCCAACGTGAGTATTTTCCCCCAAGCACTTTCCATGTAAGAACGTAGTACATGGGATTGGAATTCACGTAAATAGTGGTGGTACAGAGCAATATATAATCACAAAACATCTAGACCATGATGACCATGGCTAGTGCAAGTTTCTCCACATGTGAGTATCACGTTTTGGAGTCTAGAAGACTCTTACTTGCATAATAAACCACATGGTCATGGTCATGTTCATCTATTTTGACAAGGACCATGCCTATGGTATACAAGGATGCATCCACATACAAGGAATAATCCTTAGCATAATTAGGTGGTTGCAACATTGGTGCATGGGTAAGTGCATGTTTAATATTATCAAACGTGTGTTGTGTTAAATCATCCCAGACGAAAGGGGTATCTTTCTTGAGAAACCTCATGAAACCATGTGTCCTTTATGCATAATTGCAGACGAAACGATGTAGAAATTTCTCCTTTCCTTGCAAACTTTGGATTTTAGTTATGTTCGTGGGAGAAGGTAAGGCTAAGATAGCTTAAATTTTCGAGGGATCTATACGGATTCCATCGTTAGAAACAATAAAACCAAGAAGTTGGCCATCTTCTACACAAAAAACAAATTTATGGGGATTTAGACGAATATTAAAATGATGACATCGAAGAAACACAGCTCTCGGATGGTCAACATGAATATCCCGCTTCTTGGAATGAGTAGGCGGGTCATCAAGATAAAGTTCCACAACATGTTTAACGTCATGAAAAGCATAGGACATGGCACATTGGAATGTTGCACCAATGTTATTTAAACCAAAAGGCAATTTACGATAATAAAAATTCCCCCAAGGGAAAATAAATTTCATCTTGTGTTAGTCTAACGAGAGAATCTCAATCTGATTATAGCTAGAGAAGCCATCCATAAAAGAAAAAATAACACTTACGGCACAATTGTCGATTATCTGATCGATATAGGGAGTGGGAAAGTTGTCTTTTTGACAAGCTCGATTCAAATCCCTAAAATTGATACAAACCCTAATAGTGCCCTTTTTTTTTCACAGGGACTATGTTGGACACCCATTCAGTTAATGGTACGGGGTAAATGAAACCATCCTTCATAAGTTTCTCAACTTCTTCTTTAATAGAGGTTGCTTTTCTTGGATGGACCTGTCATAGTTTTTGATGGATGGGCTTGGAATTGGGGTAAGTTTTTAACTCATGAAAAACAATAGAGGGATTAATCCCTGGAATTTATTCATATGTCCATGCGAAGACATCCCTAAACTCCATGAATAGGGATGTGTATAATTGGACCTCTTCAGGTGAAGCGTTCTGACCTATGAAAATGTTCTTGAAAATACCTGGTTTCAATGATATGTCTACAAGCATAGTTTTTGCAATGTTACACAAATTTCCTTCAGAATTGACACTATGAATGAGGATCGAAAACTGAGGGTTGGGGACTATATCAGATGAAACCGTGGAGGTAAAGTGGTATTCCACCATATGGCAATGGGGAAGGAAATAATATCAATGGTGATAATATTCCCAAGGAATCTCTTCTAATGACATAACTTTCATAATAGATTCGTCTGTAGGAAGTGTGTGGAAAATATAATCCAAAGATGGGGAGGGTTTTCGATCTAGTATGGCATGTGATAATGGTCTGAGGCCACCAACAAATGGTCATTGATAGTGGGGTCATTGGTAGCTTGGATTACATTGTAAATTGCTTCAAAAGGGGTAAAGGATGTTGATTCATCAGTAATTGTTTTTCCTTTATCTGCATGAGAGGTAGAAATCATGTTAATAGATGTAGTTTGCGAGGCAGGAGCAGGATCAGATAAGGGAAAAACTCCCATTAGTGAAGAGTCTTTGATAAGGCCTACTCCAATGTCCTTATACTATGGGGTATTCAAGAGAGAAACATTGTTTGCAGAATTTGTAATGGAACTGGGTGTGATGAAATATAACTGATCAATAGTAACAATATTTCCTTGGAATGGGAACTAGACATCCTGAAAAATGGTCGATGCTACATCTTGCATAGCATAAAACCAGTTACAACCTAGGAGTAATTTGTAATCCAAAGGATCATCGACAACTTCAATATGAATGGAGACTGACTTCCACCCCAGTTAAACATGGATGGTAGGTAGTAATCCATAGGGTTGAAAGCCGCAACCATCAAAACCCTTGAGAGTGGTAGGTGAACGGCTGATTTTCTGAGAACCAGTGACTCTCCAACAAGATAAAGACATGACAGATGTAGAGGCACCTTCGTCCAAAACGGTACGATAGATAGTATTTCCAACAATTTTGGTAGCTATCTGGAAAGTTAATTGATGTGAGAGTCTCATCTTGAAATCATCCAGTTTGAAACTGATGATATTAATGTTCTTAGGGTCCATAGCTCCAAGGGTAGTAAGCAAGTTGTTTCATTGAGTTGGGAAGGTATGAAGTACCTCTAAAGCCAACATAGCACAGGGTGCTTGAGCCAAATATTTGACAATGTTATAATCTTGGGCGACATGAGCGTTAGGATGAATTATAGACTTACGTAGAGTACCCTTGGGTGGGCGGAAGATTGATTATAGAATAGGTTTTTCAATGTAAAGACCATTATTAGGAAGAGGTGTGGAAGCTCAAGGTTTTTCAAATGGAACATCATCAGGTTTCTTTTCTCGAGGAGGGTCATAACTATGTGATCTTATGTTCAAATTAACTGTTTCACTAGACATCATTTGAACTTCGTCAGTGGATGAAGAAATTTCATTCAAGGACTTATGATCAATTAACTGTTGTTGGAAAGGGAAAGTATCTTTTAGAACTACTGGGGTAGGTGAATTTTTCAAAAACTTACTAATTTCCTTACGACGAGGACATTCTTTTGTAAAATGGTCACCTCCGTAGATTAAACAAGGATATTTTACCTTTCTCTTACCTTTTGAATCATCATCTGAATTCTATGTTTTATTTCCTTTGTATTGATTATCAGGTTTTCTAGATTTATTTTTTTCTTTCTTCTTTCCTCCTAAAGATTCAGTTGATTAAATCGCATTTACTTCAGCAAAAGAAACAAGAGAGGGTGCATTTTTGGTAGATGGTACCAGTTGATTTGACAGAGTGGCCGTATGAATTTTTTTCTTAGAAGATTTGGCCACCATTTGCATTTGAACCGAACCAAGTATGCAATCAACAGCTGGTTCAATTGCGGGTGTTGATGGATCTGTTGTAGGTTGAGGAGCATGGGGAATCATATCATACATAATACCTAACTAGGAATAGACCAATTCTAAGTACTGAGCGTGGATAATAGCTTTCTCCTTGGTAACAACACCTCTGATGGAAACATCTCTAGAAATAGGTGGAAGAAAATAATTTGTAAGCCAATCAGTGAGCAACTAATCAATAATAGAGGCCTTAATTAACCTTCTTCTTTGTCTCCATTCATGGATATGATCGGAGATGTGAGTTGATGTGGTTTGTCGAAGCGAGGTTGGAAGGTTTGTACATGTTTCATATCAGATGGGAAATTGAAAGTGTGTTAAAAAGGCCATTGCTAGGGCATTAAAATCCCAAAAAGAGTGTTCTGGTAACTTGATGTACCACTTTCCAGTAATACCAGTGAGGTTTCTTTGAAAAATACATAGACAGATTGAGCCATCCATCAAAGAATTGGATGAACACCATAAGTGAAATGTCATCACATGGTTTTTTGGATCCTAACTAGGTTTACCAACAAACTTGGGTATATCTGAAGGAAACTTTACAGGAATGGAAGGCCAAGAGGGGTCATGATGAATGGGGTCATTTATCAATCCTAACAAGTATGGAAAATCTAAAGTAGCTAGAAATGGAAGTTGTTGATTTGGTTGCAGATACTAGTAGTACTGGTATGGAATTTTCTAACCAGTAGGACCATATGCAGATTGATAGATGCTAATGGATGATGCCCTAGAATCTTGTTGAAAAGTTTGTTGATTTCAAGAATTTCCATGAGGATGTGGGCCACCCAAGGGAGGGGATCCTCTAGAAGGTGGTGGTGGTGGTGGTGGTCCACTAGGCGGTGGTGGTGGTCCACCAGGAAGTGATGGTAGTGTTCCTCCACCTCCAGATGGTGGTGGTCCTCCAAATGGTCTAGTAGGTCCTCGAGGACCTCCAGGTGATCCAGGTCCTCCAATTCCTTGTGGTGGTCCTTCAGGTGGTGGTACACCATAGCTTTCAGCAGTATTTACAAAAGTTCCTCCATATGACGGGACATTGGACCAATTTGGTTGTCCCAATGGTACAAAATCATTCCCAGGGTAGGGTATTCTAGGATAAATAACCACTGGTAGTGGTTGTTGATAAACTTAATTAACCATAGGTGGCTGAGTTCCTAGATAAGTATATCCCCAAGTAGCTGGATTATTGACAGGTTACACCCCTAAGGGTTGACCTGAACTAGATGGGGGGAGTACANCCCCCCCCCCCCCCCCCCCCCCGTCGTTAGAATTTGTTGACATTACTTGATTTGTGGATTTCCCCCCAACCATGACTGGTATGGAGGGCCTAGTAATAGGGCCATGATGTGAAACTGTAGGATTGTCATTTGGGCCTGGATTACCTTGAAATGGAACTTCTTCAATAGGACCTAACACTTGAGCTAGTGAATGATATCCATTAGGCCATGGGTTGTGATAAGTCTCACCATAGGTTGGATGACCTTCAGAACAAGTTTGAATTTTAGCTAAAGGAAAAGGGTCTGTATTACGAGGTAAATGAGTTTACATAGTTTCATAATGAGACAGAAGTGGAGGCATGATTCATTCTACTCTCTTTGAAAAGGTACGAGCTCGATCGAGAGATGCATTAATTCTTCTCTGTTCCTCTTCTCCTAAAGGAGGGTTCCCTGGTGAAGGTCTAATAACCCTGAATTCAGAAATAGCTTGGCCCATAGAAGTCCTCCAAAAAGGAGCATCCAGGACTTAATTTGGTGGAGTAGGACTATCAATAAGGCCTTCCAATGGCGAATGCACAAAAGCATCGGTTGCAGGAGGAAATTGGACTAGAGGATTTGTATAAACAGAGAAATAATCTCTAGTTTCACTAGCTAAGGCAGTTCCTATGGGAACATTAGTAGAAGCTGGTTGTTCCATGGTTACCCCTTCTTGTCCTTCCACAGTAGGAGGAGAGTCAGGAGGTAAACCCTGCAATCTGCGAGAATGACATCTCACAAGTTGCTCAGCCATAGTGGTGGTCGAAGTTGTATAATATAGGTTAAGAAATGAGAAAAGCACACAAATAAAACCTACACAAAGCTAAAGGTCACAAGAAAACTTAAGTGATAGGTCGGGTTCATAATAGCTGGTCTCTCACCAGGATTTTCAAGTAGGTGCAACTTGCGATATACCTCACGGGTACGTGCGTAGTAATCTCCCTAAACGTTTTTTTGGTGTATTTGTCCACACAAGATGACCAAAGGGTTTTTCTTAGATGGTCAGGGTATTCTAGTGGGGTCTCCTGATATACACAAGGTATGTGGGAGCTCAAATATGTAGTAGTGTTGTCTAAAGCACAACCATTCACAAGGGACCTTTCGATATACAATCAAGTATGTGAAGTACCTTTCTATATACCTCAAGGGTATGTGAAAGGTTGTTCAATATATCGACGGTACGTGGAAGAACCGCGTGAGTCCTAGGTTGTAGTGTGGACAAATAAAAATAGTTCCTACGCTTTATGACGCCCGAACACGTCACTAATGTTAGATTTTAATCATTCAAGCTAGCATAATTATCTTAGGATCTTTAACTGAGATAATAACATGCACATCAATAAAACAAAAGAGACAAGAGACAAAGAATTTTCCTCGAGGAAACCATAAAGGAGAAAACCCTGCAACTTCCTCAGAGATAGAATCAACACCAAAAGTAAAACCCGAAAACATAAAGATGATATCTTGAGAGCAGCAATCTCTCTCTTGTCCCAGCAACTTCTCCTCTCACTCATGCGCCCCAATGAGTGAGTGTGTGTGTGATAAATATAGAGGCTCACTCTCTATTTATATTCTTTTGTTCACTTGAAACCCACTCGAACATGTCGGGCTCACTTAATAATTACCTACTAGAGCTGACATCTCTATAAGTGTCTAATAACCCTAGTGCCCCACAACTTCTGAGGACTTTTCCTCCACTGACCAAAAGGAGGTTTATCCTTAACACAATTGCGGGGACTATTGCCCCAACTTACAATGAATCACCTAGGGTCAACTTCTCTAGGACAGTCTAATAACCCTAGGGCCCCACAACTGCAAGGACTTTAACCATTGACCAATAGGAGGGTTACCCACAATGACTTAACATGACTTGTTTACATTATAGAACCTCCTGATAGGAACATCAGGGCATGACATGACTCAAGTACATTACAGACACATCTCAGAATAAACATCAGGGTACAATACATAAGATATAAGCTGGATGAATACATTCCGAAGTTACAAATACATTAACACTTTCTCTTAACTAGGAAGGTATTCTCTTGACACAATTTGTAATCATTGGTATTATTCTCTGGATCATCCCATCATCTGCATATTCAAGTCATCTTTATCTTCAAGTCATCTTTATCTTCAGGTCATCTTTATCTTGATATAGATCATCACTCGATCTGGATCATCATCACTGGATATAGATCATCACTCGATCTAGATCATCATCACCGGATCTGGATCATCACTCGATCTGGATCATCACTGTTGGATTTGGATCATCACTCGATCTGGATCATCACTGCTAGATCTGGATCATCACTCGATCTAGATCATCTCTGCTGGAACATCATCACTGGATCTAGATAATCACTTGATATGGATCATCACTGGGTCAACATCATAGGTGATATCTCATGATTCTTCTTGTCACAGGAATTTATACAAAGCCAGCCATTTTTCATGCTGGTTGTAGGCCTACCTCCTTGTAGGTGTTTGGTAGGCCTTATATCTAACCCTAATTCAGAATGGCCAGCACTCACATCTGACCTTGACTCGTCAGGAAGGCACATCACTTACATCTGACCTTGACTCATCAGAAAGGCACTCAGTCCTAGACTGAGGGTTCCTAGTAACTGACTAGGTTCCTCCATTCAGAGAATGGCAGTAGCCCTTACATCTGACCTACTTGTCACAATGGCCAGCACTCACATATGACCTACTCATCAGAAAGGCGGTAGACCTTATATCTGATCATGTAGGAACTAATCCTACATCAGAATGGCTAGAGCTCACATTTGACCTACTCGTCAGAAAGGCATTAGACCTTACATCTGATCATGTAGGAACTAATCCTACAGTCACATTAGAATGGCCAACACTCACATCTGACATGGAAGGAATAAATCCTCTCACCATGACAGAATGGAAACAACCCTTATATCTGATCAAGTGGGAACACATCCCTTAATCACATTAGAATGGCCATGCGCTCACATCTGATCATGTAAGACTACATCTTACAATCGTATCAGAAAGGACCTCAGTCCTAGAGCAAGTATTTTTGGTAATTGACCAGGCACCTCCATTCCAAGAATGGCATCTTCCCTTATATCTGATCATGTAGGAACCAATCCTACAATCATATCATAATGGCTCAACACTCATATCTGACATGGAAGGAACCAATCCTCTCACCATGACAGAATGGCTCAGCCCTTACATCTGACCTACTCGTCAGAGTGGCTCTAGGTCTCATCATTTCCCCTTGGAGGGAACCTCAATATGGACAACACCAATATTCTCCCTGAAGTACTCAAACTTCACTTTGGCCAATTCTAGCATAGAATCACATCAGGGCTGATTACGTCCAAGGATGACTTGTGAGCTTCTCCAGGACCGATTACATCCGAGGGCAACCTACAAGTCTATTTACATCTGAGCAACCTACGAGCTTTTCCAGTATTTATGCTTAGACAACCTATCTCACTGATTATGCTAGAACTCCCTCTTTCAAGAGATCTCGATCTAGATTACATACTGGAGCTTCACTGCTCCTTTCTCCTAAATAGCAAGTGGCAACATCTTTTGCCTCAGCTATACTTAGCGCCATGCGGAACTCCATCCTGCCAAACCAAGATATCACACTAGATCCCATACTGAAGTAGCACCTTGAAGTGCTCTTCCTATCAATGGCACTTCCTTCGCAATACGAATCCACATAACCCTCCAGTTTAACCTTCTGATTCACCTCATACTTGAGCCCATACTCAACTGTACCCTTTAGGTACCTCATAGCATGCTTTGCAACCATCAGGTGAATATGTCTCAATGTGTTCACAGCAAAGGAAATATCTGGTCTCGTATTCATCAGGCACATCAAGGAACCAATCATCTGATGATACATCATAGCATCAACCATCTATGGTGAAGCAACACTCAATAGCTTTAGGTTCGATGCCATAGGTGTGGTCATGGCCTTACAATCTATCATCCTAAACCTCTTCAGGATCTCTACTGCATACTTCCCTTGTCCTAGGGAAATTCTGCCACACTTCCATGCCTAGAAAGTAGTGCATCATCCCCAAGTCCTTTATCTCAAACTCAGAAGCAAGTCTTCCTCTTGCAAATCTAATGAGTTCCTCTTTTCTATCAGGAACACGTCATTGACATATAAAAGGAGCATCACTGGTATTCCGCCTTCAACCTTGAACCAAAGGTTGGAATTCTCTTTACTCTCAGTAAATCCTAGAGTCATCAGTAATTTTTCCATCATGTTGTACCATGTTGAACCTCAAGATATTCTGTATTCACTCCCTTTTAAGCGGAGCATCATATTCCCTCTGTCTTTTGTACTCTTCGCATTGAAAAATTCTATACCATAGTGACAAGTAGCTTCCTATGCTACTAATATTCTATGTATCTATCTAGTGTATAGACTTTCATCTTCAACCTTGTAGAAAAGGTAAAGATCTTCATCAAGCTCATCGTGTATGTGTTTCAACTCCCACTAGCTGCAAATGTCTCTTCGTAGTCTATTCCTTCTTTTCATGAGAAGCCTCGTGCTATGAATCTTGCCTTGTATCGCATGATGTTTCCATCTACTGTATGAAGGAACTACGAACCTCCCTTGACATCATTCTTATTGAACTGGTCTTCCCTTTCTTCTTGGTTACTTATTCATAGCTGAAAGGTTCTGCATCAATGATGTCACTGCATTTGTCATATTATTCTTTATCTTGAACTGTCATCACTTGTTCTTTGGAACAAGTCTCATCCTTCTTTGCTTATAGGCGATTATGTATGCAATTTTCTCTACAAGTCAAATGCATTAGTTGTATGGTTAGAAATATTTCATAAGGTATATTCATAATGAAAACTTCTTATGCATAAATATATGATCATGCAACTATTTTATCCAATACAACATTCATCCATATCTCACGGAAATGTTTCTAGATGCCTTCCATCTCTACTAAGACAACATTGAGATTGTGCACTAATCCAATATGTCAACAAAGAGGTTTCATTCTATATAAGTAGAAATGGAGATTTGTATAGCACCATGAGCTACTTACCCATCATATGCATATTAGTAGTATATTGTCATTAATGCAAACATTCTATCATGCATAAAGCATTAACTGAATATAAACAAATCCATAACAAAACAATATCATGAAATGACAATTCATGGGTAGACTCATTCTTGAGCCTTCAGCTTCATCATCTTCTACATTCATAATAGCATCATTTCTTATCCAAATGCTAAGATGGATAAGAGGTTCTTCAAGAGTTGAGATCTTCATATTCCTCATCGCTTGAGGTATCTTCTTTGGATGGTGATAGCTTGATCTTCAATTGCTCCCATCTTCTCTTCTCTTATTATGAGTCGAGCTTCTTCTTCTTGTGTGCACTCTTCCCAGAGTCTACTGAAAGTAATCACTTCCTTTCAGCACACATTCCGTGAATGAATGAATCCCATGATCCTAGGAGGCCATTCAAGGTTGCTATCACCACTTATGCATTCTCCACTTCTTCTTTTACTATTACAAGTTGTTCTTTGATTTGAAAAACCCTCGTAAAGTGTGATTGTATGGTCTCTGCATTATGGATCTTCACATTCTTCAACTGGTTTCTTAAGGTCATATTCTGACTTATGTTCTTCCCTTCAAACAGCTTGGTCAAGGAATCAAACATCTCTTTTGGTGTCTTTAGGGAAGAAACTTATGGTACAAGTTGATCCATGATTTAATCAACAATGATCTTCTTGGCCTTGACCAAGTTCTTCTTGTGTAAGGCTTTGAGCCTCATCTCCCTCTGGAACTGGAACCTCTCTACTTATGTAGGTGTCCGATTAATTTTCTTCAGAGAGACCATATACTTCCATGCTTGGAAGCTATTAAATTCACCAAGCTTATCATCAAGCTGATGTGATAGATCACTTTGAAATGAGAACCTCAAATAGAAATAGCAAAAGATTAGATCTTACAGATTTGAGGTGTTTGTCCTGGTTCCAGAGCTGGCTGATCTAAGGTTTGTCAAAGAAACCCTAATTTTCAAAACTTGTAATCTTTCAGATCTGATTGGATAGAAAGATAGATCTCTTCAAGCTAAGCTGTCAAATGTACTCCTTTTCTGAAAACAGTGGAGGGAAGCTCCTGGAACAGGAAGCCCTAGTTTTTCAATTTCTCCCGCAGAAATTCCTATCACTATTTCTATGGTATATCTAAAATTAATGATCCTCAGTGTCTAAAACATCGCACTGAGGTATCCTCGCATTTCCCTGTTCCAACAGTATAGGTTTCATCAGAATTTGTTTCACCAATTGGGACTTATGATCATTTTCCCAAGGTGACCTATTACAGGATTCTTTAGCACATCGAAATTGTATGGATTACGACATGCCACTGTTTCATATTATGGGTCTAAAACTCAGACCATAGAAATTAAAGTGTGTTCTCTTTTTGGAAAATCTTTCTAAATTGCATTTGGACCTTTGTATCCCAAGATATAGCAATTATCCCCAGGTGTCCTGTTTAGGGATGAATCCTGGAAGAGGCTGGAACCCTAACTTGGAGAGATCATATCACCCAGAATATAGTGAATATAAGGCTGAATTATGGACACAATGTACATCAGGATTGTGTATTCGACCTATGACAATTTTAATTTCTCATCCTTCTCCAAGCCCAAGATATAGCGAAAATACCAAAACTTATCAGTTTTAGTATTTTAGGGTTTTTCTAGCTCGGGATCAAAATAGGGTTTGACGTTCCCGGAGTTTCACCCAACCAAAAATCTTGATCTAGGTCTCTAAACTTTGATTTTGATGAGGAGAGAAATCCTATGTTGGGCTCACTCAAAAATTCCTCTTCTGTAGAAAGCCCTAATTTCCCACACTGAAAACTGAAAATACTCGTTATGGAATTCCACTTTGGCAGAAAGATGTGCCCTTCAATGAAGAGTCAGCCTACCATACTTTTGCTGATGGATTGTGGAGAGAGACCAAAAAATTAAGAAGCCCTAGCTTATATATCTACAAAATGTCTTCTTCCTAGGTTAGCTCTGATACCATGTTATATTTTTATCATTCAAGCTAGCATTATGATCTTAGGATATTTAACTGAGAGAATAACATGCACAACAATAAAACACAGGAGACAAGAGACACAAAGAATTTTCCTCGAGGAAAAAATAAAGGAGAAAACCCCACAACTTCCTCAGAGATAGAATCAGCACCAAAAGAAAAACCTAAAAACATAAATATGACCTCCGGAGAGCAACAGTCTCTCTCTTGTCCCAGAAACTTCTCCTCTCACTCATGCACCCCAATGAGTGAGTATGTGTGTGATAAATAGAGAGGCTCACTCTCTATTTATATTCTTTCATTCACTTGAAACCCAATCCAACATGTCAACCTCACTTAACAAATACCTACTAGAGCCGACATCTCTAGGAGTGTCTAATAACCCTAGTGCCCTACAACTTGTGGGGACTTTTCCTCCTCCGACCAACAAGGAGTGTTATCCTTAACACAATAGTGGGGACTATTGCCCTGACTTACAATGACTCACCTAGGGTCGACTTCTCTAGGATATTCTAATAGCCCTAGGTCCCACAACTGCGGGGACTTTAACCCTTAACCAATAGGAGGGTTACCCATAATGAATTGACATGAATTGTTTACATTATAGAACCTCCCAATAGGAACACAGGGGTATGACATGACTCAAGTAGATTATAGACACATCCTAGAATAAACATCGGGGTACAATACATAATATATACAGATGAATACATTTAAAAGTTACAAATACATTAACAACTAACCTATCACTCAAATTTATATACAATTTTAGACCTAGAGCTACCGTTAATTTTATTTGGACGATTAGGTGAATGTTTGTGAGGTGTTGTCTCCAATGATGCAGATTAATATAAATGTAAATGTACTTTTTTACTTCAATGAGAACTAGCTAGGGTAAGGAAGAAACCTTTTTCTTTTTTTTTCAACAATATACTAAAGAAAGCAGTTTTTAACAATAAAAAAAAATCAAACAAAGGATGCAAAGAAATTTCTTTCAAAACACAAAAAACTCTTTCAATCAAGCACCCTAAAGTCTCTAAAAATGTAAGAAAGAAAACTAATCCTCTAACGTGTATGCAAAACTAAATTCTACTACAATGTCAAAAATACTTATCCTTCTAAATCACTCATGCAAATGAAAAACAAAAAAAAATCGCAAGCATAAACAAGAGGAAAGTAATATGATTCTTTTTGTATTTTTCTAGAAAATATGAGGCACACAAAGAAGTATTTTTTTTTAAATAAACAAATATTCTAGGGAGATGCTATAGGCTTTCTTTTCAAAAGAAAATTTTTTAGGAACTTCACTAAAAAACAAAACAAAACTATGTTTCCACTTTCATTTATGAAAATGAAGAAGATCAAATTTTTGGATCTGCGCTCAAACAGAGAATCAGACTCACAAAAAATAGTAAATTAGACAGCAAGCAAGCAAGAAAACCACACTGAAAAACATTAGAGAATAGGACAGTTTAAAATCTTGAACAAAAAATTCTTAAATAGGCAGTTTGAAGGCCTACCTCGACACGCTGAGGAGCACTGCACCAGGGTTTCCTAGGATGGATCGATGCTTCTAGCCTTCTACACACAGGTGCCATCGATGCTCTATCAGTTGAAGGAGAATGCGGTGTTGGCACTACGAACAAATGGATAAAAGGTGTCCTGGGATGGATCAGCGCTTTGTCAGCCAAAGGGAAAGACGTTGCTTGAACAACGGACTGAAAGGATAAAATCCTATAAGAGAAACTAGAAAAATTGAGCTGGACTGAAAATGATAAAACTACTCAGATAGAGGCAAAAAATAAGAAACATAAGATAGATATCTTACCTTGTTAACTAAAACAACTAAAAGAAGAGGAAATAAACTTCATAGATGGAATGGTCACCAAAGTTTTCATTTCTAACTGTAATTGCACCATATCTGACTAGATCTTCCCCAGATGTGACCGGAGTAAGCTTCCCCAACAAATTCACCAACTTTGTTATCAGGAATTCTCAATCAGTGCGGACACTACTTGTTCCTCTGTAATGTAAATCACAACTACACAACAAAAATACACAGCAACATATCCTTTCCTTGAATAATCAAATAAACTAACATGAAATACAATATACCTCAACCTTGGATCTGCTTGTCTTCTTTCCAAAATTCCTTGCAATGGTTCAATACCTGCAAAATAGATCACAATACAAACAAAAGGGATGAGAGCATCATGATAAATTGACTATTCATATTGGTGATCAAGGAATCCAATAATATCTAATTACAATCAATATAGTCAAATACAAGAAAGGGAAATGTCTTTGTATTAATATATGGATGAGAAATAAGTACAACAAAAAATCCTTGATGTCGATGGCTTCGATCTCAACAAGAATGTCTAGAATCTCCTATAACTATGAATTCTCCAACCATAAGCTAACTCTACTTCGCCTTTGATTCAAACTTCAAACTAACAACATGAGGATTCTTTTTCTGGCCTCCTCCACTCTCATCATGAAGGCTTCATTTATAGGCCAAGAACTCAAGAGATGACTTGAAAAAATAATAGGATGAGATCCTTACAGGTGAGGAAAGTGAATACCACCTCTCCCAAGCATATAGGAACTAACCCCACGGAGGCTTCCACATGGAAGCTTTCAGAAACTTCTTTTTTATCATTTTCTAACCACTGACGCTCTTAGCAAAACTGTCAAAAGTGTCAATCTAGGTTTTTTTCCAAAGAAAGAAGACAACGGTGCTTATTGGTCAACTGTGACAGGCGCCGCAGATGCTTTGTGAAAAAAACATGAAGGCGCGGCCCCTTCTAGTTTGGGAAAAAAGTGACCAAGGTGACTCAAGCCAGGATTTCTAGGAGGTTGAAAGGAAATGTGAAATTCTCATGAAGGATGACAAGAAATGTGAGATTTCTAGGTGCAACAACTGACTCCTACACTTGTGTAACCCCTTCCTTCTAGTGCACCCTCCCTCTTGCTATCTATTCCTCCTATTTCTTTTTTTTTCCATTGTGTAGGACCTCAAGCGCTACATGGTTCTTTCCTTGTCCTATAGGGCTTCAGTCAGCTACCATTCACTAGTTTTGGAGATATCACTCCATCTAATTGTTGTAGTTGAATTACTCCCCTAGAAGTAATATAATTAACAAGATATGGACCTAACCAGTGCATCTGTAACTTACCTGGATGTTTTAGGAAATTTCTATCATATAACAACACCAAGTATCCTTACTGAAACTATTTGTTCTTTATGTGGAGATCATGCTAAGCCTTCTGTCGATCCTTCTCAATGTGTTGATGAAAACCTGCGATAAAATGGTCTTCTTCAAGATGTAACAACTTCACCACATGCTCTTCGAGTGTTTCTTCATCATCCATGAATGTCATAGCTGGAATGCACAGACTGGGAACAATGTACTCCATAGGCATGATTGATTCTTTCCCATATACCAAATTGAATGGTGTTTTCCCCATCAATCTATTGCAGGTTGTACGATATGCCCACAATACTCCTGGAATATTCAAATCCCAGTCATCTCAGTTAGCGTTACTTACCTTTGTAAGTGGATGCTCCAAGATCTTATTGAGTGCTTCTACGGTTCTATTCTCCTGCAGATGATATGGTGTAATTTTCTCATGTTGTATCTACAGCTCCTTTGTTAGTGCTCTTATGGTGCAGTTGATAAAATGACTACCGTGGTTGCTCTTCAATATCCTTGGGAATCCAAACCATGTCATGATGTTGTCAAATATAAATATTGCTGCTATTGTAGTAGTGCAATCCACGACTGGTGTAGCCTCCACCCAGCTTGTCAAGTAATATGTTGCTATGATTATGTACCACACTCCAGTTCTCTTCCCAGGTGGGTTTACTGGACCCACAAAATCCACAGCCCATTTATCAAAAGGTTGCAAGGTTACCTAGGGTACTAGCAGCATCTCATCCCACCGCGACAATTTTCCAATATGTTAATAGACATCGTAGCTCCATGCATAATCTGTCGCATCATTATCTAAAGTGGGCCACTAGAGCCCTATGCAAAGCAGCTTTCTTGTAGTATCTCATCCTCTAGTGTGTCCACCAGCAAATCCTACATGTTCTTCTTCCAAAATCTATCCTTGTTCATGCGGTAGGACACACCACCGCAAAATCTCATCTGGACCTGATCTATATAACTGCCCAATAATCAACTGAAAATCTGAAGCCTTGACTACCAATTGTTCTTCTAGCCTGTTGAAAAATATTCTAGCATGGTTCTTGTCTTAAGAACTGGATTATTTGGGCATAATAAACATCTTCTATGTCGACTCTAAATAACTACGAACCAAGAAGTCCTTCTTCAATATTGGTAGGATCCTCGCCTATCTCGATTCTGGACAAATGATCAGGGCCAGCATTCAAGCAACCCAACTTCACAATTGTTTTAAAATCAAACTCTTGAAAGAGAAGTAGCTAGCGACATATCTTCCCCCCCAACATAGGCTTATTGAGTAAGTACTTCAAAGCAGAATGATAAGTAAACATCTTCAAGTGATCTCCTAAAAGGTAATTCCTAAATTTTTGTAGCACATATACCATCGCTAGACATTCTGGCTCTGTGTTTGTATAGTTTTTCTCAGCAAATGAAAACCTTTGTCTAGGAAAAGTGATCGGATAGTTGCACAACATCTAATCCCAGCTCAACAGATGATGCGTCGACATTCATGTGGAACACTTTGTTTCAGCCGGGGAACACAAGTATGGGCGCTGAAGCCATCTTGGACTTCAGGGTGTCGAAGCTTCCTTGAAATTCTAGGCTCCATACAAATGCAACATATTTCTTCAATAGTTTCTCCATGGGGGAAGTAATCACAGCATATCCTCTAATGAATTTGTGATAGTACCCATTGTGCCCCATTGTCTCCCGAATCATCTTCACATTTGTCATCGGTGGTAAACTCAAAATGAGTGCTATCTTCATAGGATCAACCAATAATCCTTGCTTGCACATGATGTGACCCAACAGTATCCCAAATGGAGCATAGAAAATACACTTCTTGGATTTCAGTGAGATATGATGTTGTCGACATATTTCCAGCATCAGTCGCATGTTTTCCAAATGATCCTTGATTAGATCATACACTATCCAATCATCCATATAAAATTATAAGAAATTTTGAATGAAATATTTGAATGCAGTGACAACAACTCGGGAGAACACCGCAGATGCATTCTTCAACCCAAAAGGAATCATTGTGTATTTGAGGCAGCCCCATTCACTGACAAATGTCATTTTATGTCGATATTCCTTTGCAATTCTTATCTGGTGATAACCAAAAAATCCATATGTAAAGGAGTACATCTCATGACCTCCTACTACTTCGAGTACTTCATCTGTGAATGGTGTCGAAAATGGATCATGAATACAAGCATCATTCAGTTTTCTTAGGTCGAAACAGATCCAAAATTCACCGGTTTTCTTGTCTTATACAACCATAGGACTGATCCATTCTAATTCTTCCACTGGCTTAATGATTCTAGCATCCAACATCTGGTTGAGCTCAACCTTGACTCTTTCTTTGTATCATGGATTCAAGTGATACGGCCTCTGCCTTACTGGTTTCACATTTGGCTTTAACGAAATCTTCATCTCTCCTAGATCACCCAGTATCCCCTTCATTTCTAAGAACTTCATCGGAAAGATATCCTCAAACTCATGCAGCAGATCCATGATCTTTACCATGGCCTCTTCATCGCAGTAGTCCCCAACACTTGGAAATTTTGGGTTCTCCTCCATCCCAATGTTATATTTTCTAATCCTCAGTGGTTGATTCATAGGATCCGTCAGTATATTAGGTGCTGCGACATTCCTACTCCCTCCTCTTTCGATAATATTGATATTCTGTAGCTCATCATCATCCTCAAGTTTGCCAAATACATTATAGCATTCCACCATCAAATGCATGTGGAAATGTGCATGTGGGTCCACAGGATATGCGACTGGAATGACATTTAATGCCACATCCCAGAAACTTAATTCGTTGGAAATTTTTTCTCTCTGAACAAACTCTTTCACTAGATTTTCATCATCAGGGTGATTTGGTAAAACCATTTGACTAGTAGGAGTAGTGGAGTGCTTAGTTTTTTCTTGTCTTGGGATGTATGTAGAGGGTGGTTCCTCTAAGTGTGTCCTACTCTTGTTGATCTCCCTACACTTTTTGCATGATTAGTAATAATAATAATAATATATTTTTAAGGTAACCTCCAAGTGAGACACCAATTGGTGTATGATACCCCCTTGTTTGTGGGAGAAGGGACCCCCCTTTGCACAGTGATTTAACTTCCAAAGTCTATAGAGAATTACATACGCTACCCCCCTTTGGATTTAAACTTGTGACCTCCTAGGAGGAAACACATGCTCTTAACCATTAGTCCCACTCAGGTTGTATCTGGGGGGTAATTATATGCATATACAAGCCTACCTGAGCTATCTCTTATTCTTATTGGCATGATTCAGAATAATAGGGACCTACGACGGGAAATATTCAAACAAAAGTGTTTGTTTGTCTTACTAGTCCCTCCTCAAAAATCACATAGAACTACTTCTAGAAAATATCATATGCAACACACTCAAATATCAATTAGTAAAACTAAAATCACACCCATAGAACTTAAATAATCAACCAAAATTGCAATATCCTTAGTAGCTTCCTAGCAACAACGCCAAATTGACAAGCATTTCTTTTACCTTTTAATTAATTTAAAAGAGTAACTGAAAGTTACTCATAAATGATCAACCTAGGGACAAAAAATACTTATGAGATACCCATCAAATTTTATGTCAGAAACTATAACTTAGATGATTTGCAATACAGAGGAGATCAAGTAGTTGATGGGATTGGATCAGAAAATACAATTGTGGTGAACCATCTTTAATTGAATAACTACTACAAGAAAATTCTTTAAACTAATAAAAATGAAATCATTGTTCTACCAATTATGACAAATTATCCCACTACTCTCCAGGAAAGAAACTTAGCAATAGAATTCAATTCAAGCAACTCATTAATCCCACAAAAGGTAAATCCTACAAAACCAACAACTCAGAATAAATGAATTGCAAAGGAATAATAAAAAACTAACAATGTTCTTCTATTTTGGCCAAACAGTAATCGATTTTAAGAATTATCTAATGCAACCATTCACCGCGTAATTATACTCTTCGATCAAACATCCAAAACACATGCATTCCTCTATTAACTAAATAATATATATAAAGAATAATCGCAACTGCTTAATCGCTTACATGATAAGAACTCACACTAGTTCGTAATCAACACACTTTTTCATGAATGAAAACAATTAGGGACCTTGCCCTCAGAGACGAGAGCTGGGAAAGCCATAAATTCTTATTACAACAAGGTTTAATAATTCTGTGCAAGAAAATGACTAATCCTCCTTAGAAATGATTCATTTTTTTATACATCAATACCCATGGAAACATTGTGAAAGATTGTACAGTTACAACTGATTACCAAATAAATCACATCTATTAGTTCTTCAAAAGATTTGATGAAATAATATAGGAGGCTATATCGCGAAGCATGGATGAAGTTCTGAACTAATAATTATTCCAAAATAAACTAGTGAAATTGTTGGATGACCCAACAAATTTGGAATTGTTGAAGATTTTTCGTGATCACTGAGTTGGATACAGAATCGTTGATTCCTAGATTATCTACAAAACCACGTATTTCTTCCATAGTTTGACCAACGTGTTGTATAATCATCAATAGGATCACGTTGAATAATCAGAAACCTTCTTCGAACTACATACTAGAGCGACTTGTCTCAATTGACCTTTACATGCATATTGTGTATAAACTCGAGACTTATTTGCAAGTATTTGAGTCTTCCAAAACCACTCAGTTCTACAACCGTATTTAGTGCCTCTTTTTGTAACTTGAAACTGTAGAAACAATGAATCTGGAACATCATTCCTTTAGTAGGAAATTGGAGTAGTATAACCATACCCAAATCACTAGAAAATAAAAAATACTCAAGGAAAATAAGATCAATCCTTACCAGAGCCAAAAATTTTCCAAAGGTAGCAAAAAAGAGCTATTGGTAGTATCAAAAGGTACATAATCCAGGAAAAATAAGAGAACTAAAAGTGCCATATACACGACCCTTCAGTGGGAGCATACATCAATACCAATACTACCCATTACTTAGTCCTCCTCTAGGTCCCCCATCCCCACCAACCCTATTACCTCTAGAAGATGTTCATTTTGTTCACCTCATCCTTCTTAGCAGACTCAATATGTTTCACATCAAAACACATGAAGTCCCCATAATCCATAAAATAAGAGGAAGAGGAACAAATGAAGAAAACCAAATCAATTTCTAGGGATATGGGGGAATCCACCTAATCCAGGAAATAATACTCAAAGAAATCCCAACATAAAAAACCAATATGTTAATAATAATCCTAATAACAATCAAAATAAAGGAAATAAATCCTAGCTTCAGAAAAAATTCCCTTGCACCCTTTGTGGTGTATATGGACATTACACTTATTTATGCCCTCAAATTTCTAAATTTCACATAAGGATGAAAATTGTTAGTCCATGTCCTAATCCCCAACAAAAATATAACATGAACAACATGGGTACTCTACCTCTTCACAAATAGAAATGATGTAAAACCATTTTTCATAGCGAAGGGTACTCTCCCATTAGCAAGGGATCCCTACTCTTCCCCTCTATACAATAAATTATCAAGCACCTAGTTCTTCCCAACTAGGAGATCCATAATATTAGAATATCGACATGAACACTATTAATATACACCTTCAAACCAAAAACATGACATATTTATTCTTAAGCCTATTCTAGCACCACGTGACCCATCACTCCACTAGAATAACCTTGTATATATCACATCATAGTAGTGACCCTACACCTCATGTAGTATAGGAACCTCTACATTGTACTACTGATAAACCAAATGTGATAATTTCTCATAGATATAGTGTCATCAATGAATTGGCCTGGTCACTTATCACCATGTAATCCCTGAAGGTCTTCCAAACCTACCCTTCCTAATGAAATGAATAACTAATGACCTTGGGCACCATTGATTTATAATGTTGATTCTTAATAACATTTGACATAGACAAACTTGATATAAGGATTTCTCCCTCTATTGCATTTATATTCCCATCATGATTAATAACATGACCATCCATCAATGTATAATTAACAAAGGTTCTTATACTTATGTCATATCCACCACATTTTTGTAAAAGTTAGGGTCATTAACCTATTACCATCCATAAATACCATTCAATAATGTGTTGTCCACTCATCCCATCACAAAGGTATATTTTATAAGGTAACCCTTTAATTAGGGTGAAATATAGTTGTAGTTGATATAAAGGTTGTAGATTTTACACTTGTCCAAAATATTCTCCTTGCGGGTAGTTATATGTATGCCATGAAGGAAATTTCCCTACTTTGTCTTCCTTACCATTAATGTCCCCTCATGACGGAAAGGTCATTTCCTTGGATCCTCTTTGTTAAATTTTGGAATGAACAGCATCAAAACAATATGTTCTGAATCATGTAACATTCCAACCTAGATATAGATAGGAAAAACAATCTCACTTAGAATTATTTACACAAAGAGATAATAAGAATAGATTAGAAATGTTTGATAGAAAAAATAGAGGAAAATCAGTCCGGTCAGAAGTTTTCCACTCTTATATTACTCATTAACATGAGCACAATATATATATTCTCTCAATAGACAAAATCAGGAGGCTTAGTGGTGAGTTGAGTATCTCAAAATAATGAGGCTTATCTTGAACAATTCCCCCAATCCATGACATTGTCCCAAGTGTCACAACAGGATTTGAACCCGAAATACAATGACATAATCCAACAACATCTGACGTATAGTATGGATGTGTCGGACATCAATGATGAAAATTATTGATCCTTTTGAACTATTTTAGCACCATCAAATTTCTGACACTAGGGCGTACATTTTTCGACGGATATGTCATTGAATTTCTGACACTAGGGCATAGGTTTTTTTACATCTATGTGTCAGATGTCTGACGCTAGTGCATAGGTTTTTTTACGGTTATGTCTCAGATTTCTGATGCTAGTGTGTAGGTTTTTCGACGGCTATGTGTCATATTTTCGACACTAGTTCGTAGGTTTTTTTGAAATAAAAATAATGTCATATTTCAAATTGTTTGTCCCATATTTCCAACGGTAACTATGTTCTGGCCGTCGAATATTTGACGACTGTGCAATTATAAATTTAAACATTTTTAAACATTCTGACATGTTTGTTGTAGAACCAGTGGACGATTTGCGAAAATTATTTATTCCTCAATGGATGGTTTCAGGAATTGTTTTCTTCTTCAACGGGCAGTTGCAGGAAATTTTTTTTTCTTCGACAAATAGTTTGTCGGGAGTTTTTATTCTTCGACAAACCTCCATTTAAGAAAATTGTGATGCATGGAACTTGATTTTTTAATATTGTCTATATTATTCATTCATAAAGTTTGTGAAAAAATGTCAAATACAAATATTCCTTATCCAAACGAAAACAACAGACAATTGCTTGCTATACTATGGGATGCAGCGAAATGAAGGGGTGATGGAAAATGTTATTGTCTATGTACTCAATGTAGGGGATTTAAGAGGAGAATAATATTGATCTCAACATCCACAAAACATTGTAGGGAACATGGACACACTGAGGGGAGGAATGAATATCGTCCATTTGTAGGTTTAGCATTATAAAAATTTTTATATTCTTTGCTTTGGTAAATGTATGTATTATTTTAATATTTCCTATATTAATGTATATTTATTGATGTTTCCATGTGTTTATAAAGGAAAGACACCCTACATCATATCATCTAGAGGAAGTGCTTTCAAAACAAGTTCCAAATCAGGATCATTGAGCGTCTATGTTTAATGGAGAACAAGTGAATGATCATATTGAACAAGATGATCATACCGATAACGTAGTTGAAGATGATGGTACAAATACATTGATCCATGATTCATTTAATTCTATAATAGATGATGATGATGATAATGAAAATGATGATGACTTTGATGATGTTCACGATATACCTCTTCTCGATAAGGTAGATGAACCCCTTTATGAAGGCTAGAAAACAAATTTTTTCTATGTTGTATTGTTGATAATGAACTTGAATGTTATGAATGGTATTTCAAACATTGAAATCACACGGATGCTAAGGTATGTAAAATAATCCATCAGATATATAGGATCATGATAAATTTTATCTGTATTCCTCTAATAATTGTATTTTTAACTCATTATTGATCATCGTATGGATGAAGCATGTTTCGTTAATATTATTTATTTATTACATTAACTATATTTTTACTTTTTTCTCTATAGCTTGATAGCTGAATTTTTGTTACCACAATCAAATATTTTACCTTGCACATATTGAGATTTATCTTCCATCATGAAACACATTGGAATGCATTATGAAGCAATTCATGCATGCCCCGATGACCATGTTATATATTATAATCAGCATGAATTTGAAACAAAATTTCTGGAATGTCATGTAAGTAGATATCGAACAGATAAAGTAACAAAAAAGGTGCCTCGGAGAGTTCTTCATTATATTCCCATTATTCCAAGTTTGCAATGATTTTTCAGGTACAAAAAAATAGCACAATTTATGGATTACCATGCAAGGAACAGAAGTCAAGATGATGTTATCCAAATACATGCAGATGGTTCTGCTTTTAGAGATATGGAGGAAAAGTGGCCTCACTTTAAAGAAGAACCATGCAATATTAGGATTTCTTTGGAAGCAGACGGTGTTAATCCATTTGCACAGATGAAATCTATTTTCACGGAGTGGCCTATTTTTGTTATCAACAATAACATTCCTCCACGGTTGTCAATAAAGAGGGAGCACATAATGTTGTCAATGATTATTCCAGTTTTTTTGTGTCTACAACAGTTTTATTTATAATGTAGTTGTGGCATCTCATTTGTCATATTATGTTTCCTAGTTTCATATATATATATTTTATTTTACTCTTGTGCATGGATTATATATCTTATTGGTTCTCATAATGATATATTTTATATGTACTTCAAATCAATCAGGTAAGTTCCAAGTCATAGATATGAATGTATATATCGAACCTCTTATAAATGAGCTACTGAAGTTTTGGAATGGAATCACTATCTATGAAAAATCTAGACCAATAAGACAAAGGCAATTTCAATTCCATGCAATGGTTGTATGGACAATACATGATGCCCCTGGGTTAACTTCATTTTATGGTTTGTATTTTTAAGCTCCACTTTAATTGCATTTAATTATATGGAGTAGTTAGAATATTTTATATATGATTATAATTGACATAGATATTCCATATCTAAATATTGTAGGTCTTCAGACAAAGGGTAAATTTGCATGTCCATTTTGTGGTCCTAAGATAAAATCTCGTCGCTCAAAAAGCTTAAGAAAGGAGGTGTTTGATGAGTACAGGAATTTCCTATCTAAGAATCACAGGTATAGAACAACCGAAAAAAAACTTTTCAATGGGAAGCAAGAAACTATATTACAACCACATAGAATGACACCTCACCTTTGGAAGATGCAACACAATAGAAATCATCATCATGGTACATATGGATCATCGTATATGAATTGTTATGTATTTTAATTTCTATTGTGAGTTGTTTACTGTAGTGGCCATATTTGATTTATGATGTAATTTATCTATAAACTAATATTCATGATGTCCATTATGATCATGAAGGAATTAATGGGCTTCCACGAGGAATGAAAAGTTATCCTATTCAATTCAGCAGGTTTCCCTACTATGAGCACCTACAAATTGCTCATTTGTTTGATACAATGCCTATTGGAAAGAATGTTATTGAAACATTATGGCGACTACTGGAGCTAAGGAGGGAGAAATATAAAGTTGTGAAAGCTTGCAAATACATTCAAGAAAGCAACCATGCAATGAAAGACGTCATCCAATTTCATAGAAACGGAGACCAAGTTAATATAAACTTAATTCCATGGATGTTTATGGAGCAACAAAGCAATAGTAATGCAGAAAATTAAATTTCCCACTGGATTTTGTGCGAACTTGAAAAGGTGATTTTGCGAGGGTCAAAACACATAATTGGCACATCTTCATCAAGGTAAATATTATTGTTATGTCAATATAGTTTTTTTTTTCATTTTATTACGTATATTTTTTTCTTGTTTGTATACTATTTGTTTAATAAATGGTGTGGTTTGTATATAAATATAGTATGTTCTACCTCTCTCTCTCTCTCGGACAACTTCGACAACAATGTCAAACAAGTTATATATAATCTTGGTAAATACATGAGGTAACTAGCGATTACTTGCATGTGCTTAGTGTTTCTTTAATTCTCCGTATAATTTATATTTGTATTTTTGTGCATTGTTTCATCATATGTAATTTAATGTTTTTTTGGTTAAATATCGTTATTGGTTTGCGTCACTTGTACATGGTTGACATCTTAAGAAATCCATAAATAAAATATGAAGTATTGGAGGAGAGAAATTCCTCATCTCATGTGTGAAATGCAGAAGCATCTACCTTCGGCATTTTTAAATGCATAGGAACACTACCTCATACACCAAGTTGAGGAGATTGAGTTGTGTGGACCTGTGCGCTCAAGGTCCATGTGGATGGTTGAAAGGAACCTGAAATTTATGAAGGGTTTGGTGAGACAACGAGCACATGCTGAGGGTTCTATGATGGAAGGATATACGGTATACCAAAACATGTTGTATGTTAGTGAATATCTTCCTATTTTAACGTTAAAGCTCAATTTATGTTGCATTTGTGATCCGGACTCTAGTAACAAATTTGAAGGGGAGAAACTGAAGGGGAAAGGTAGATTGAGGAAGGTGAAAGGTAATTAATAGCTAGTGGATGTTTATTATATCGTTCATATTCTAATTGCATTTTCTAGTTATTGCATCAATTAAGAGCATATACTTTGTTTAGGAGATTTACACATGTAT
Organism: Pseudotsuga menziesii; assembly: GCA_001517045.1. Lineage (NCBI taxonomy): Eukaryota > Viridiplantae > Streptophyta > Pinopsida > Pinales > Pinaceae > Pseudotsuga > Pseudotsuga menziesii. The sequence goes on along the minus strand of LPNX010957630.1, from coordinate 931,670 downwards.
TTCATTTTAATGGTTATTGTCATCAAGCACTTGGTCGAGAATGGGATGCAATTCATTTATACATTGCAAACAATCTTGACTAGATGAAGGTATGGATTGAACAATGCAAACAATCAGGTCATGGAATATCATGGGAAGGTGTGGCTTCATTGTTAAAAGCAACACAATGCAATGGAGATAGAAATCTAACAGAAAGGGAAATCAATTTAGAATATGGTTTAAAAGATAAAATGGCAAGCATATTATTCAATCCCTCTAAATATTTTATTTTGCAAATTACATTTTGATGTACATGTTGTTCTTTTCCATGTATTGCTTCATAACTACTGAATCATTGTGTAATTTTTTTGTGTATTGCTTATTACAGGTAAAACACCATAAGGCTATGGTCTGCAATGGTGGTAGATATTGGATCAAAAAATTCGATGAAACAAAGAAAACATCAGATTGTGGGATATTTGCAGTCTTTGAGGTGACCAATGTCTCATCTAGAAGTGACAGACATCCAGAATTCTTAGAAAATCAATACTATGGGTATTTGGAAGATATTATACAGTGTGAATTTAAATCCTTTAAGGCAATTCTATTCGTTGTCATATGGTACAGGTTACGATTGAATCAACGTGATCCTGATAAAACTATTATTGAACATGAGAATGGATTTACCATGGTAAATACAAGGTTGTTTGAGCCAAGAACAGATCCCTATGTTCTTCCAAGCCAATGTGAACAGGTATTTTAATTGGAGGTTCCAGGTAGAGCGGGTTGGTCATTTTTTGTGAGACACGATCCAAGGGGAAGGCTGGTAAAGTATAGCCTAGATGATGCTAATGAATAGGGTTCTCTAGAAGAAGAAAACGATGACAAAGAGCATGATCAACATGATTTAGGTGATGATGATGATCCAACAAAAGATCTCCAAGAAATAGTTGAATTAGATGATGTAGCAGACAATTCTGATGAAGATTATACCAACGATGACACGATGAATGTAACTGATGATGATGACGATGATGATATGGCCAATCCTTACAATGTTGACTCTAGATCTGATGATATTGAACATGTAGTGGATTTCTTGTAATTGATGATAGGATGGAACTCTTTGAGGGTAGCTACCAAATTTCACACTAACATTTCACATTACAAATGTCTTGAAACTACAATTAAATGGAACAGTAGAATATTTGTAACCAAAAACCTGTTGGTGTTGTGGGTTTTCAGGGTTTACAACCACATTATCATAGATGTTCAAGTCAATTGTTTGGATTCTACCAATGGGTCCATGTTCAGGACCATGAATTATGCTTGGGGGTGTTACCTCCCAAGATTGCAACACACACTTTTTGGAAATAAGGATGCACCAATATTTAGGGATGTCAATGACCACAATGTGCTTTAACGCAAATATATTTGGGTATACTACCCAATTTCACATTCAAATCCTTACTCAAGTAGTAGAAGAAAATATTAGAGATCATTAGGGGTAGACCCCCTCTATTCTCTTCCACCATCAAATATTTAATAGTACCTCCTACAACAAAGGTAATAGCATCAAAATTGTGGATCCTCTTGACATGACTAAAGGAGACTAAAAGAGACCTTCAACATCTTGAATTTTTCCCAAAAGGCCTAGGAGATTGATTATGCAACATGCAGGAGCCATTACACCATATAACCACCAATTTAGAATCTCTGATAACCTATGTGCTATTAGTACCTTTATCTATTTAGTGTTCTTCCATTATCAAATAGCTAATAGGACCTCAACAGCAAAGGAAATAGTTTCAGAATTTTGGTTCATCTTGAGATGAGTGAAGGGGACTGAAAAGAGACCTGCAACATCTTGAATTTGTTTCAAAAGTCCTTGGAGATAGATTATGAGACATTTAGGAGACATTACACCATTCAATCACTAGTTTGGAGTCCCTAAAAATATGTATCATATCAGCACCTTTATCTAATGCACTTTCCGATGTTATTTGGCCATCAAAGATCTAATATGACCTCCAACAACAAATGTAATAGATTGAAAATTGTGGATCCTATTGACTTGAGTAAAAGAGTCGACTAAAAATAGATCTGAAGCAGGTTCATTATGTTTCAAAAGGTCTGGGAGATAGATCATCTAACCATACAACATGTAGGATCCATTCCATTATTCAGTCACCAGTTTAGACCTGCATCCTATTAGTACCTTTATCCAATGCAATATTCAATGTTCTTCCACCATCAAAGAGCTAATAGGACCTCCAGCAACAAAGGAATAGCTTGACATGGATTAAGGAGACTAAGAAGAGATCTACAGAAGCTAGCTTGAATTTGTTTCAAAAGGTCTGGGAGATAGATCATGTAGCCATGCAATCTATAGAATCTATTCCATGATTCAACCACTAGTTTGGAGCATAAAACATGTATCCTATCATCACCATTATGTAATTCAATATCTAATAGGTTCAATACACAGCAAGTGACTTTGCATTTTTATGTGGCTCTGTGTAACCTGATCCTCAAGTTGATAAAGTGGTCTGAATGGAATAGTGTTTCAGAATCACAAGGACCAGGGTTTTCCTGGTTGGTACCATAAAAAATATTGATCAAGGAAAAGATATATCAATTGCAGGGGGATTGCAAGTGCCAGTTCCTTCTCTTCTTTTGAGGCTATTTGAGCTCAACATATATAGGACAAACAAAAAAATAATGACATTGAGAGTGTTTGTCAATTGCAAGAGCTTGTTTTAGGGAAGCGTAATCAAGTTCAAGTTGAATATTTGAAGATATGATGCTTATTTTATAATGCATGTGTGTAGTGTGAATCATTATGCTTGATTTTCTCCCCAAACAGAAGTGTATCTAAACATTAAGTGCCTTTCTCTTCCTCGAGATCTACCATTTCCTTATCTTCATTAGTAGTCTCAACCTTGAGACCTACCATTTGCATGCCATTGTAGACTCTCTAAGTATGATACCATTCTATTAGCTTTCCCAGCCTCTATGCTTGCTTACATCCATCTACCTCTCATCCAAGATCTGCAAATTCCTCTTTCAACATGCTGGTTTTGGTCAAATTCCAGATTGAATAAAAACAAATGGAGAACACAACATGAGAAGTGTGAAACACTTATACATGAATGTGAGACATAATGATAGAATGAATGACAATGAGAGAGTTGAGGGAATGATGGATTACTTCTTTTTTAGGAAAATGAAGAACTATTACACTTCCCCATAATGACTATACTCAGCCTATTCTCCATTAAGTTATAACACCTACCCAGCATATCTTACATACTTAGCTTTCTTTGGAAACTTGTGGCATAGGAAGGCTCAAACAATTCATGACTAGGGAAGGGACACATTGACCATAAGGCAAGGTAACAAAATTTTATCTATTAAATTTGAGGACACAGATAGTCAAAAGAAATAGCTTCATGATGACTTGGAGAGAATGGAGTCATAGTCAGCCATTTGGCATGAATATACAGAACCTGTGGATAGCACATTAATGCATGAATAATGTTTTCCAGGACAAATTATTTTAGACAATGGTGTGTATTTGATTAGGCTAGAGTCAAATTGCAGTGATAAATCCAAGGTGATAGAAATATCACAGCAAAAAATGTCTCAAAGATTATAGCAAAATTGTGTTTTAGTTTTGTATTGTTCTAGTTACGATATTTCATGTCATTGATAGTTGGAGTACAAGGTAAACATTTAAATTCATAATACAAATTTCACTTTAGGGGATACTTTTGTGTCTGTTTTCAAATCCCATAAATATTTCTTTCACATGCTCTTAATTTTATGTTCAATACTCAACTCTTCAAGGAGTTTCTAGTAAAAGTATGCAAGTATCTATTACAGAGAAAATATGCAACTGCAATGCTATTATAATCAAAATTATTTTTTTAGAATGCAGAGGTTGCATTGAGAGACTTATTTTTTTTACTGTCATATCATGGTGTGTATACACATCTTTCACTTTATATGTATGCTTATCCTTCTATTTCTTAATTCTGGAAAGTATTTCAATTCCTTGATTGCATTAGATTTAGGCCAGAATATTTTATTTGGAGCAACCATGCAATTTTTTTTGTTGTGAGATTGTAGGAAAGTGTCCTATGGTTGTATCATCCAGTGATGCATGTGCTCTATCCACATTCATAGAGCTGACACTTCAATACACATTCATTGTTCGCTTCTTATGCAGAGTCTAACGACACTCGAAATGCTTTAAATGACATCTGAAAACCTCTTCTGCACTCATTGAGGTGTACACTGCATATTTTTTGTTAGTAATGTTACATAACAAAAATAATTATTACTAGTACTGATTACACATGGAGCAATGGCATGAATATTTGCTGTCACATTTCAATGTGTAGATTCAATTTGAAATTCATTTTTTTATGAATGTTTTGAAATGGAAGTTTGAAACATTTATTGTAGCATTTCAATCCATTTTATGAATACCCTCTCAAACACTATGAAACTACTTTGTCTAGATGTATATGTAAATCCTATGCTTGTTAGTCCAAACTTGATATTTTTGACAATACATGTTTGTATGTAAACACTATACTGAGTAAGTGCCCTACTTGTTTCAAAGGTATTATTGGTATGCTTGATTAGGAAGTGATTCTTTACTAGTTTTAATTAACAAACATCATTTCAAGTTACTGAGTGGTTAGTCATGCATATTGTTGGCCTGGGAAAGGAGCGCAAGAAAGAAGTTTGCGAGAAAGAAAAAGAAGGTGCATCGTGCATGTGACAGAAATGAAGGAAGGTCGTGAAGGAAGGAAGGGACCAATGTAGGAAGAAGGGAGAGGCGCACAATGAAGGAAAGGAAAGCACATGTGCGTGCAGGTGATAATGACCAGAGAATGATAGGTGTAGATCGTGTCCACTTAAGATAGTGTAAGCCTGTGGCTATGCACATATGAGGGAATATTTGTAAGTCAGGTCGATAGTGCCTTGTGTCAGGTCATGATCACCACAGCTATAACCTGAGGGGCGGATGATGGTGACAGTTAACAAACTGCCTAGATGCAGTCGACCCTGAGTTGTCATGTAAAATAGTGTAAATAGGAGGGATTAAGCAGTTAGAGGGTGGGGCTGTTAGAGGGGGTTGTTGATCCCCTGATCGTGATAGTTGGCATTTCAATAGTTCTTGTGGATTTTTCATGGGAGATCTAGATCAAAGGACACCCTTTTTACTATAATTATGTAGAGAGTAGAATAGGAGGAGACTCAGGAAGAGTCTGATGGCAATAGGAGGCTGCTAACCCATAGATCTGGCTATTGTGTGTGTGGACCACTAGGACTAGGAGTAGGGTTGAAGAACAAACTATAGAGCATGAGAACTAGAATTCTGAGCCATAAATACATATCATAAGCTCAATCTTCATCCTGTAGACTGCAAGGTGCTATACCCTTTTCTCATGATAAATGAAAAGCACCTTGGTGGTTTTTCCTAGATGGGTTTCCACATTATTTCTTGTGTTTCAATGGATGATTAATACTATGAATGCTTATGCGAATGGTTGTTATTTGCTTCCTATACAATGATGAAATATGGGTTAAATGCCTAATTTATACTGTAATTAATAGATGAATGTTATGGAAGCATCATTGAAATATATCCATATATCGGTATGTGCATTTATGTCCTAAGTTACAACCTAAGTTGTAGGTGGTCTGTTAGTACGAGTCAGCTCCGCTGCACAAGTTGCACCAGCCGTGATGTCGGAAACAAAGATAGGTTGCACGTGATGACATATTGTTGTGCTCAGCAGTGCAAATTAGCCTCCACCATCCAGCCATCCAGTTACCTTCATGGAGCGCCTTGGCCACGTGCCAAGGGACTATAATCCCTTGACAATCATGGAAACATTGTTGAGGAGGTTACCCATCAAAGAGATATCTCAGGTGAGACTACACCTGCTTCGTGGGTGTTGCTGACGGGGCTTGCTCTGTTGGGCCAGTATCTTGGGTATTTGTTGGATTGACAGGTTGCACAAAACCTGGGTTAAACTAATGTCTGTATTCCACCTCCCATGCGACAATAAATTTTTATTTGAGTCTATTCTTTGTAATTTTATTGTAACACTAAACCAACATCTACTACATGCCACTGTTGTCTAGAAATTCCATATTGCATTAAATGATTAAATTACCTACCACCTTATTGATTGTCTCTTCTGGAAACAAAATCCTGGTTGGTTCAGTGTTTCGTTTCAAATGATATTTGTATTGGATTATTTTTAGACAATTTTTAAGAATAATATTCACCCTAGTTTTACCTCTGTGCAGGGTATAAAAACTGACTTAGTTCTCTGCAGTTATGATGATCACATTCTTGTAAGTTTTTAATCCTATTTTTGAATTTGTTCTTAATTGTCAGACAATATGTCTTGAATTGCTTTCTTATGTTGCTTTGGTTTCTCACATACGTGATGGAAATCCAAATAGGGACAATGGGGACAATGCTACATGCCAGGTTTATATTTATGTTTATAGGTGTTGTTGCAACATTTGTATTTATGAAATTCTCATCTCCTTTAGCATTGGTATAATCTTCTTTCATGCTTCTTTTATGACTATCTTGTAAACTTTACTATTTTAAAGCAGTTTCTATGGTATAAATGGGTTTTAACGAAAATATCTTGTTATCCTCCAGTGCTTACATAATTCAACTTTGACAATGATCCTAGTTCTTGGATAATATAGCTTTTCTGGTCATAGAAGGATACATGTTGAGTTAAGCTTTTTCTTCCTCATTTAAGCCCTAACGCCTTTAATATGAACATTCTGAGGATAATTTAGAGTCAAGAAGTTTTAAGGGTGAGGTATAGGCCAAAATTCCTTTGTAGGGAAGCTTCTAATATTATTCCAATTCCCTCATTGGAATTTCCTTTGTTAGTGAAGAGTACCCCATGCTTAGATCAATATTTATTGCTGGGGAATGATTTAAATATCTTGTACTGAGAGATAAGAAAAAATCCCTCATCGGTAGTACTGCCCCTCATATTGTGTGAGAGTTACACTTGTGATTTTGATCACAAAGATCGATCTTGCCATGATAAACCCTTCATTATAAGAAACAACCATGTTAATAGTAACATAATACATGGTTCCAAGATATTAAAGAAAACAGGTAAATAAGAAATACCATGGAAAAATTTACAATTGAAGGGACAAGGAACATGAAATCTGTCACTACCAATGTAAGCAACTAAGTAGCAATCTTCAGGTAGGGTCCTTGTAATTATTTTTTGGCTCATGATCAAATTTATCACTTCTAACTATATGTATATTTATATATATTAACTCTAGTACAAACCCTCTTCAAATGTTGTGGGTTGAATAGATTCATAAGGTGACCAATGAAACTACCAATGGTGCAGAAATGCATTCCAACAAATCCTAGAACTGCATGGGTAACTTAGGAACTCTACCCATCATAAGAAATAAAGTTGGGTATCTTTGATAAGAAATAAATTTTATATCACTAGGGGAATAAAATGATGGTATTCAAACACATCCATGGATGTAAGAAGCCACTTCCTAGAAATGAATTTCTTCCTTAAAAGAAAACTAGAAATTCCTATTTATTTTTGTTTGTGTATAGTTTTTCAACTTGAGAAATGGATTTTTTGGGTCTCCTTAACCTAAGTATTAATGACATACTCAAATGTTACACATTCAACAAAATACCCATTAGTGTAGGTCATTTCTAATTATCACATATAGAAGTCTATTCATAATATTGAATATTAATAGGAAATTTATTAAGCTTAATTTCATTACCTCCTTGAAAACCATTTTATAAAATTTTATAAATATTTCAATGACACAATGGATACTATTGTTTCCTCCTTGTGAACGCATTCCTTGAGAATTATATAAATAATGATATCGGGAAATGGGTGGTGACTATAAATCCCCCCTATGTGCCTTATGTTAGAGTAGGAGAGACACTAATTCAATTTTCTTTTACAAAAACGAGTATTTGTATTATTGAAAAAAATATGAGAAGTACTATGACTAAGTTGAACATCCTTCGTGAATAAAATTTGAAAGTATTAAATATACACTTTTAAATCTCTTGGACTCTCATGCTTCTACCTATATCACTTCCTAACTGATTCTTTTTCAAATATTCCATACCGTTTCGAATGCATAGCTGGTATATAAATTCCAAAATACTCCTAAAATTAAAATTTCATTATAAAACATCAAAATAGTTTATCTAGGATTGCTGGCATGCACTGTTATGAAATGGCTTCTATAGATCCTTTTGTTGCTAAGAATTTGAATTTTTGTAGCTTGTTGTTGACCGAGGGTTTTTTTCCAATTGCTTTGAGGGGTTGGGGAGTTCTAGAGGTACTAGTTGTTGCATGAGGAAAATATCCTTTATAAATTGAAGATAAAATATAAGGTCCCATGGATAGGAATTTGAGATGCATAGAAGAGTCTATCCCATGCCTGAGGATGAATACAAAATTGACTAAGAAAAAATACGATGATAGACTGATGGGAGGACCCATAAACAAAAAAGAATGGTTATATGATAGATTAAGGGTGCAACAAGATGGGAGAAATGTACAACATGGGTGACAATATTGATACCATAATGAGATAAAACAAATACAAAAATTTGGCTTGGCTTGTTCATAACAATCATATAGCTTGAGTTCCTACCCCAACCATTACCAATATTGATAAAATTATTGAATTTACCTAACCCAAAGAAATGTAGCATCAGCCAAATGCAGAGACAAAGCATAACATAGAGATAAAAAAACAAGGGATGGCCAAATATTTTAGAGGGTAACTAGAGAATGATCTTGGAGTTTCCATAGAGAGGACATGGATATGAAATTGCTACGCTTTTTATTCATGAACTACCAAGAGAGATTCCTCACACCACAAACCTTGTTATGCCAAGATAGCTACCAAAATATTACAAAGAGAGATGCTAAGAGACTATCAAGGGAGTTTCCTCACACCACAAACCTTGTTCTATCAAAATGGACAATCCAATTGATGGAAAACCAGTTTATTAATCAAGCAGGGGAAGACACTTTATTTATGAACCACCTTACACGAAAAAAAATGAATTGCATGCCTAGGAATATCCAAAATCTTCTTGATCAAAATAAAAACCATCAAGGATCGGTCTTGATTCTTAATACTACCTATTCTAGAGGCTAAATAACTTACCTTCATGCTTTCCATCACAATGAAGAGGATACCACATGTGTTGAGGGATGATCATACTGCCTTATTTATACCATGATTGTTGGGAAGGTGGGATGAAGGTGACGATGTGTGGATATGATCCTACATGCTGCAAAACTTATTAATGCATTTCATATCCCAAGACACATATGGGTGCTAATGACTTAGGAGATAAGACATTTACCAATTCTCCCCACATTTTCCTTAATTTCTCTATTTTTCAAATAGATTCCTTCTTTATCCAAAGTGCTTGTTAATTTTTTGTGATATCTTAGGATATGAAAAGAAGTGACTTGTTGAAAGAGTCAGATGGTGTTCTAAATCCTACTCATACTCAATAGGTAGGAATCATTTCTCTATTTATTAATGAATAGAATAAGAGCTAGGGAGTTTCCAATGAAAATTAGGTTTGTGATTCCAATTTATTTAGTGTCTTTTAACCATTTCCATAGTTCTAGGATATCTTCTTGATTATTGGAGGAACTTCCAATTGCCCATTGTGTTTTGAATATATATATTTTTTAATTATACAGTATCATGTCACATTTTCGATCGCAAATGAAGGTCGTCCGACGAGGTTGTTGTAGATCTGACAGAGTGAACCCATCGGTCATACGACATGCACTCGTCAGTTATTTGACATCCTCCTGACAACATCCGATGAGGATTCCATAGCTACGATAACCAAGCCCATCGATTGTCCATCGACTTTTCGATGCCCACACGTGGGACTAGAAGTCAGAAATTCGATGCCTAGAATTCAAAAATTCGACGGCTTAATCATAATTTTTTGCAGCATAACTGGCTGACATTTAACGATGGTGTAGTCGGATCTTTGACTGGTACTAGCATGGCATCAAATATCCAATGTTATGCCATCCATGACAAAAAAAAAAATCATTTGTCGAATAACCGACAAGGTATTTTCGAATTTCAGACATGGCCGCCATCAGATTTTGGGCTCAATTTATGTTGTATGTGACTCTAATTAGTGGCCATAATGAGGTGAAATGAACTTAGATGGACCATGAAGAGGTTAGGAAAGTAAAATAGTGTGAAAGGATTCGTTAGGAGAGTTCATGAGGTGGTTTAGATGCTAAGTATAGCCATTAATTACCCATAGTTAACCAAATACCCAAGAGGGTTCATCCTTATCACTTAAATAGTGGAAGTTGGCGGCTTAGCTCCTTAAGACATGGAAATCATCCGTAAAACATAGAATTAGGGTGCTAGTGTAACACCCTGGTTTTGACCCCATTTGCATGATGTATATAATGTAATTAATCATGGTGAGGAGGTAAAGGAAAAAGCCCCACCATCAATTTGGTTGTGTATGTTTCGACAATGGAGATAGTTACCGATGGTATATCATGCTATCCAACACATTATAGTTTGGCATCATGTAAATACGCACATCAATTAAAATAAACCCACAACCAGCTATGACAGTGCAACGTTAAAATTGAAAAGGGCATGATTCCAAAGGATAAGGGTGTGGGGGATGTCAAACCTTGGTCTATGGGGGGGAAATCCTTGTGTTACCACCTTGTTTGATTTTTCATCTTCCCTTGTCTCATCCAACCTCTTTAATGTTTTATGGAGTAGTTGAGGTAGTTATTGCTGAGTAGTGGTGGCTGTGGCAGGACTGTCAGTCCTTGCCCACGTGCCCACTCCACTAGTGGATTCTTCCTCTTCACATCGCTGGGGTAGAGGAGGGACATTCCATTCTCCCCACTCTTTCCACTCTCTCCATTCCTCCATTGTTTTGGTTTGGTCCATCCTCACGCGGAGGGTTCTCTTCACGAACAGGTGGGAGATCTTCGTTGTTACCCTCACGCAAGCAGGGGTCGGCTCTCCATTCCTTTTGGATGATTGTGGTCTGTATAAGTTTCTCCCTTCACGCAGGGAGGACTGCTTCCTCACACACATAATTTTTGGGGGATACTCCATCGGTTGTCCATCCACACACAGAGAGTCATTCTCTCCCCTTCTCACGTACAGGAATTCTGCGTTGGTTTTCCTCACGCAGGGAATGGGTGAAATCGTGGCTGTCACTTAGGATTTTCGGGTGCAGGAGCCATTCACGCTTGGGGCTATGCGCCTGTGTGTTCCATACCGATGTCAGTGGTATGTGTATGTCTCCTTATCGCTTGTGGCCATGTATGCTTTCCACTATGGTCTGCGTTTGTGTTTTCCCATGTCTATGCTCAGAGTTTTCCCTCTCCTCTGTTTTGGGACTGTGGATTGTTTCCATCATTCATTGTGAGGTTGTGGCTCTTGATGTACCCTGGTTTTGGGTTGCTGTTGAGTTGTTTTGGCCACGCTAGGGCCAAGAACAACTCTGAGTTGTCTTGAGGACTTAAGCTGTTTCACCCGTTGGTTGGGATTGGCACCTGGTTGTCTTTCCCTTCTTCACAGAGCTATGTAGGGATTGTTTTGTTGCGGTATGTAGTGGTTGGTCTTTGGACTATTGAGAGTAGGATTAGAGGCCGTGTATGCATGAGAAGACTGGTGTTGAGGCCACCAGCTTGGCATTTAGCCTGTCCTAGCTCCTTGATGACTTGGTAAAACCCTGTTGTGTGGGTTTGCCTGATTGACAAACCTTGGCTATGAGTAAGCCTGCATTGACCCTTATTCCTTGAGGAACCATGCCCAGATCAGGGGTGGTAGTGTTGCTGAGAGATTGATGAGCACACTGGCCTATGGCTAGGTGGAACGTTGTAGCGACGTAGCTGGTTGCGGGGCGAGTTCTTCATCAAAATATAAGTAATCCTGACTATTTCATCTCTGCAATTATATCTACTATTTCATGAGAATGACGAACATGCTAAATGTTGGAATGTTTATGTTTGCTTCTGCTGAATGTTGAGTAACCATGCATCCTTTGTATGTATTATGTTAAGTTTTTTATTTCAGCATTGATGTGTGTTCATGTTCATGGGGCTGTTTGCTCGTTTGTGTGGTGTGGGTAGCATCCTCTTCGCTGATCGGAGGGTCGGGGATGCCACAGAGTGGTATCAAAGCTCATGTTGCAGCATTGGCCTGAATGGACCACCAAGATGCAGTGACAGAAGCAGGATTTCTCTCTCTGCGCAGCAGAGATCAGAAATGGATGATAGAAAAATTCCACGAATTTGCCTAAGTGTTTGAATAGTCAATTCATCAGAACACTTAGTGGAACAGACTTCCGATGTAGCAGAAGAGCTAGAAGGAAGCATGCCTGATGGAGAACAGTTGGAGGGAAAATTACAAAAAAAATTCTAAGTGTTGACGTCTGTCAGCAGAAAATAGATGTTGGGTTCGTCGACACCGTCGAAGAATTTAGCAGTTGTCTATTTGCTATTGTGGCTGTCGAAGGGACTAAAACACCGATGCAACAGTGTTAGTGGATCCTATTATCGATAGTAGGAAAGTTTTGAAATTTGGCTCAAGTGTTAAAATCATCAGAAGCATAAAATTGTTCGAGCGCCCGCCATTGCGGATGGCTAAACAACTATGCGTTCGATGGGTAAGGCCTCTAACCCCCGACGCCATGAAGAAATTTTGAAAAAAAATTCTAAGTATAGAAATCGTCGGCTATCGGAAGAAGATAGTGGTTCGTACGCCCACTGTTGCAGAAGTCTAGAGCACTAGACTTCTGATGAGAAAAGACTGTCGATGCCGGTCAAAATCAGTTCACCGATTGGAAGAAGATCGAAGATCGTGTTCCGCCGTTGCGGCTGTTGATGGAACTATTTCCCCAATGAAAAGAAGATCAAGCAGCGGCAAAAAGTACATGATTGAGTCAACGTGGGTGAAAATTCAAAAAATTTCTAAGTGTTGAGATTATCGGAAGGCGTTAGCTGTTCGAGCAGCCGATACGTTGGCTGAGTTAGCAGAAAGGACTTCCGATGCCGTCGGCGGAAGAAAGTAGAAAGGGGAAAATTTTGAAAAGTTGAAAATTCGTCTAAGTATGGAAACCGTCGGAAAAATTTAGATGTTTGAGTAGCCGATGCAGCGACAAGTATCGGAGGAAAATAGAAGATGAGGTTGCCGATGCAGCGGCAGAAGGAAGAATAAATATTTTCAAAAATTTTCTAAGTACAGGAAACATTGGAAAACTTTAGAGGATTGGATTGCCAGCACGTCGGAGAAAAATAGAGGATCAGTCCGCTGATACGATGGAAGCCAGAGGAGGATCGGCCCGAAATGCCAAAAAAATTTAGTTGATTGGACCGCCGATGAGCGTCGGATGAAAGATGAATATCAGACCACCAACGCAGTGGAAAGGATTGTGGTTCATATTGCTGATGAACAGCAGAGAAGATAGCTGTTTCAACTGCCGAAACATCGGGTTGATAGTCAAAATGAGAGCCGATTCTGCAGAGGAAATTTTGATATTTTCAAGTGGGATTTTCCAGCAGATTTCAACTATTTTTCAACAAGATTTTTCAGCAGTTCTTTAGTGGGGTTACAGGTGGCTGAAGTTGGCACCCAGTCCAAAATGCAGTTGTGTGTAAAATGATGAGATTTGGTGAAAATATTCATTTTTAGAAGTGGTGTGGTTTTCACACCTGAGGTCGGAATGAAGCATGTGGATAGGCGTTGGAAAGCTTATCCAGTAGGAAACAAGGGAAAGTCACTAGAATCTGAGCATGGAGCAGAAAAGTGCTAATGATGGCTGCTGCTATCAAATAAACAAATATGGAAAGTTGCATGCCCAGAGGTAGCAAAAACTATGAAGGCTAACTAGCTGTTGTGTGGAAGAGGAGTTCCATGCGAGGATGTGGGACTTGAAAAGGGAAGTTTCCTTAAACCCTATCTTGCTGATTATAACTGCACTTCCTAAGTTTCATGCTTGAAATGTATGAGGATATGTATTGCATGCATAGGATATTACATATTGGTAAGAATATTGAAAATTATATATTTATAATGAGCCACTAATGATAACTATTGCATTGGTGTTGGCATTAGTGGAAAACCAACGACAACCTGGACAGGGTTGAGTATGTTGTTGATGCCGATGAATGTGACCAGCAACCCTATGAAGAAAGGGATAAGGCAACTAGCCCATAATCAAAAGTTGGTGAGCAAAGTCTGTAATCCTCTGTGAGATACCAACCAAACTGGTAATGTCAAGGGTGTAAGTAGGATCCATGAAGGTAAGAGTTTGATTATGACGAATTCCAAGGAGTGGTAAAGGTAAGAGACCTCATACCATGTGGATATTTGAATTTTATAATGCATCCATAGAGAAAGGTGTCATGCATGTATATATTGATTGAGCTTAGTAGCCCAAGGAAAGTAAGTACTGATGATCTTGATTATAGTAATGCATCCTATATGAAGTAGACATGGTTAGGCCATGCATGGTATGTTGAATGCATAGTATTCCTGAATCAATGCAAGGTAGCATTGAATGGATATGCATTAAAAGGATTTTATGAATCTTGTAGACATGCATTGAATGGATGCATATGAAGGGTATGAGTGACTGATTGCATAAGTATGGGTGCAAATGTTGTGATGCATTGCATGAATGCATTGAGATGAGTGCATGTGATGTTATGAATAACTAATGGCTAAAATGATGAATTGACGACAATTCAAGAACCATTTCAAAGGCTGTTATGAATGTAGGATAGTAAGTGCATAAAGAGGATAGTCATGATCAGTTGGCTACCGGAAATGCTCTATGGAAGAGTAAGGTGGTACAAATGATACGCTTGTGAAGTAAGGAGTATCTAAACATTTCATTTAATTGCATGAATGATGTGACTATGCCTTGCAAATGTTAGTATGATAATGATTGCATGAAGTAAGTTTCGGTAATATTGATGTGACTAACAGTTGGAAGTATTTGAATTTTATAAATTCTGAAAATGCTTCAGTAATGGTTGTAGCAATGAGAAGGTTATATGCATCCAGACTTACCAAGTGTTTGGTTGATTGAAGCTCAGGTTTTAGGTATATTATATAGAGCATGGAAATGAGAGTAAGACCATGACAAATGCCAGAATCTACCATGTGAAAGAGCCAAACATTATGAGAAAAGTCTCATGGTTGTGAAAATAGTTGTTATGCATAATGGGTTGTTAAATTTGAATGGTGAATTTCGGATTTAAGAAATTGCTGACGACTACTCATCAATGTTGGCTTGCATAAGATTGTGTTAGGAGGATGCATTGTAAGTGGGTATTCATGTTATGTTAGTAAGCATAAAATTATAATGGGCATAGTAGTGCTACTTACAAGAGACCCACAAAGGAGGATCACCTCATTGCTAAGCAAATCAATTTCTGTAGAAGATAGAATTGCAAATTCTTATTGAATTTAATTACTAATGTAATTGCTTGGTTATGTAACAATCAATTTGGGTTGTATTATCAGATAATGATTGACTGTTTGGCTATTTGATGAATGTGCCAGGGGTACACACTACAGGAAGATCATGTGTGATGGGCTGCAGGAGCCAAGCTACATGGGAAGGTTTTCCCTTATTTTGGAAATGGGTTTCGGGTGAAACTCCATTGGACATTTTGGAAATGTCTCATCTGCACTGCATGTTTCGTAAGCAACATGAGTAAGATGGTATAGACTATGTCGGTAAGACATGTGTGGATATGAACTATAAAAAGGAGTTGGGATGGCTAACCGAGGGACTACCAACTCAGAGAAGGGAGCCCCATTCCTCCTTAATGAAGGAATACTACGTCGGCAAATGGATAAGTGTTCTGTGACCCTTGCTAATAATATGCATGGCAATTATTAAAATTCCATATGCAGAACAGGTTTTGATTTTATTTCCATGATGACCGATTGCTTGAGTATGAATAGGGCCTACATGGCTAACATCGGAAAGGGGTGCACACTTTCCCGAAGTCGAGTCATGAAAGGGTTTTCAATATTGATTACACCCTAGGGAGTGGACACACTCCTGGTGTCTCAATACTTGATGGTGAATGATATGAAATATGGTTACAGTTTTAGAGCAATATTGTTAATGAGTTTGCTTATATTGCTTGTGTTGACAGGCTAAATAGATGCAGTTGGGTGTTGCACCCTAAAGGTAAAAGGTAAATGGTTGTTGTGAGGGGTTGTGGAGTAAGGGTTATTGTTGATATAAGTGTATTGTTGATATAAGTGTATGTTGGTATAAGTGTATGATGGGATATTATATGCCTGGGGATCCATAGTAGATCCTAGACCTGGAAATGGTCGTGGTAAAGTTCCAAGCCCAGTCAACATGTGGATGTACTGGCTGGACATTAATTATTTGATGTTGTGGAGCAGCCTGCATGCTGACCTAACATCCAAGTCCATGGGTGACCTCAAGGCTTGCAAAGCGAAGCAGGATCCTGTGGACCAACAAGGAAACGCACAATACAGATAACTATTGGATCATTTTTATTATGAATGTACATGTGTATATGATTTGGTTATGATGTTTTAAGCTCTTGTTCTAGAGATAAAACCGATGAGAATAAACTAAACATGTGAATCTATTCAATGTTTGGATATAGGTATCGCTGGGAGCGAGGACTATGAGAGCATCGTAGGGGTGCATGTGGACATGTGACTATCCTGGAGATCTTGGAATGAGAGGTAATAAAAAAGGTGCTAGTAAGACTGTGGAGGTCCTAGCAGCCGAGACAAACCATGTGGAGAGACTCCATGGTTTAGAGGTCTGGAATAGACCGAAGACACTAAGTGTCATGACCAAGAGGGATTGGTCTAGCATTCACGGTGAAGTGAAAGAGACTGAGAGCATGAAAAGCCACCGTGGTGGTGTGGGTTCTAGGATGGGACAAAACAAAGAGGAAAAACTCTTGCATCTCTCTCTTTCCTTTTTAATTATATATATATATATATATATATATATATATATATATGTATGTATGTATATATATGTATGTATATATATGTATATATATGCATTGTGAAAAACAAAAGATTGTTGAATGCATGTATGACTGAAAATGGAATGTGTGTATTTGCTTAAAGTAAATTATGAATACTGGAATAGTTAATTCCCTGACCAAGAATGGACATGAATGAGCTTGTATGCCTATTGGGAAGGCATGAAAAATATGAAAGCCTCCTTGATGAGACTTGAACTGTCATGCCAATTGGGTAATTAACTGACTGATTTTAACGTCTATATTATGCTTGGTCTGACAGAATTTCAATGGTGCATTTCACAGGTGAGAAAAGTGAAACCTGGTGGTGCACATTGATCATGGCAGCAGATCAAAAGTTGTTGGACTTGGCTGGAAGTCTCCTTCAAATGATTGCCAAGACCTAAGAAAATCTTGGGGAGATGCTCAAGATACAGAAAAGGCAGAATGAAATGAACCACCAGATTTTGCAAGACTCTATTGGTTTGCAAATGGAGGTGAAAAGCCCTCTGGGAGCAATTGGCAAAGGAAAGGAAGGTGGATTAGCGATGGGACATTTGTCCAAGCGACTCGTTGAGAAATGGTCCAGGCATGAAGACTCAAAGGAAGTTGAGTAGGTAAAGATGAAGCAGCCAGTGAAATGCTGGGGATGTGGAGGACATCATTTACGCTAGGACTGCCCAATGAGGGAACATGATGAGGGAAATAGCCGCAAAGTTCCTAGGCTTCGAGATAAGCTAAGAGATAAGAACCAGCAGGACAAGTCCGTGGAAGCCAAGGGGCTTGGTCTTGCATGTTCACAGTGAATAATTGAACATGGGACAGATCTGTAAAAATTTTGAAATTTTGATGTGCAATTGTATATGTATTCCTATGTATTGGAACACCAAGGACAGTGTTAACACCCCGGTTTTGACCCCGTTTGCATAATGTATATAATGTAATTAATCGTGGTGAGGAGCTAAAGGCAAAAGCCCTACCATCTATTTGGTTGTGTATGTTTCGGCAATGGGGATAGTTGCCGATGCTATATTGTGCTATCCGGCACATTATAGTTTGGCATCATGTAAATACGCACATCAATTAAAATAAACCCACAACCAACTACGGCAGTGCAACTTTAAAAATGAAAAGGGAATGATTCCAAAGGATAAGGGTGTGGGGGATGTCAAACCTTGGTCTATGGGGGGGGGGAATCCATGTGTTACCACCTTGTTTGATTTTCCATCTTCCCTTGTCTCATCCAACCTCTTTAATGTTTTGTGGATTAGTTGACGTAGTTATTGCTGAGTAGTGGTGGTTGTGGTAGGACTGTCAATCCTTGCCCACGTGCCCACTCCACCAGTGGATTCTTCCTCCTCATGTCGCTAGGGAAGAGGAGGGACATTCCATTCTCCCCACTCTTTCTACTCTCTCCATTCCTCCATTGTTTTGTTCTGGTCCATCCTCACGCGGAGGGTTCTCTTCATGAACAGGTGGGAGATCTTCGTTGTTATCCTCATGCGGGCAGGGGTCGACTCTCCATTCCTTTTGGATGATTGTGGTCTGTATAAGTTTCTCCCTTCATGCAGGGAGTACTGCTTCCTCACGCGCACCATTTTTGGGGGATACTCCATCAGTTGTCCATCCACACATAGAGAGTCATTCTCTCCCCTTCTCACGCATAGGAATTCTGCGTTGGTTTTCCTCACGCAAGGAATGGGTGAAATCGTGGCTGTCACTCAAGATTTTCGGGTGCAGGAGTCATTCACGCTCAGGGCTGTGTGCCTGTGTGTTCCATACTGGTGTCGATGGTATGTGTATGTCTCCTTGTCGCTTGTGGTCGTGTATGCTGTCCACTATGGTCTGCGTTTGTGTTTTCCCATGTCTATGCTGGGATTTTTCCCTCTCCTATGTTTTGGGACTGTGGATTGTTTCCATCATTCATTGTGAGGTTGTGGCTGTTGATGTACCCTGGTTTTAGGTTGCTGTTGAGTTGTTTTGGCCATGCTAGGGCCAAGAAAAACTTTGATTTGTCTTGAGGACTTGAGCTGTTTCACATGTTGGTTGGGATTGGCACCTAGTTTTCTTTCCCTTCTTCACAGAGCTTTGAAGGGATTGTTTTATTGCGGTATGCAGTGGTTGGTCTTTCGACTGTTGAGAGTGGGATTCGAGGCTGTGTATGCATGAGAATACTGGTGTTGAGGCCACCAGCTTGGCATTTAGCTTGTCCTAGCTCCTTGATGACTTGGTAAAACCATGCTGTGTGGGTTTGGCTGATTGGAAAACCTTGGCTATGAGTAAGCCTGCATTGACCCTTATTCCTTGAGGAATCATGCCCAGCTCGGGGGTGGTAGTGTTGCTGAGAGATTGATGAGCATGCTGGCCTATGGTTGGGTGGAACATTGCAGTGACGTAGCTGGTTGTGGGGCGAGTTCTTCATCAAAAGATAAGTACTCCTTACTATTTCATCTCTGCAATTATATCTACTATTCCATGAGAATGACGAACATGCTAAATGTTGGAATGTTTATGTTTGCTTCCATTGAATGTTGAGTAACCATGCATCCTTTGTATGTATTATGTTAAGCTTTTTATTTCAGCATTGATGTTTGTTCATGTTCATGGGGCTGTTTTCTTGTTTGTGTGGTGTGGGTAGCGTCCTCATCGCTGGTCGAAGGGTCGAGGACGCCACAGCTAGACTCCTAAAAATAGGGAAATTGGTGGAATAAGTGAAAAAACAAGGAAATATAGGAATATCCATAATCATTGGGGTCAAATGCAGACAAACGCTTTAGTCCAAGACACCCAACTAGGTACTACCAAGCTTACACAAGGTGGAACAACATGCACTAAACACTTGGAACCTTATGCAAATAGTATTAACCAAGGTATATATGGTAAATATCTTTTGACACCCCCCCTAAAGCCAAAATGGCTCTGAGCAATTATTTAGGTCCTAGGAAACAAAGGACTATGGTCACCCTTTACAATATTAATCCATGTAAACTGAGGAAAGAAGCAAATCCACATGGGGAAAATCCTCCCTAAAATATGGACATGAAAGAGAAAACAAGAAAAGGAATACACTTTAAAATAAATGAGTATGTATAGAGGAATATTCTTCTTGGGAAGAAGGGGAATGTGCTCAACAAAATTAGGAATATGTACTGCTACATGATGGATTCTAGGACCATGTAGAACAACTGAAATATACAAATATGAGAGAACAAGTTTCTCTTCAAACTTGAAATTTGAACCAACCAGGATGCCAAGTCTAAAAGATACTTTAGATGCATGAGAATGAGTGACACCAAGAGAATCATATGGCTCTTGAAGTATCAACTTCGAATCAATAGAGTTTGTAATAATCTCCAAGAAAGAGGAAGAAGATTCCCAAGTGTGCCAATGTTATGGCTAAGGATTCTCCATCTTCTATGCACCTCTGAAAATTAGTGATAACAATCATATAGGAATACATAAGAAGCATGGAACCAAAGAGAACTAATGCAACATCTCCAATATTTGATCTTTTTTCCATAACATCCAAGGGATCACTCTTTAGAACACTAGTAGAGTCAATAGAAGAATCATGGAAGAACAATGATGAGAGATGGAAGGACTTCTCTTAAATAGTATTGATGGTAGTAACCCGTATGTTATCTTCATGAAAAACAACTTCATGGAAAACAGAGGAAACCACAGAGAAATAAATTTGTATTGGATCATTTATTGAATCTTCTACGATTTCTTCATGTACCTGCAAACAACGATATATGAAATTGTTTACTTCAACAATATTCTTCGGAGAAAGGCCAAAAGGTGAAACTGAAAAACCAAAGGTAATAACAGGAAGCAACAATGGAAATTGCTTTGCATGAGACTAGCCTTAATACCATGTGAAATTTTAGAATGCACAACATCACAAAAATATGTTATGAATCATTTCACATTCCAACATAGATCTAGATAGCAAAAACAATCTCACTTAGAATTATTTGCACAAAGAGATAGCAAGAATAAAGAAGAAATATTTGATAGAACACTAGAGGATAATCACTCCAATGGGAAATTTTCCACTCTTATATTATTCATCAACATTAGTACAATATATATATGCTTTGAAAAGACAAAATCTAGAGGCTTAGTGGTGAGTTGAGTAGCTCACAAAAATGAGGCTTATCTTGACTAATTGGATTCACACTAATCCCATGTCTGACTCTAAGTAGTGGCCATAATGGGGTGAAATGAACCTAGACGAACCATGAAGAGGTTAGGAAAGTCAAATAGTGTAAAAGGAATAATTAGAAGAGAGCATGAGGTGGTTTAGATGCTAAGTAGTGGCCAATAATTACCCATAGTTGAACAAATACCCAAGAGGGTGCGTCCTTATCCCTTAAATAGTGGAAGTGGGAACCTTAGCTCCTTAAAACATGGAAATCATCCATAAAACAAGGAATGAGGGTGCTAGGCTCCTAAAAATAGGTAAATTAGTTGCATAAGTGGCATAAGTGGGAAAACAAGGCAAGATAGGCATATCCATATTTATTGGGGTCAAATGTGGACAAACTCTTTGGTCCAAGACACACAACTAGGTGCTACCAATCTAACAAAAGGTGAAAAAACATGCACTAAACACTTGGAACCTTATGAAAAGAGTATTAATCAAGGTATAGATGGGAATTATGTTCCAAAAATGTTACATACTATGAACCCAAACTGTTATAGCTGATTTTACCACACTTGGTAGATCACACCTTTATGGCCTTCCATGTCCCTTTGTAGACTCTTTGGAACCCCCTTACCTATATTATACTTTGATGTTCCAAGATTATCCCCAAAAATCATGTGTTTATACCTATACGCGAATTTTAAAGCTATACTCGCATGTATACGCAGATTTTGAGCTCAAACCCATGTACATCAGGAAGTGTGCATGAAGACAAATATTTTTGGAGTTTTCTTCATAGTAGTCCGAATAACTTGACTCTTGGCCTTCCATATGATTTGAGAACGCTCGGACTCAGCCCTCCATTACCTCTTTGGAGTGCTATATATTGAGCCTCTTGGATACACTGAAGGAGGAGAAATTGAAGAGTAAGGAAACTATATTCCATTGTTGCCTCATTTGCTTATGCTTGAGTCTACATCACTTTGTCCCTTTGGAGAACATAGTGCTGATCTTCCCAAGCTTACATTTCCTTTGTGAGATTTACATTGAGATATGGAGGATTGAAGTGGTGGAGGCCCAGGTGGAGGACTCGGTTTATCTGGTTCGTAGGAGTGCTGACAAAGTTTGTCACAATTGTATCTCTAATTTATTAGTAGAAATATCCATTTCTTGTCCAATACATGTGAATAAATATGAATATTGTATCCATGGATGTATTTATTTCCTTATACATGGTTGATTATATTTGCTAGAGTAGTTCTAACACACACACACACACACACACACACACACACACACACACACACACACACACACACACACATATATATATACCATGCTTGGCTTGTTTGTTGTTGTTGAGAGCAAATTGTGAATGCAAGCATGTTGGAAAATCTCAACGAGGATCTACATCAAACATTTGGAACAAGGTACGATTCATATCCCTTAGTGTTAGATGTGTTTATTTCTCTTGTGTATTGGAAAGGATTGGTTTTTGGTGTCATACTATCTATTGTGGTACCCCCAAGCCATAGGAATTTTCTCTCCGGAACAGAATTGGTGACTCCATTGGGGAGGTTTCTAGTTTTTTCTTCTTTGTGGATTGGGTGCACAATGTGCTTGAATTTCTCTTTATTTCTCTATTGATGTGTCGGTTCAGGAGGTATGTTTACCTAATAGTGTCACGTAGGAGTAATTTTGACATTGGATTATCATTTTTCCCTATTTTTCTTCCTATACGTGAGTATTCGCTTCACAGTTGCATATACACGCGGTTTTCTCCTGAATTCCCATGTATGTACGCAATTTTTCTATGAATAGTCATGTATGCTTCTATTTTGAGATTTATTTAGAGGATTGAGTGTTGCTGGGTGAATTTTGAGTATTGCGCTGATGTCTGTATACTGCCTCTGTTTTTGACCAGAGACCCTCTTGGATTTATCTTTTATTAGATTTTGTTCTTGTCATTCATTTATTCCTTTTTGTTTTGGGACTAGTGCATTATATTTATTTTATCTTGGTGCCTTGATTGGCTGATATCTGTGAGTGGTTGCAGGGTCTGAGAGTGGTAGAGTATTTTTGCTGATTTTACATATCATTTATTTCAAAAATACAAAAATATTTTATTTTTGCATACTTATGCATTTTTCCATTTTACACTTGCATCATGGTACTTGCATTATATTTTCTTACTGAAATTATAGTCAATTTTTCATTTAGGAATGATTGCATCATCATTTGAAGGAAAAACATGCACCTCATGTAGTGGCATACCCCGTTTTTTCATTTAGAAAAAATTGCACTTGACATTGTTTGTTAGGTGTTCACATTTATTTCACTGCTAAGTCATAATATCATTAGTTGCACAATCATTTCCCTTTGAGTAATCACATCCATTAAAATCAATGGTTAATTAAAATGAATTACACATTTTTCTTTTATAGGGTTCATCAACAAGATTAGGTTTTAGAGTCTTGGAATAGTTCAATGTGAGTCAATTCTCCAAGACTACTAAATGAAACAAGTAGGTGCTTGTCCAGGTGAGAGAGAGAGAAATCCTTGGTATAATTAGTGTTTCTCAGGAGGCTCCTCTCCTCTTACACAGGAGTTAAGCACAAGGCATCGTACACGATTGTGGTGGGGATAGCCCTTGGCCACTTTTTGTGAGCGCTGGAGATATTTCAAGGATCATATTTGGATATGGGGGATTTTGAGGTACTGATTAGTGCTTTCGAGCTTAGGTATTTTCTACCGTGCCCATAAGTTCGATCCCTCTAGTGATCGTCCACCTAAGCATTGGTTATATTGGGGTGGCCTTAGTTTCCTTACTTAGGTATCGCAGGGGTACTTGCATAGGTTATTCTATGAGTGTCCTAGCCAGGTAGGGGTCGGATATCACAGCCTCTTTAAGCGTTGAAGCTGAGGGCCATTATAATTGGTTACGTAGATCTGCTTGTAGTGTATGGGAGCCTAAATCCTCTCCTAGGAGAGACATACCTGCTGCCTTTGGGAGCTCACATATCCTCCCCTTGGGTTGCTTGTATTTTGGTCATAGATTTTCTGAGGAGTGTGCTCTATGTATGCTAGACTGCTTAGGGTTACGTAGTTAGTTTGAGTTTTTTCTTTTGTTGAGTCATCATGGATCCGGGTGCAAAACCCCACTATTCTCATTGTTTAGTAGGTATTCCGCCTTCTATGTCTCCTCCTCCTTCACAAAAGAGAACCAGACAGTTTGGGCAGACTGATACTCACTTTGATTCATGCACATATCTCACCATGAGTCATATGTCTGAGATCCTAGAGCATCCCTCTTGTTCACCTCCTATGTGGGATGTTTCACCTTTGAGTATGTATGGGACTCCGGAGCTACCTGACCACGCGGTGGCTAGGAAATCACATGATTTATTATCAAAATTTCTAGACTACCAGTATTGGTCACATAATCCGAGTAGTCAGACTCACCATGCACCCACTAGCACTAACAAATTTAGGTATGGCATGCCAAAACTTTCCGAAACTAGTCCATCCCCCAATGTTGTATCAATTGTTGACCCTGGTGCTGCGTCTAGGGGAAATTCCATTCCTTTCCATGTGAAGAGGTTCAGTAGTAGTCATATTGCACCTTCCACCCCTGTGGTGGGATTACCTTCACACACGCACCCTAGGCCTAGTACTGGTGTTCCCGTTCATTGAACTGACCCTAGATGTGTGAATATTGGGAGCACAAGTTACATCCCTTCCCATATTCCATCTTCTTGAACACTGGTTCCTTCAAATGCATCTTTGATGACACATCCTCCTCCTAACTCTCAAGGTCCTTCAGGTCAGAGTGCTCCCATTAGACATGTTCATCCCGTGTGTGCTCACACCATAGCGTCACAAGGCTATGTTCCTCCTCATGTGTTATAAGGGTATGGACCATCTTATGGAGCATATTATGGAGCATATTATAGAAAAAATTATACACCTTATGGGTTTGGGTATCAACCCGCTTATCAGTCTTATAACTATGGCTTCGTAGCACCCCAATCTCAAGGTAATATGAACTGTCATATTCCCATGAAGCTCGATATGGGTCAAACACGAGGAGGCTACTATCCCATTGGAAAAGGACATAGTTTTTATAACAATCAGACCTATGTGAACCAATCTTATTAGGGAGCATGGAACCAAATGGCTCAACCTAGGCTTGCTTTCCTTGCAACGTTGAATTTACCTGACTTGTCCAGATTGACTAATGATCAGGTATCTCATGACGTGGAATGGCTGATCATTCCTTCCAAGATTCCTTTGGACATTCCAAAGCTCAAAGGTAAGACTGGTGAATACCCTAGTGAGCACATTACGACATTCCACCTGAGGTGCTCTTCGAACTCATTGAATCATGATTCAGTTCATTTGATACTATTTCAATGCACCCTCACAGGTCCTACAGAGAAGTGGTATATAGAGTTTCTTGGGGGTACTTATATGACATTTAACGAATTAGTTATGATCTTTCTCAATCACCTTCAGCTACCCGTGTGTTACAATGTTGGTACTGAACTGTTGTCGACATTTTGCAAGATAAAGCCACCCATATCTCTAATCACATTCAAGAATAGCATAGATGAAAGAGGCTTATTAAATCCTTCATTCCACCAAAGTTTCTATTGGAGTGGTTTCTCAAGTTGTTATTTACTTATATAGAAAAGGATGTTTCCACATCTGGAGTGCATAATGAAGAACAAGATATCTTTCGAGCTCAACAATTAGATTTGATTTATGCTCAATTTGGGCTCTTGTATGAGATCATACCGAACACACCTAGATCCAATTTCAACCCTAAGTTCAAACCTAGGCCACATGTCAATGGCATTGTTGGCTCCGCAAGTGATAAACCTGCAGACTTGGTTACAAATCAAATGAATAAATTTTCTATTGACCATCCTTTGTCAAGACAAGCTACGACTTCATCTCATCCCACCCAAACAACATATGTACTTTTAGTGCAATCGTTAAACCAAAAAGGTAACCAACAACCTGGATGAAATAAGAAGAAAGGTAAAAACAATCGAAAGGATGGGAATAGGAATGAAAATGCTTATAATGACAAGAACAATAATAATGTTGGCGGGGACAAGAAACTTGAAACTAAGGTTAAATTTCCTTCTAAGCTTTGTGGGGATGATCACCTCACTCACTTGTGCCCTTCGGATTGATGACACCTTGAATTTCATTACACAAAGCCCAGCTGTGTTGATGGATCCTTTACCGCAAAAATAAAATATGAACTCAAGGACCATGGACCCTATTGGTGCTTCTGATGGGGGTCAAAACCCATCAAACAATAGTAGTGTCCATGGTTTCATCAACATGATTTCTTCCAAAAATGTTGTGACATGTGCTAAATATTATGGTACGTCACAACCTAACCTAGGTAAATAACCTACACCACCTAAGAACCCTTTGCGTATTGAATAGCCTAGTGACAAGACTAAAGCTCCACCTTGTTGGAATATAATAAACCCGCTCATAAAATAATTAATCATTATTTGATTAATTTCCTACCCACTAGCTTAGATAGTTGGAATCCACTTGCACCTTAGAGTCAACACTTGCCATCTATATCTTAGGAATGATTTATTTCTGACTCTGGGTTGACCTTTACCACTTTATGGCCATCCAAAATTGGTAACTGCGCTTTACATCAAATTCTGCTTTATTCAGTTTTTTTTGCTTTATCCTGCTTTTCCATGGATAAGGTAAAGCTAGTCAACTAGGAAACTAGCATCTTTTGTTTCCAACACGTCCTCCATTATTTTCTCTCTATATTCTAGGATTATTAAGTCTTTCCTTCACTCATCATCACTCACACATGCTATTGCTAATTCGTGAGGTACTTGATAGATTGGGAAAGTGCTTTAGTTAACTATGGGGTTTATCATAATTAGTAAGCCTACTTTATGAGCTAGCTTAAGTTTTCTTCTATCAACTCCTTTTTCCTTTATAAGGATGTATTACCTATGCAATAATATCAATTATCATTTTATTGATCATTCTTTAATGTGTGTTCATTAATTCTTCTTCTTCTTCCTTATGCTAATTCTCTACAATTCTCTATGAGGTTAATTGTGTGCCTAGACCCTTAGCCTGTTTATGAAATTCCTTATGCCATCAATGCTTTAGAATTTCTACATGGTATCAAAGCTAAGGTTCTCAAAGTTTAAGTTCTACATGGTATCAGAGCTAAGGTTCTCAAAGTTCAAGTTCTACATGCTATCAGAGCTGAGGATATCAAAGCTCTACATGATATCAGATCTTTGAGAGTTCATTAATTAATCCTTGTTTTCATATTTGCAGGTTTATTTCACAGGTTCAACTTCGAATGGATTCAAGAGAATAATTTTCTCTTCTTTATCCATTCATAAGCTATTCAGAGTGGAAACTGAAGATGATTTCATATCTAAATAGACAAGGTCTCTATGAGATATCTATTGGAGCTGGTGAAGAGTCTTATGAAGAGCCAAGTGACTGGTTGAGTGACTGTGATAAAGAACTTGGATCTATTTCTCTATATATCTCTCCATGAATGCACTACCTTATCGATTCTATTGATTACCCAAAGGATCTCTAGACAACATTGGATATAGTTTTGGGAAAGGACAATGAGGATACTTCTAGCTATGTGGAGAGTGCCTCTAGCTCCTCAATAATTTATCTCTCTCAATATGTCTCAGCCTCTACATTCTTTGATGAATTTGATCATGAAGAAGAAGTTTCTCATATAGTTATTTTTGCTACTACTCTCTTTGATTCGAATGCTTCCTCTTTCAATCAAGAAGAAAATATTGAAGAGCCATCTTTTTCTGTGTCTCTTGAAGTAGAATATCTTGATTCATGTTCTTATGATGCTATTGATTAAAAAGAAGTGACTAATGGAGATGCTATTGCTATTTATGATTCACCCACACATTCAGTGTTCTCTATGTCTTATATCATGGATTCTAAGATCCATATGCCAGACCTCTCACACTTTGTGCATGTCTCTCTTCTTGATGGTGCACAACCCAGTGACTTCCAGGATGTTTGCTTAGCCAAATCAAGTCCTTCTAGTGTTTTTCCACATACCATACTTGATCCCATGTGCTTTTGTAGCTCCTCCTTTGTTCTTGGCACTCATTCTTAGAGCCTCCTTGAATATTTTGAACATCACTGTCTTTCCTCCTCTCATACTTCTACCTTAGAGGATTCTTTACCAGTATATTCCCATGAGTCTACTATTGTGCTTATTTGTGATCTCTTGGATTCTTTGGAAGCTATATCAACCCATTGAGCCAATTCATTCACACTCTTTGATCCTATTCCTTCTCTATGTTCCTACAAGATCACTTCCACACATCCTCTCTGTGTAAATGAAGATGGAGAAATTATACATTCACTTGGACAGTTATTTCACCTATAGGGAGCTCAGTTCATCTCTACTGGTTCAAAGTTCAAGTCATCTCATCATCTTGGAGCTGATTACAAGTCTCAAGATCCTTCAGTATTGCCTTCACATCATTGGATTTTAGTTGTTCTACATGATCCTAGTTTCCATCCTGCAGTTGTCCTTGATCTAGGTGAGCAGATTTATCTTCTTCCCAAGAAGAAGATTCCTACAGACATCAGCATTTAGTTTGGAGCAGAAGCAACACCAGTAGTTCAGCATTTTTGGTATTTATTTTCATGTCCTTTCTTGAGGGAGGATTTTCCCCTTGAGGTTTTTCCTCTTTCCTCATTTATTTGGACAAGATAAATTGTAAAAGGGTGACCATAGCTTTATTACTGGGCCCTATATGCATATATATTTCTGATTAGTTCAGGAATATCATCATAAAGTCAAGCTTAAAGGGGGGTGTTGGAATATAATAAACCCACTCATAAAATAATTAATTATTATTTGATTAATTTCCTACCCACTATCTTAGATAGTTGGCATCCACTTGCACCTTAGAGTCAACACTTGCCATCTATATCCTAGGAATGATTTATTTTTTTATTCTGGGTTGATCTTGACCACTTTATGACCATCCAAAATTGGTAACTTCACTTTACAACAGATTGTGCTTTATTCTGCTTTTTTTGCTTTATCCTGCTTTTCTATGGATAAGGTAAAGCTAGTCAACTAGGAAACTGGAATCTTTTGTTGCCAACTCATCCTCCATTATTTTCTCTCCATATTCTAGGATTATCAAGTATTTCCTTCACTCATCATCACTGGCACATGCCATTGCTAATTAGTGAGGTACTTGATAGATTGGGAAAATGCTTTAGTCAACTATGGGGTTTTTCATAATTAGTAAGCCTGCTTTATGAGCTAGCTTGAGTTGTATTCTATCAACTCCTTTTTCCTTTATAAGGATGTATTACCTATGTAATAATATCAATTATAATTTTATTGATCATTCATTAATGTGTGTTAATCAATTCTTCTTCTTCTTCCTTATGCTAATTCTCTACAATTCTCTGTAAGGTTAATTGTGTGCCTAGATCCTTAACCTGTTTATGAAATTCCTTATTCCATCAAGGATTCATAATTTCTACACACCTCACATTCCTAAGGGAGTCTTAAATCTTTCGGGGCACTATCCTAATTCCTAATCCACCCATAACTATTCCATTGTAGAGGATTTGGGCCAGACTCCTTGCGCAATGTCTGCTTTAGAAGTTCTTCAGACTTATCCTCCACAAAGGAAAGCCTTGTTGTCTTCTCTTGGGGTGGCTGACGAAAGCTCTCCTTTAGTGATTAAATTTGAAACTCATGGAGTCCAGCATCGCTTTCCTTACTATGTGTCCCTTTTGGTTCATGTAGAATGTCCGAACAACACCATCAAGTGCATAGTGATTGATGAAGGCATTGCGGCTTCCGTGATGTCTTTAGCATGTTGGAAGGGTTTGATTTCTCCTACAGTGTCTAAGTTTGGAACCATTTTTTCTACATTTGGTGGAAGATATTTTCGGCCGGATGGTATACTTCCTTACCTTGAGGTCCAATTAGGGGTGAAGACCGTTGCGATTGAGATTGTGGTGGTTGATGCGCCCCTCAACTATAATATTTTACTGGGACGAAATTAGATTTATAACATGAAAGTGGTCGCATCATCCCTATTATGGGTTGTTTGTTTTCCTTTGGATGGGAATATTGTTACGATCGATCAGAGATATTTTGATAATTCTAGTTTGAAAGCATCGTCGGGAGCTTCGATCCCGATTATTGATCATTCTCAACTAGCAACCGAGAATGTTGGGGTGGGAATGTATCCTTCATTGATGGTAACTTTTAATTGTGTCACTCCTATTCTTATGATCGGTTCTAGTCTTGGTAAGGCTTAAAAATCATTGAGTTTAGTTCCTTTTCTCACTTCACATTTGGAGGATCCTTGGACTCTTCCTTCTTCGAGTACTTTGGGTGAAGATTCTATACTTTCCGAGACGGATATGTTGTTTTCTACAACATTGGTGTCTTATCAAAATAATATTCTTTGTGTTATATATTCTAGTCCTTCCTCTTCACTAATAAAGGAGGAGGACCCTTATGCACTGGATTCTTGGGAAATTTCGTCATCTCACTCTCATGAATCCTTTGATGAAATTTTCCCAACAGATGAGGCTATTATCAAAACTATGTCTGGTTTAGAACCACTTTCAGGAGAGTTGCATCATAGATATTTCTTTCTTCCTAACCTTGATGATATAGAGTGTGATGACTATAGGGAGATCTTGAGTGAGAAAGTTGGTAGGCCCGTGGTCCCATTAGTATGTCCTAGCAAGGATGCCAAAGGGAACATGGCCAACTTGTCACCAACTATACCTATCAACATTTCTCACAATCCTGGCAAGGTTGAAAATGTGTATATTGGGGCAGCTTGTTCCCTCTATGAGGTTAGAGAATACATCGAGCTCTTTAATTAATTTCGAGATGTGTTCGCTTGTTCGTATGAGGAAATGCTGGGAATTGAACCTCGCATTGTCGAACATGAAATTAAAACCTATCTAGATGCTAAAATAGTTCAACAATGTTTGCGTGTGATGAATCCTAGGAAAGAACCCACTATTAAGGAAGAGATAGAGAAGTTGCTCAAAGTTGGCTTCATCTATCCCATTCCCTTGACGGAATGGGTGTCAAACCCCATTTTGGTGGATAAGAAGAAGGGAATGATCCGTGTATGCACTGATTTCAAAGACTTGAATCAAGAATTTCCTAAGGATAACTTCCCCACACAATTTATTGATCATATTTTGGATGAGTGTTCGGGGAGCGATATTTTCTCCTGTATGGATGGCTTTTCAGGATATAATCAGATCCATATTAAACCCAAGGACCAACATAATACTTATTTCATTTGTCCTTGGGGTACATTTTCATATCGAAATATTTCCTTCTACCTTTAAAATGTTGGAGCTAATTTTCAACGGGCTATGACCTTCACCTTTCACGATCTTAAAATCATAATTGAAGCTTATTGGATGACCTAGCTTCTCAGTCTCATATGACGGTGTGTCATTCTTATCATTTTTTTTTGGTTTTCAAAATATGTCATTGTTGTCAAATTCAGTTAAATCCTCATAAGTGCATATATTGCGTGAAGGCTAGTCACTTACTAGGGTTCATTGTTTCCAAGGAGGGTATAACGGTTGACCCTTTGAAGGTTGACGAAATACTTCAATTGTCTCCCCACGTAATATCTGACATATTCAATGTTTGCAAGAGATGGCGAACTTCTTTCAAATATTCGTGGTCGATTTTACCAATTTGACTAAAGGCTTCATGCGTTTGTTGAAGAAAGACAAACCATTTATCTGGGATGAATGAGTCCAAGATTCTTTCGATGCTTTGAAGAGAGCCTTGGCATCACCCCCCGTGCTTAGTCCACCCGACTACAGTCATGAATTTTTGATATGTTTGGTCACATCTCAACAGATGATTGGTATGGTCTTGGTTCAAGAGGATGAGAAGATTCATGAGCATGTCATCTATTATTTTAGCTGAAACCTTATTGATGCAAAGCTTCATTATACTCATGTCGAGAAGTTAGCCTTAGCTACCATCCATGCGGTCCAACATTTGAGGAATTATATTTTTCTTCACCAAAATTGTTTTGTGGCTCAGATTATTCCATTTCATTTCATCCTCACTAGAAGGGTGATAGGGGGAAAGTACAATAAATGGATTGTGATTTTGCAAGAATTTGATCTTGAGTTTGTTTTGGCAAAGTCGAAGAAGTCATTAATTTTTGCTAAGCTAATATCTTATTTTCCTAGTGTGATGAGGGAGAGATTCATGAGGACTGTTTCGTTGATGAGCGCATTTGTCTCATTTTGACTACAGACCCATGGTATGGGAACATTATTGTTTACTTGAAAACCTTGAAGGTTCCTTCTCACCTCTCACGAGATGAGTGTTGATGACTATGTCATGTAGTGAAGAATTACCTCATTGTGGATAACACTTTCTATCGCTGTGGGGTTGATTCCATTTTGCGTTGATGCTTAACTCGCGAAGAGGATGAGGTTGTACTAAATGATTGCCACAGAGGGGTGTTTGGTGGTCATTTATCTAGGATTTCTACAGCTCAAAATATTTTGAGAGCGGGATATTTTTGGTCATCCATCTGTAAACATTGTGTTAATGCATTTAAGTGGTGCCACCCTTGCCAAGTGTTTGCATGGAACATGCGCTCGCATCTTTTCCCTTTGAATCTGATTATCACCGTTGGTCCATTCACTAAGTGGGGCTTCGATTTTATGAATTTCATCCCATCTTCAGTTGGGGAGAATCATCGCATTATAGTGGTTGTTAACTATTTCATGAAATGGGCAGAGGCTATGCCCACTATTAAAGTCGACGGTGAGACAACCGCTCTTTTCATATTCAGTCATATTATCACCCAGTTTGGTATCCCGAAGGAGCTTGTAATTGACCATGGCAGGCACCTTCAAAATAAGATGATGGCTTAGTTGTATTTAAATTTATGGTATAAGCAAGAGAATTCCTCTTCTTACTATCATCAAGAGAATGGATAGGTTGAAGCAATGAATAAATCACTTAAGTCCATTCTCCAACGAACCATTGCACAAAGAAAGAACAATTGGCATATCATGTTATATCATGCTTTGTGGGATTATTGAACCACGGTCAAGTCTACCACTGGTTTTTCTCCATATCAGCTTCTACATGGGGTGGATTTGATCTTATTGGTTGAGTGTGAAATACCTTCTTTGAAGCTAGCCATGGAGCTTTTACTAGAGACTTCCACATTAGAAGAGATTTTGGTCCACTTGGAGCAACTTGATGAGCATCGTCGAGATTCTTTAGTGGCTCTTGAGATTAATAAGTGTTGTGTTAAATTCTAGTATGATAAGTATGTCTGTCCTCATAGGTTTAATGAAGGTGACTCGGTCCTTTTGTGGGATCAAGCTAACGAACCGTTGGGGGCAAGAATTTTAACCCTATGTGGAATGGGCCTTACATGATCAAGTATGTATTAGAGAAAGGTGCCTAAGAGTTAGTTGACTATGAAGTGACAGCCTTGGAATATCCTAGAAATGGTATCTATCTTAAAAGAACTATGCATGATTCTCAGCTGAGGATGATATTTTGTATATTATTGTGCATTTGGATAGCTTAGTTTTGGTCTTCTTATGGTGATCGAGTTCATTGACTTTCTTTTGTTTGTTTTGGAAGATGTCGACAGAGTCTTTGATTTATGTAGGTTTCATTGATGGTGCTAGCTGCCACACTCAAAACTTAGTGTTGGCTGCTTGGGTTATTTATACTCCTATAGGTCAAGTATTGTCTTCAAGAGGTGTCTATATACAATATTCATCGAACAATATTGTTGAGTATAGTGTTGTAATTGAGTTATTGCATGATGCCATCTCTCATGGTATTCACTCTCTTGAGGTACATCTTGATTCACAGTTAGTGGTCTCACAGTTAAATGGCTTGCATCATGTTAGGGATCTATCTTTGTTACAAAGGTTCTTGCAAGTAAGGTTGCTAGAACGACTTGAGAACATAACATACATCCATATTACAAGAAAGTTTAATCAAGTTGTTGATTCATATGCAATTATGTACTAGATTGTCATTTGTTTCATAGAATATAAAGCATTCACAAACACATTTACACATGTCAATAAAATAACCAATCATCACAAGTATTTTTCATTAACATATAATTCCAAAAATGTGGTGTCATAATACATAATTTCATATACAAAAATGGGGATTTCGAGCCACCAAAATATACTACATGATTGTCATAACAAAAAAAGTACATCTAGGATTTTAATCCTATGGAGGGTGCTGGTCATGATAACACAAGACAACTCTAGCTATTCGTTAGAATAAGAGAACCCATTCTCGTGGTACTCCCACCACCTGTCATTGCATGGCCTCAGGAAATTCCTCGATTTGAGCCATGGGCACTGTGTGTCAACCTAATGAAGTTAGTATGGATATTTTCGAGCGTACGCTCGGTATCCACACCTACAATGTCATCACCTCTCCCCCTCCGTCAATAATGACGGAAACCTTCTGGCTGTTTAGGACCCACATCTATATGTATATGACCAAGTATCACTATATGTCATCCCACCAAAAACACAAAAAAAATTCAAAATTCAAAAAACAAGTTTGAGTCGGGAGTGCTACCTATCTATCCATATGCGGATCTTGGTGGGATGGGCATATCAGGGTCTCCACAAAAGTCTATCCCCTCCTAGCGGTAGTCATCTAATGCAATTATTTTCCTATGCCACCAGAGAAAGAAGTATTTTGGGTAGGGGTTGGCCACTCGCCCCCCTCTTAGTATCTGCATAGTGTTTTCCCAGCGTAGCTGAGATAGATCACGAGCACCATGAGCAGTAATATTAACTCTTGGGATTATCCCCAACACATGCTCAAAGAAGAAAGAACGCAAGATGCTTCCAAAGCCAAATTTTCTTACCCTTACCATCTTAGTCTTCCAGGTGCTATTTCATGTTTCTCAGTAGTAAGGTACTCCAGTCATAAATGGTAGGCCGCATACACTCCACCACATAGAACATCAACAAACTAGATTCTTGGTGGAGTGATTCCAACCCCGCAATCCTACTAAATGCCAACATTATGACCTTTATCCTTAGGTTCTTGATCGAGTTCATTGGGATTTTCCTCCCAACTTTTTCCATATCTGGGAGGCAGTAAACATCAATGTATTCCTCTATGGTGAGGTCGCCTCCTATCCCACGAGCTTGTAGGTTCACCAGTTCCCCTATGTAGGATATTCTTGTAATGAACTAGATATCCTCAACCTCAATGCTGAGAGGCATCTCGTCCAGGTGGAATGTCTCAGTATCAGGGTCCCAATAGTATACCAACATTTGGAGTAGTCTTGATTTTTCCCTCAAGCTACCAAGACACCAGAATTTGTACAAACCACAATCCCTCAAAGCTTATTGAGCCATTAAATCATCTTGCACATCCCTGTCAATGTCTTCATGGTCACGTTCTCTCCACTCAAGAACCATCCTGCACAATAAATTCAAAGTTTCATTAGCTTTTGCCTTTGAAAATGTCAAACAAGGCCTTATATGCGTCTATTTTCAAAATAGTTGCGTCTAGATGTGGGTATCAAGGATTTTTCCGCATATGTCGAGCCCTATATGGGAAACATCAGTTGATTTCTGCATGGGCCGAAAACACCTATTTTGGGATGGCATAAAATAAAAAATTGACCACTAAAAATCAAAATAAAAACATGAAAATGAATGAGAATGGCATGATAATCTACCTGATCCAGACGGTGTGTGATTTTGTGGACCAAGGCTCCTGGAATTAGGTTCTCAATTTTTTGGTTCAAAAACACTATGTGGGGTAAATTTCCAAATGGTATGGTGAAAATATTTTTTTACTATTTATAGAAAAAAATTGGAAATTTTACCCACTTTTCTATAGTTTGGACCATTTTTTACCATTTTTGGACTGTTTGGCCTAATATTGTGTTGCAGGGGCCCAACTTGAGCGTTTTTTGACCGAGTCTTTGATTCGTTCATGATTATCATAGGTATAATGTCTGAACTGGCATATACGTTAGGATTTCACATCTGCTTGCATTTTGCATGGCCTTATGACCATTTCATCTTAACCTTAGGTACAAACCCATTCCATAATGTCATGGAACCTTCATGGTGTTGTTAGAAGTGATATTATGTTGATGGTAGAGCCTTCCTATACATGGGTTCCCTAGTTAGATCCTAGTTTGCATTTGGTACCCATGCTGAGATTTCTCCTTTAGGTTTTGGGAGTCCCTTGTAGTCCCGCCATGTCCTTGAGCAAGAGCTTCATACTCATCTTGAACTTTATGTTGGCCATTCCCCATAGGGAATCCCTTGTATATCAAGTTGTAATTGCATTTCATGACTTTTTCTTTCCTTATTGAGCTTTATGCTGACTCGCTGCTTCAAAGTTATAAGCCATGTAGCCCGAGCTTGTCTCAATTCCCTCCAAGCATATCCTTTTTATATACTTTGCACCTTGATCACCCTTTACCAAGAGGATACCTTCCCCTGAGTGTTTCCTGCACATGATTCCTTGCATTGAGCATAGATATGTTCCACTTCTTGAAAGTATTTTTTTTCCCATGACAATCATCTCCTCCTAGATATGTAGTATAAAGAACTTTTATTCTTTTTCAAGCTTTTCAACCTCTGAAAAAGTCCAAAAAAATAACAAGCATAAAAACTCGAGCGGTAAACAATATTATCTTTAGCAACATTCAAGTCATTTCATATTCAAATAGAGCAATGTATATCACATCTGTTGTCTAGGTTAGTAGTTTGACTTCAGGAGTTGTACTCATTACTCTGAGTTTATCTACACCGACTGGTTATGCTTCCAGTCCCTATGGAGCCTCTATCGATGCCTCCTATGTCACAAATATGTCCCAATTTGCATATCAAGTCCATGTTGCCTAGCTTTAGTCACCATTCACCTTATTCTCTTGTTCAAAGGAAGTTGAATCCTAAGTCAACCATTCCTTAGTTACCTTGACTTTGCATGTCGGCCATTACCGGTACAAATACTGGTTCATGAACATCTTGTTTGAGTTCTTCCACATTATACAGCATTGGTAAGTACCTCATGTTGGTTGATGGGGGATGCCTTAATGTCCTCCTTCCAGTGGATTCCATTCCATCAACTTCAGATCATTTATTTTGGAATAAGAGTCTAGATTCATTTGAGTTCCTTGAGACTTAAAGTCATCAGTGGTAGGTCCTCTCTCCATCGACAGTTTTTTGAGTACATCAACGTCCCTTGATCGAAGGATTCTTTCAAGTGTTCGACCTCAACACATCTATTCACACTTGTTAGATTTCACTCGGTATCTTGATTCCCATTTTCATTATCGGTGGGTTATCTCGCAACTGTTAACGATATACATCAATTACCAGTAATCAGACAATGAAATACCATGATTGACCTCGACATATTTCTTCACATGGTAGGACATGTACTCATAGCAGTTTGTGTAGAAGACCTTCCATCTTGTGGACATTCCATATATGCTACCTCCTTGATCATGCCAATATTCATGAGATGTCATCTCTCATGATTAGATTCCAGTATATATCAGATATCTCCATCCATTATGGAGATATTGATTCATTTTATATTATACGTGGCGATGACCACACAAGACATTTTGTATATCATGCCTATTCATGGCCATTGTAGTCTTTTGTATTTGGGACTGCTATATATATTTGTAGATTTGTAGTCACATGCAGAGATTGATCATTGTATTGTACTTATGAGTGGTTGGTTCTTCCACCTAGGTATTCAATACTCCACTTCTGGGATGGATTATATAATGTATTTCAGCCATCATGTCACCCCTCTGACCTCACACATTATGGGGCATCAGTTATAGCTGATTTTACAACACTTTGGAGATCACACCATTATGGCCTTCCATGTCCATATGTAGACTCTTTGGACCCCATTTAGCTATAATATACTTTTATGTTCCAATATTATCCCAAAACATCACCTGTTTATACCTATATGTGACTTTTAAATCTATACTCGGGTGTATACGCAACTTTTGAGCTCAAACCCATGTACATCGTGAAGTATGTATGAAGATAAATATTTTTGGAGTTTTCCTCATAGTAGTCTGAATAACTTGACTCTTAGCCCTCCATATTCCTTGAGAATCATCATACTCGACCCTCCATTACCTCTTTGGAGTGCTATATATTGATCCTCTCGGATACATTGAAGGAGGAGAAATTGAAGAGTAAGGAAACTATAGTCTATTGTTGCCTCATTTGATTATGCTTGAGTTTGCATCCCTTTATCCCTTTGGAGCACATAGTGCTGCTCTTCCCAATATTTCCTTTGCTTTGTGATATTTCCATTGAGAGATGGAGGATTGAATTCGTAGAGGACCAGGTGGAGCACATGGTTTCTCCAGTTCGCAGAAGTGTCGACAAAGTTTGTCACTATTGTATCTCGCATTTATTAATAGATATTATATCCATTTCCTGTCCAATACATGTGCATAAATATGAATATTGTAACCATGGATGTATTTATTTGCTTATACATGGTTGATTATATATGCTAGAGTAGTTCTAACACATTAATATATATATCATGATTGGCTTGTTTGTTGTTTTTGAGAGAAAATTGTGAATGCAAGCATGTTGGAAAATCTCAATGGGGATATACATCAAACATATAGAACAAGGTACAATTAATATCCCTTAGTGTTAGATGTGTTTATTTCTCTTGCATATTGGCAAGGATTGATTTCTGGTGTCATACTGTCTGTTGTGGTACCCCTAATGTTGATGTATTTGTAACTTTGGAATGTATTCACTTATATATTTCATATATTGTATTTCATTGGTCACAGATGTTCCTATTGGGAGATTCATTAATGTAATCAAGTCATGTAAATTCATAGATATTAACCCTCTTTTGTAAGTCAGGGGTAAAGTCCCCATAGTTGTGGGGCACTAGGGTTATTAGACTCTCCTAGAGAAGTCGGCCCTGGTAAGTTATTGTCAAGTTGGAAACTAGTATAAATAGAGAGTGAGCCTCTCTATTTATTACACACACTCACCCAGCTATAGTGCATAGGTGATAGAGAAGAAGCTAGCTTAAGTGAGAGAGAGAGAACAGTTGTTGGAGAACATATTTTTCTCTTTGGGTTTTACTGCTGCCATTAGTGATCATTCTATCTCTGAGGCAGTTGCAAGGTTTTTCCTGTATGGTTTCCCTGAGGATAAATATTTTTGTCTATTTTCTCTTGTGTTGATTATTGTGCATGTTATTCTCTTAGATAAGATCCTAAGATCATATTGTCTAATTGATAAAAATCTAACATGGTATTGGAGCTAACCTAAGAAGAAGACATTGTGCAACTGCGGAAGCTAGGGATTCCTACTTTTTGGGTCTCTCTCCACAATCCATCAGCAAAGAAGGCTAGGATGACTCTCCATTGAAGGGCACATATTTCTGTTGAAGCAAATTTTGATTTTGAGTTTTTTCAGTTTTTGACCTACCACTACATCAGGAAATTAGGGATTTTCATAGAAGTGGAATTTTTTAGTGATCCCAACATAGGTTTAATATCATCCTCAAAATTGAAGTTTAGAGACAAAAATCAAGGTTTTTGGTTAGGTAGAACTACGGGAAAGTCAAACCCTAATTTTTCCTGGAACCAGAAAACCAACACTGCAGAAGATCAACTCCAGATCCAGTTTTCAGCTTCTCAAATCGGTAAGATATAAATCTTTTGTATTTCCATTTGAGGTTCTCAATTAAATATGTCTCATCACAGCAAGCCTGATGAAAAGCTTGAGGTAGATGATAACTTCCGAGTATGGAACTATAGGATCTCCCTAGTTCTTGAAGAAAATGAATTGGACTCCTACATCAGTGGAAAGCTTCCAGTTCGAGAGGGAGATGAGGCTAAGGCCTTACACAAGAATAATTTGATCAATTCCAAGAGGATCATTACTGATTCAATCAAGGATCACCTCATACCACTGGTGTCCTCCCTAAAGACACCTAAAGAGATGTTTGAATCCTTAACCAAGCAATTTGAAGGGAAGAACATAAATTGGAAGATGACTTTGAGAAACCAGTTGAAGAATGTGAAGATCTAGAATGTGGATACCATACAATCATGTTTTATAAGGGTCTTCCATATCAAAGAACAACTTGAAGCAGTGGATGAAGAAGTGGAGAATGCAGAAATTGTAATGACCACCTTGAATGGTCTCCCTAGGTCATGCAGGGACTCTTTCATTCAAGGGATTTGTGCTAGAAGAAAGCTAGTAACCTTCAGTAGGTTATGGGAGGAATCCTCACAAGAATAAGATCAGATAGTATCTCGAGAAGAAAATATGGGAAATCAAGATCAAGCTCTCATGGTACACACCAAGAAAAACAAA
Organism: Pseudotsuga menziesii; assembly: GCA_001517045.1. Taxonomy (NCBI): domain Eukaryota; kingdom Viridiplantae; phylum Streptophyta; class Pinopsida; order Pinales; family Pinaceae; genus Pseudotsuga; species Pseudotsuga menziesii. The sequence goes on along the minus strand of LPNX010957630.1, from coordinate 890,924 downwards.
AGAGAACATCATCATCACAGAGGTAAGCATTCACATCAGAATAACCCTAGAAGATATATATCTAGTATTCAATGCTTTACATATGATGAGAAAGGACACATCTCCATATTTTGTCCCAGAAACAAAGGTGGCTCTCACGAGAAGAAGGGAAACAAGAGAAGACAACATGCTCATACTGCAGAGGATGATGAACCTTCCATAAAGAGAATCAAACAAGAAAGTGATTCCTCAAGTGATGAAGAATATGTTCTTATTTCTTCTCTCACTGGAACTATCACACATGAAGCAATGATTGGCTTATCGATAGTGGGGCTTCCAAGCATATGACGGGATTCAAAGAATCCTTTGTGAAATTATCAGAACATGAGTCATCACACAAGGTGAAACTTGGGGATGACTACCAATATCCAATACAAGGTAGTGATGAATCATTCTACAAGTTAGACTCTAAAAAGTCTATGAAAATGAAGGATGTCTTGTTTGTACCAGGACTAAAGAAGAACCTCCTCTCCATCTCTGCATTGGATGAAAAAGGTATGAGGGTTGCATTTGTAGATGGACAATTTATTATGTGGCCAAAGGGAAAGACCATAGATGATGCAGTTGTGATTAGGGAGCAAGAGCGAGGATTATACAAGTTAAAGGGCCAACCAGAACAAGCCTTGCTTCATGACTCAATAGATTCAAATTAACTTTGGCACAAAAGGCTTTCACATGTAGACTATAGAGCACTACCACTAGCAAGCAAAGATGTTGAAAGTCTTCTAGAAATATAGGAAAAACATGATGGTGTCTGCAAAGGATGTGTGAAAGTAAAGAACACAAAGAAGACATTTCTAAGTAACGAGAACAAGTCAAAAAGAATCTTGGAAATAATCCACTTCGATGTATGATGTCCAATGCCATCCAGTTCATTGAGTGGGTTCATATACTATGTTTCTTTCATTGATTATTTTTCTAGGAAGACATGGATATACTTTCTGAAAAACAAAGATGAAGTATTCAGCAAGTTCAAAGAGTTCAAATCACTAATCTAGAATCACAAAGAAAAGAAAATCAAGACCTTTCAATCAAACAATGGCGAAGAATTCACATCAAATGAATTCAAAGAATTATGCAGAGATTTAGGGATTAAGAGGGAGTTGACCACTCCATTAAATACACAAAAGAATGGGGTTGCAAAAAGGAAGAATAGAATGATTATGGAAACTACAAGGGAAATGCTTCATGATCAACATCTTCCCATGCATCTATGGGCAGAAGCTGCTAGAACAGTTGTGTATGTACATAACCATACTCCACATAGAGTACTTGAGAACAAGACACCTGAAGAAGTCTTCTCCGGTAAGAAACTAGAAGTCAGTCATCTCAGAAGATTTGGCTTTCTTGTGTACATACACATTCAAAAAGAAAAGAGGACAATGTTAGATCCCTCAGGAAAGAAGGGTATATTCATGGGATATAGTGAAAGCTTGAAGGATTACAAAATACTCTTCTCAGGATTCAAGAAGATCGATGTCAGCAGGGACATAACATTTGATGAAGACTCAGCTTACAAAAAATCTAGAAAGAGACATGTTGAAGACCCTAAAGAAACAAAAGTACGCAGGATTCAAGATATAACTGTGAATGATGCAACTCAAGAAGAATATCAAGAAATAGAAGAAACCCAGGAGAAGAATCCTCACAAGAGGAAACCTGCATGGGTACGAGAGGCTATCCAAGGTGCAGAAAGATATGGGGCTCTAGAAGAAATGCACAGAGAGAGGAAGAGAAAAAGTGCCTACTCCGGATATGTATCCCTATTATGTGACATCATTGATAAAGAACCTTCCAACTATGAAGAAGTGGTAGAGAAGAAAAAATGGAAGGATTCTATGATCAAGGAGTACTAGTTGATGATGAAGAATGATATCTGGGATGTTGTCCTAAGACTAGAGGGGAAGATTGTTCTGACTTCCAAGTGGATCTACAAGATCAAGCATGCTGTAGATGGCAGCATAGAAAAATATAAAGCAATATTTATGGTTTGTGGCTTCTCCCAGAAAGAAGGAATAGATTATGAAGAAACTTTTGCACATGTAGCCAGATACACTTCCATCAGATTAGTACTTTCTATGGCTGCAGTGATGAAATGGAATACACCAGATGGATGTCAAGACTTCCTTCTTGAATGGTGTAGTGGAAGAGGAAGTGTATGTGGAGCAGCCACTCGGTATTGAGACACATGACAGGGAAACTCATGTGTGTGAATTGAAGAAAGCCCTGTACGGTTTGAAACAAGTACCCAAGAGATGGTATGGTAGGATTGACAGCTTCCTGACTAGTTTGGGATTTACCAAGAATAAAGAGGATTCCAACCTTTACTACAAGTTTGAAGAAGGGAACCCAATGATACTCCTACTGTATATAGATGACCTATTTGTAACAGGTGAGGATGGGCTGATTGCTAATATGAAGAGGATGCTTGCTGCCGAGTTTGAAATGAAGGACTTGGGTATGATGCACTACTTTCTAGGCATGGAGGTGTGGAAGAATGCAAATGGAATCTCCCTGGGACAAGGGAAGTATGCAGTAGAGAGCCCGAGGTTCGGGATGACAAGGCCATGACCACACCTATGTCATTGAACCTGAATCTATTGAGTGATTCTTCATCAAATTCAGTTGATGCTATGACATATTGTCAAATGATTGGGTCCTTGATGTACCTCACAAATACGAGACCAGATATTTTCTTTACTATGAACACATTGATCCAGTTCCTGACAGATCCGAGACATGTGCATCTAATTACTGCAAAGCATATTCTGAGTTACCTAAAGGGTATAGTTGATAATGGGCTCAAGTATGAGGTGAATCATAAGATTAACCTAAAGGTTTATGTGGATTTGGATTGGGCAGGCAGTGCCATTTATAGGAAGATCACTTTTGGGTTTTGCTTCAGTGTGGGATCAAGTGTGATCTCTTGGTTTATCAGGAAGCAGTCCTGCATGGCACTGAGTATAGCTGAAGCAGAGTATGTAACAGCTTGTTCAACTAGTTTTGAGGTAGTATGGCTAAGGAATCTACTGTCTGATTTTTTTGATCTCCATTTGGATGCTACTTGTATATATTGCGACAACCAGAGTTGTGTGAAGTTGTCATAGAACCTAGTGTTCCATGACAAGTCAAATTATATCAAGATCAGATACCACTATATTAGGGATATGGTGCAGAGTGGAGCAGTGAAGCTCCAGTATGTTGTGATGGATGAATAGATAGCTGATGTGTTGACTAATCCATTATCTAGAGTGAAGTTTGAATACTTCTGGGAGAAGCTTGGTGTTCTCCAGATAGAGTTCCCTTCCAAGGGGAAGTGATGATTCCATGAGCCTTTCTAACATGGTGGTAGGTGAGGCCACCCATGGTCAGATGTAAGTGTTGTTCCCTTCTGACATGGTGGTAGGATTGGTTCCTCCCATGGTCAGATCTAAGTGTTGTGCCCTTTTGACATGGTGGTAGAATTGGTTCCTCTCATGGTAAAATATAAGTGCTGCACCCTTTTGACATGGTGGTAGGTGGGGCCTCCCATAGTTAGATATAAGTGCAATGGCCTACATCTAGTATGAAAAAGGGATGGCTCTATAGAGACCCACATCCAGTATGAAAAAGGACTAGCTCTAGAGAAGTATAGCCAACATGAAAAAAGGTTGGCTCTGTAGTGGACTACATCCAGTATGAAAAATAAATGGCTTTGTGGAAGTAAATCCAGCATAAAAAAGGGATGGCTCTGTAGTGGCCTACATCTAGTATGAAAAAGGACTGGCTCTGTAGAGACCCACATCCAGTATGAAAAATGACTGGACCTGTGGAAGTACATCCAACATGAGAAAGGGCTGGCTCTGTAGTGGCCTACATCTAGTATGAAAAAGGACTAGCTCTATAGAGACCCACATCCAGTATGAAAAAGTATTGGCTTTGTGGAAGTACATCCAGCATGAAAAAGGGTTGGCTCTGTAGTGGCCTAAATCTAGTATGAAAAAGGACTGGCTCTGTAGAGACCCACATCCAGTATGAAAAAGGACTGGATCTGTGGAAGTACATCAAGTATGAAAAAGGACTGGCTCTGTAGAGGCCTACATCTAGTATGAAAAAGGACTGGCTCTGTAGAGGAAGACCTACATGGATACTAGGCCTACAACCAACATGAAAAAGGGATGGCTCTGTAGAGCTTCCTATGATGAGAATAATTGAGAGATAGCACCATTTGATCAAGATAGTGGAAGTAGTGATGATGATGATGATCCAGTGATGATATATCTTTGATGATGATCCAGTGATGATCCAGTTTTGATGATGATCCAGAGATGATCCAACTTTGATGATGATCTAGTGATGATCCATATTTCATGATGATCCAGAGAAGAATACTTGTACTGATGAAATGTGTCAAGAGAATACCATCCTAGTTAAGAGGGAGTGTTGATGTATTTGTAACTTCAGAATGTATTCACTTGTATATTTCATATATTGTATTTCATTGGTCCCTGATGTTCCTCTCTAGAGATTCATTAATGTAATAAAGTCATAGATATTAACCCTCCTTTGTAAGTCAGGGGTAAATTCCCCACAGTTGTGGGGCACTAGGGTTATTAGTCTCTCCTAGAGAATTCAGCCCTAGTAATTTATTGTCAAGTTAGAAACTAGTATAAATAGAGAGTAAGCCTCTCTATTTATTACACACACTAACCCAACTATGGCACATAGGTGAGAGAGAATAAGCTCACTCAAGTGAGAGAGAGAATAGATGTTGCATATCATCTTTCTATCTTTGGGTTTTACTACTGTCGTTGGTGCTCATTCTATCTTTGAGGAAGTTTCGGGGTTTCTCCTTTATGGTTTCCATGACGATAATCTTTATGTCTATTGTCTCTTGTGATTGATTTTTGTGCAGGTTATTCTCTCAGATAATATCCTAAGATCATATTGTCTAATTGATAAAAATATAACACCCAAGCCATAGGAAGTTTCTCTCTATAACACAAACCACCTACCAATATGGACAATGCATTACCCACCCTTTGAGATCAACATCAAATCCTATATTACACTAAGATGGATCCAAGTGTTTTTAAAGTATCTACATTTTTGGGGTGTACCAAGGTGCACCACCCCAACTTTCTCCGATATGATATTTCCCCATGTAAACTACCACATCATTTGACAAAATACCCCCACAATGTCAATGGTTTCCAGTGAAACATATGGCCAAGCTATAGTTGTGATGAAATCCATTATTTGTATACTCTATTGGAAGGAGTGCAATGAGATTATCCATTAAAATACACTATTCACTTTTGTTGGTCATTTATTTGTATAAATGAACATGGGTGATTGGGAGTGTTGGAATACAGAATCATGGTGGTCATGCCAATAATGGGAGTATCCATCACCAAGACATTCAATATGGTATGAAATATAGTGTGTTATGAGTCTATAAGACTATTATTTTCTACTGTAGTAGTAGGGACATGTGTTTGTGTTTGGAAAAGGGACAAAGGATTATTTGTACTCAAACTGGCATTATATTGAAATGTGTGTTGAAAGAGTGCATCAAGGAAACTCCCTTTAGCAACCTATTGTTCTTCAATAAGTGATACATCGCTAAGAACTAAAAAAATAAAGTCAAAATTTTTATTGGATGAGAAATCATAAAACATGATGTCTCATTAAATGAAAATGGGATCAAGTTTCGAGCTCAATAATCATGTGATGCATTATTTGTCTTCTACCAATTGTCGAAGGAACACAACCCTATATTTTGTAGGTAGGGATGATAATGTAAAGTGTCTCAAGTAGGAACCACCATGCCATTCCATTGAGACCCAGTGCTTTAGAAAACAACAAAATTATACAAAAGAACTAGAATTTTTGGGATGTAATACTTTACTAAATTATGTGGAGATATTAACACATATGAGTGCACAAATATATCCAATCAAAGATAAAATATAAAGAAAAAAACATAAATAATACATAGATCTGTGTTAGATGGAAGGATAAACAATTTCTATCACTCAATAATGCAATAAATAAATCCCTACACACACAACTTAAATGTAATTATGGTTGTAAAGAACTAAAATATATTATTATTATGTCACCGCAAGTTATATATATGAATCGGTCATGAGTATTAATTCATTTAGATATGGGAAAAATATTTCAATCTTCTAAAGTATGTAATGTTTTTTATTAAATGTAATGGAATTTAGACTAAGGTTTGGTAATATTTAAAACATTTAATTATTATTAATATTATTTATTGTCTATTCTTTTAGATTAATATTGGTATGGGGAGATGACGTTGCTCTCGGTTCCAGTGTCTCGAGATCTGACAAGGAGGATGATATCAGCAATTGTATAATTATCCCCAACCTTTTATGCTTTTGTATCCTTGTAAACAGTACCTTCTTTATCATAAATCTGTCATCCACGATTCAAATATCATGGGGTAGGGATGACAATTAATATTCCAGGTTTACACGATGGGCTAGTTCCCAAAAATTAAATCTGTCAACCATGGTTCAGATCACATGCTGGGAATGATGAAAATTAAGTTTACCAAGATTAATTTTACACATAAATCTCATCATCATAAAAGGGTGAGGTCCCAAACATCAGTATTTTCCCTAAATTGCAAGTTGTGAAGTGAAAATGCTGGCCCAGACTTCAATCCTGCATATGAAAATCCAACACCGCTTCTTCCCTTAAGTCAAGGAGCATTACCTTCTTTAGTAACGCCTATAGTATCTTGATATTAGGAAGTTCCACTGCCTTTAACTCTTGTTCAAGGCATGGTTCTTCAATATCATCGCTCTGTCAAAGTGGAGTAGAAGCAGTGCCCTTGGTAAAAAGTGAAAAAGAGAGGTTTCCACGAAGATTCTCGAAGGAAGGCTTGATGGAACCCTTATCCCTACACCTGAGGACCCCCTAGACTCGAGATCCATCCTTTTGGGATCTCCTATCCACCTCACCCACCATTTAGTCAACCATTCTTATCCTCCCAAGGCCTATAAAATCAGGCTCATACCATATGGTTGAGAGAGAGAAAGGTTATGTTGTTGCATTGACATTCTGGCTTAAATCAGTAGGGTGAGCATAGAGGGAGCAAGTTGGAGATTTTGGGGATGAGAAATTGGCATTGTGAAGGAGCATATCAACACTAAGGAAAAGGTTGTAAACTTCGTCTTCTTCTATTAATGCAAAGTTGGTTCCTTTCTGGTAAAGTATGTTGTGTCATTATCATGTATTTTAGTGTTGGATTCCTTAGTCACTGACATAGATTTGTGGGTTATATCCTAGTGCTTTTGATCTCATTTGTTGGTTTCATGTGATTATGCAGGTATGTCCATGAAGAGATATCACCACAGGAAACAAATACACATTTTCATCAAAAGGGACTCATTCCAAATATCCACAACTTCTAGGGGAAGTATTCCATCTCTGTTGTAACTCATTTGTTCTATGTCTGAACCATTCAGACTAGAGGAAAATCTCCTATATGCAAGAGGTGCATTTTTCCTAGAAATAAATTTGGTGACTCCATAGGGGAAGAGCTTTCAATACATCTAATCTTTCTTGGTTTTCAAACTCTTGTCTAAAATCCAAGCTCCAGTTTTTCATTGGTTAGATCTACTAGATGATCTATTAAGATCTTGTTTCAGTTGATCAAATCTACTAGCTGATCTAATGAGATCTTGGTTTGGTATTATCATATCTATTCAGATATGAGTCATTTTTACCTTCTGTACTTCATATTCCTGTCAATTCATGATTTTTATGCTAGTACTACAGTGATTAACTTTGCTTTTTTTCCACTCTTTTGCTTTTTTTTAAAATTTCTATAGGACACCACATATGCACAGTGGGAAAGAAGAGGTGCCACTGCCTATGTTCAGTGATCAGTAAGTGGTGCCACTTCCTGTGTTTAGTTAGAAGCAAGTGGTGCTGATCCAGAACCGCTCTATCACCAACCCTCAAGAAGAGGTGGCAAGTAGGCCTTTTTAAGACTTGTCACTTCAAAGTTTGGTTTAATTTTTTTGCTTTCAGTTATGAATGTTTGGACTTCTTTACAGATATTTGAGTAGTTAGATTCAAAATTTGGATGTGGTAAATGCTTGTTTTGTTGAAATAAAAAATCTAGATTACGCCCGTCAGTTTGATTGCTTGTATGCCTGGTTTTCGTTTTTTGAAAGGAGTGCTTGGAATATTTGCTTAGTTAGATCTCTTCTTGTTGTTTGACAAGACTGAAAATGAAGACTTGCTTGTTGATTTTTTACTTTCATTTTTTGTTAAAGTTTACGAAAGACTTCTTTTTTATTTTTGAAAAAGAAATTTTTTTGTTGAGATTTGGTTATAATTTTGTTTGAAGATGAATTATTGAATCTCTGACTAGCCTCATAATCTTTCATATCTCCATTTTTGTTCTTTCTTTTTACATTCTTGTCTCATCAAAAGAAAAAATATCATATTTTTAAGTTGGATATTTTCATTTTTTGAAGAAAAATTGAAAAAGTACTTAGTATGCCTTTGAGTGTTTTTTGTCCTTCTTTTTAGGAAAAGAGATCTCACCCTATTTTCTTGCTTTCAAATATTAGATTAGAAGTGTGTTTCTTGTTTGTATTCTTGGAAAGCTTTGTTTAGTTAGACTTTTTGGGAAAGATTTGGTTTTGAAATGAAATTGAAAAGAAAATACTCTCTCCTTCCCATAAGTAGGCATGCTTTGAATGGTAAAGTGAAGAATTTGCATATCATATTTGCATGGTTTTACTTTTCTGACATAACTTCATCAATTCACCTAACCGTTCAAATTAAAATTAACATTATCTATAGGTTAAAAATATTATTAAATTAAGTGATAGGTTAGAGACATGTTTCAATGTCATAAAACGTAGGAGCTATCATTTCTTCCCTGCACTATAAACCCAAGACCTGTGTGGTTCTTCCATGTACCATCGGTATATAAACAGCCCTTTCAAGTACCCTTGAGGTATATTGAAAGGTAATTCATGTACTCAATTGTATATAGGAAGGCCCCTTGTGAACAATTGTGCATTAGACAACACTACTATGGATTTGAACTCTCACGTACCTTGTGTATATTGGCAGGCCCTTCTAGGGTTCCTTAGACCATATGAGAAAATCCCTTTTGATGGTCTTGTTGGCACAATACACTAAGAACAACACTTGGGGAGATTACTACGCATGTGGCATCTAGGTAGTTGGGCATTCAGGTGAGGGACAGTTGATCCTCCTCGTCATATTTTACTATTGGACCCTATAGTATATAGAGAGTTGCAAAAACATGAAAATCCTAGTGAGGAACTGGCTTATATCATCCCCTCTTGTCACTTAAGTTTGCTTGTGGCTTGTAGTTTGTGCAGGAGATGTTTTGTGTGATTTTTCTAGTTTTGAAACCCCAAGTTAGGTTAGTGACCATACAATCTGGCTAATTTTTAGTTGAGAGGATCCAGAAGAAACCAAGGCTTACCACCCAAATTTCCACCTATAATAGGGGAGATCCCAATGAAAGCCACAGATCAAGGAGTTGCAACTGACTCTGATGAGGAAGGAAGCAAAATTGTGGAAAGCAGAGAAAAATTCATTGCTTACATTAATCCCTTGGTCCAACATCCTCCTATGGCCGACACTTCCTTTCATTCTCCGAGGGAAGGTCGTACTTGTCCTGTTGAAACTGAATATGGCCCTAATGCTCCTTTTTGTACAACTTCTATGGGTCAAGCCCTTTTCTATTTTTGGGTTACTAGGCCTTCACCAAGTGATGATGAGCATAGAAGGATCCAAGATTCTCTTAATCGTGCTCGTAATTTTCAAGAGAGAGTGGAAAGAATTATTCCCTCACCTGTATCTCACAAAGAACCTATATCGACAAGTTTACCCCGTGTTTTAGATCCTTGGCCTTCTTGATATCATACACTTGTTGAAACTTTGGCTCTTATTGATGATCTTCCACCTCATTATGTGACTTCTCATAATCCAAGTCAAACCTCCTACCCAATAGTTTTAAATCCTAGGTTTGTTTCTAGTCTTCCCATACCCTCTGTAGCTAGGGGGAAATCCTCAGCTCAAATGGTGTCAGTACATTCCAATGTCGGGGGGAAAGCTCCAGCACGAGTTACATTATCTATTAGTGGAGTTTCTACTATTACTAGATAGATTTCTACTATAGGAAAACCCGCAGTGGTTGTTCCTCCTACCCAAACCAATATGGAAAACCCTCCATCGAGTTCAGGCCAACCCTTAGGGTCACAACCTGCAGTGAACCAACCTTCTTGGGGTTATGTTTACCTAGGGAATCAACTACCTATAGGAAATATGAACTATCAGCCTACACCTACAGGAACTATGTATCCTAGAATCCCTTACCTTGGAAACATGTTTATGCTGTCAAGGAAACCTAATTGGTCCTACATGCCAACTATGGGAGGAATACCTATTCATGCTGTCAAAGGTTCTAGAGGGCCACCTTATGATGGCCCACCCTTTGGAGGGCCACCAAGCAGAGGTTCACCTAATGAAGGGCCACCTGGTAGAGGATCACCTTACGGAGGACCGCCTTTTGGAGGACCACCACTTAGAGGCCCACCACTTAGAGGCCCACCTTTAGGAGGACCACCACCCAATGGCCCACCTTCCAGAGGTCAACCTTTTGGGGGACCACCACCTAGGGGACCACAACATGGAGGTCCACCACCACCCAGAGGCCCACCACCCAGAGGCCCACCACCTGGAGGCCTGCCACCTCCAAGTGGCCCTCCTCCTGGAGACCCATCCCCTTTAGGAAGATCTTCGAGAGTATCATCCTCCCATATACTAACCCAACATCCTGTGTATTAGTCAACCTATGGTCCTACTGGTGTGCATATGCCTTATCAATACCACCAATACGTTGAACCTAATAGACAACTTCCATTCCTAGCAACTTTGGAATTCCCCAATTTGTCCAAGTTGATTAATGATCCCATTCAGCACAACCCTTCATGGCATGTTATTCCAGTCAAGTTACCATCAGACATCCCAAAGTTTGATGGGAAGCAGGGAGATGATCCCAAAAATCATGCCATGATGTTCCATCTACCATGTTCTTCCAACTCCTTGATAGATGACTGTATTCATTTGAGACTCTTTCAGCACACTTTGACCGGTACAGCTGCAAAGTGGTATATTGAACTTCCACGACATTCGTTTGTGGATTTTAGCTCATTGGAGACTATTTTTATCTCTCATTTTCAGCTACCTATTTGTTATGAAATAGGTACGGAAATTTGGACCTCACTCTATCAGAATACCTCTATGCACATTTCGGACCATATCCATGAGTGGAGAAGGTGGAGACGACTTATTAGATGATTGGTTCAGAAAATCCTTGTTGCCTCCCATTTCCTGAGATGTGGCTATGGGTGGTGCTATTACTGAAGAGCATGATATCATTTGTGCTCAGTATCTGGACTTGGTATATTCCCAATCTGAAACTCAGTATGACCTAATCCCTCAAGCTCGTCGTTCCAGCATGAACCATACTAAGCCACCCACAGAGACTCCTATTGATGGGGTTGTTGGTTCCATCCAGGCCTCGTTGGTAGCCAAACCTACCATGCAACCCAATGCTTATTCTACTACCCTTTCAACTCCTACGGTTTCTGTCGAGGTAAATGCTATCAAAAGTATGCAAACACACGACAATAAGAAAAAAGGTAAAGGTAAAAATAAAAAACCTGGAAACCAATAGGAGAATCCTAAGGCTACGACAATAGAGAGTGATAATAAAGAGAATAGAAAGGACAAGTACCCTTTCTTATTTTGTGGTGGTGGCCACTTCACAAAGGAGTGCCCTCATTGTGAAGATATTAGTAAATTTCTGAAAAGTAACCCCACCCTAGCAGTGCTAACCGATCCCTTCCCATCTCAACAATAATTTATAGACCACATGTCTAATCAAGGGACCTCTAGTTCTATAGAAGAAATCATAATGATGTCCTCATATACCATCAATTTGAATACTCATAGTCATTCTTATGACAAACTGATATAGAAGAAGGACGAAAATACTTCTTCCTAGTCATAACCCCAAAATTTCATAAAATTTAAAAAAATTTATAGTGACATAAAATGTCTTAGATCGCAGTTTAGTAACTGCTAGCGGTTAGCGGAAAATGAAACAGTTTAACAAATTGTTAAGGATTTGCTTTAAATACCGAAATACTAATACAACTTTTAATTTTTATAAGTTATAGAAAGAGGAATTGCATTTCATTTTTGTTATCTGTATTGATGTTTTACTTTTTTCAAGTAGGTGAGAAACCATATTTGAAACTCAGGGCTTACTTAGCATTCTGCTAACTCAGATGGACTATTGGTTCTTACAGGTTCAGTAGGTAAGTGAATGATCAAGTAGGAATTTATTTTGTATGATATCGAGAAGTATTTATTTAGCATGATAAGATGCTACTAAATAAATTGATAAATATGATGCAAGACTCCGATGACGTAAAGTAAATTCCTTAGTTGTTTTGGATCTATGACAACATTTATTTTTAGGTCATAATTACTTTTATACTTAACATCGTAAATGCCATTTGCAAGAATAAGCTATTCCAAGGTTTCTATCTATCATACAATTATAATACCTAGTCCATTATAGATTCTTTCAGTGAGCATAGGGATCATGATATTGACATATAAATACTTATACTGTATCATGATCTTACTGCTATTGTCATATTTAATATTCAAATGTACTGCTTTTTATGCATGAACAAAATCCTATATTTTTCAAAGGTAAAGCTTACATTAACTTATTAGTTTGGTTATGAAAAACTCTTGCAATGAGGTTTGTCTTCAGTCTTCTTGAAGGCTCCTTCATTTAACAGGATCGATTTTTATGTGAAAATTTTAGAGTTATTAGTTTATAAAAGAGATTGTAATTACAACATATCTTTACTCTAATTCTTCTTTACTAGTCGCGAAACAATACCAATTTGTTTGATTTGTTTGCAACTATAATTATCTTTTGCACAGCTAGTTTACAAGCTGTAATATTAATCTCTAGGTTATCGCCATGATACAAGTATTATTGCAATGTTTCAACAAACAATGCTACTTTAATTTTTAACGTAGTTTCTCTACCTAGTAACTATTGTGGTGAAGTTCAAACTAAAGGAAATAACATTATTTACGGTTTTGTTGTTATATATGCTAGTTCCAAAGCATAGTTTAATATAATCGATGGCAAGGTTTGTATGATGAGCAAACATAGATACGATAAACTATGGTCGAAAGCATAAACTTCATTATGAGCAAAGATAAGTACTTTTACAATATAGTCTATTGCAATATTTTTATTATGGAAATGATAAGTTTATATTCGAATGTGCAGGGTTGACAATAGAAATCAACGCACTCTTGGTTATATTTCTAGAAGGTCATGTGGATAAATCTCCACCATGCAGTAGTTGACTTATAACACATTGAAACCCTACTCTCTTGCATTTTTCTTCGAGGGGTTGTTTCCTGTAAGCTGCGCTGTGAAAACTCTTCGCGGCCATGCGAGGCCTGCTTTGCCTTAACCATTGGTTTTGAGTCTACAATACTATGAAAATGTTGTTTAGGGTTTCATAGTAGGTGTTTTCAGTTTTCTGCAGTGAGTTGAGAGCACACCGTGTGCATGGTTTTGAACTCCTTCACGTAGCTCAAAACCTGGAACTGGTTTTATTCTTGTGTCTATCCGTTCTTTCCCTCAACATCGAGGAGATTGAGTACTATATCTTTATTTCCTTTGTCACAGGGTTGGCATGAGGGTTTTCTTGCTTCTCTGTGTAGTTCACTCACACTGGTGATTGTTCCTTCCCAGTTCCAAATAACTCTTACTCACAGGTAATGCTTTTACTCTGCACTCAATCCTTTTGTCAAATTATTTTCTAGTTAAGGTTTTCATAAAAATTAGAAAAGAGTTCTGAATAATGTTTGGCATTTAAAATTGCAGGATACCGCCAATGGCTCCAGACTTGAAAGGAAATGCCTCTCATGCGTCAGTTATCTTCATGGGATTTCAAATGGGTAAGCCACAGTCTCATCGTGGGTTCTCCTTGCTTGCGAAATGGTTGTTGGTTGAAGGTTCATGTGGTTGGAAACCTAGCTCCAAACTCTCTGTTGGTTATGATATTTAGTTTGTTTAATACTCCTATTTCAAGTGAAAACCCTTGCAGTGCTTGTTGGGTAGCACTGTCTCTTGAGTCATGATGTGTATTTGGTTTTGGTTAAACAAAATCAGCCTTATGGCTTGATAATGTAATATTGTTGATTTAAGAATATAAGAAACTCCTTATGTTCGGAGTTTAAAAAGAGATATGTTTCATTTGCTTTAGTTTTACTTTTACATGAAGAATGTGAACTATGTTTTGTTTAACCTTTCAGTAATGTATTTAACTTACTGTTAATATAAAATATTCATATATATATTTGGTTATAATAAGGAAGAGTGTGGATCAGTCTAGTTGTATAGTTTGCAGGGTTTTTACCCTTACAGTCAGCAATGTACTTGGTTATATTTTAATATAGGATTATTATATATTTGATTTTAATAGTAGAAATGGTTTCACCACTTTGATTCTTACAGGCTATAAGCATGCCTATATTTGAGATTTATATTGTACATGGTTTATAATTACTAGTGTAATTTCATTCGTTATTTACCTGTATATTTTATTCATTACTATTCTATAAATTATAAAATATTTTAAGCTATGTTTTAGAAGATAATGTTAAATTCTAGTACTTGGCTTTTAAGGGTTTTAAAGAAATATCGTAAACCCTACAGCTTACGAAAAATTGTTTCTGCTTAAAGTATTCGGGATTCTATTTTTAAGAAAAAGAATAATGGAAGATAGTGTGATTTACAATTGTACTTATGATGTTAACTCTGGAGGAAATGAAAATATTCTAACAGCTTTACTTCCAGTTTTTAGTTAAGAAATGATACTTATATTTCTAGTGCAGCATACTTAAAAAACTAGAATACTCTCGATTCTCAGTAATTTTTGTAAATATAAAAGGATTATAAAGAATCCTTACCCTAGTTTTTGGTTAAGTTAATATTTAAAACTATTTTGCTATTATCTTTTTATGTGTTTTCTCAAACATTAGTTATTTATTTTACTGTAATATTTTTATTTCCTATCAGTATACTAATACTGCAGTAATATTATATTTACTATTTTCGTATACCTGTGTTGAGTTCAGGTGTGGAAAAACACAGCTTAGAAATTTAATTTCTATCTATTTCACTATTTACATTATCATTTCCATTTTTATAAATAATCTATCAATTTTACTAAACTTAACATTCACAGTTACTTTTTATTTCTAAACCCTAAACACTAACAATGCATGTAATAGATAAACTATGAATTATTTAACTGAAGATAGTAAAAACAAAATAGAACCTGATGAGAACAAGATGACAACAGCTTAATGAGGCCATGCCTCCCTACCAAACTCCTAGAGAGCACTCAAACAACGCTTCCTCAAGACCCCCAAGCCTGTTCCTAGTCTTGCTGGCTGAGAACTGGGTGGAGAATGCAACTGTAAAAACCTCTAACACCTGACTATTTCAATTACCTCAGTAATAACAATCTACTCTCAGTAGTATGATCTTCAACATAAAAGTTGCAACTAGATCAATCTCAACATTTATTCCCTCAAACACATTCTAGAATCCCCTCCATTGAATTTCTCTTGAGTAAATTCATTCACCTTGAATGATCACCTCTCTAGAATGAGCAGCCTCAGCTCTCTTCAATGGGAAATCTTATAGAGATGCCTAGGTCTTTTGGGTCATTTTTCATTAAATGAGCCACCTACTCTGATTCCACTTTCTTGGGGAATCATGACCATAAATATAGAGAATTCGCCACTTGCAACAATTGGAAGTGGTTTGAGGATGCTGCCACATGTCAGTTTGCTCTCCACCCAGTCTCCTCCACCAATTGACCAGTAAACACTCTTTTAACAGCTCTCCTAAGCTATTATCTCCTAATTTATTTATTTATAAATAAAATATTCTGAATTTACATTAAATATTCTTGACCCCACTGGGTCATCAATTACAACTTAGCATAAAATTTAACACAATGTTCCTCAAATAATATAAAATTGTTTTGCAAATTGGGGCATGTGACATACACACCCCCTTATATTATAACATCATCCTTGATGGTATTTATTCCTCATCCTTAGAGTTCCCCTGAAATTGAATTGGATATGCATCCCGCATATGACTTTCATGTTCCCAGGTGGCTTCCTCTGGACTAAGGTGCTTCCATTGCACCTTCACTTGACCAATGGTGCGGTTCCAAAGTGTGATCTCCCTCCACTTAAGGATACAGTTCGATTCCACCAGAAAATCTCCTTCGGGTTCCACCTGTACATCATTCCAGTTAATAACATGAGTAGCATCATGCAAATATTTCTTTAATACAGAAATGTGAAAAACATTGTGAACTCTTAAATTTTGTGGTAAGGCTAACTGATAGGATACCTGTCCAATACTAGATAGTATTTCAAAAGGACCACAATAATGAGGTGCTATTTTGTCACAACTACCCAACCTCAGATAACTCTTTTTTTCTCTCACCTTAATGAAAACATGTTCACCTACCTGGAACTCTTTTGGAGTTCTTTTAAGGTCTGCTTGACTTTTCTGTCGATCTTGCGCAATTTTCAGATTACCTTGTGCCTGCTTTACAATTTCTTCCATTTCTTTCAATAATTTAGGTCCTAATACTAACCTGTCCAGCAGATTACTCCAAGATATGGGAGTGTTACATTTCCTTCCATACAAAATTTTGAAAGGACTAAATCTAGCTAAAGCTTGATAATTATTATTATAAGTGAATTCTACCAGGTGTAAATAATCTTCCCATTTACCTGGTTGTTCTTTTACATACATTCTTAGTAAATATTCTAGTACTTAATTTACTCTTTCAGTCTATCCATCAGTTTGGGGATGGAAAGAGGTACTAAAATTTAACGTAGTATTTAATCCTTTAAATAGAGATCTCCAAAAGTTACCTGTAAATTTAGGGTCTCAGTCGGAAATTATAACATTTGGTATTCCATGTAGTCGGAAAAAAAATTTTACTCAATTATAAGTAGTTTTTACAGGTATAAAATGGGATGCTTTACTCAATTTATCAACCGCTACCATTATGGAATCATTTAATTTCCAATTTTTAGGTAGTCTAGTAATAAAATCAAGACTAATTATCTCCCATTTCTAGCTAGGAATGGGAAAAGGCTGAAGTAATCCATGTTAGTTTTTCAACATTTAAGCTAGCATTATGTTAGGATCTTTTCATTGAGAGAATAAAAAGCACAGCAATAACATAAGCACATCACATGAGACAAGAGACACAAAGAGTTTTGACAGGGGAAACCATAAATGGAGAAAACCCCTCAACTTCCTCTAAGATAGAATCACCACAAGATGTGAAACCCAAAACAGTAAGATGACCTCCCAACACAACAGTAGCCTTCTATCTTCTGTCAAGCCAAAGTATTTCCTTCTCCAAAGGTGCGCCACACTTGAGAGAGCAAGTGATGTATTTCATAAGTGATAAATAGAGAGACTCTCACTCTCTATTTATATTCTTCTGTTGACTTGAAGTGCACTCAACCATGTAGGCTTAAATTACAATTACTTACTCGAGCCTACACCTTAATTAGTGTATAATAACCCAAGTTCCCCGAAACTATGGGGACTTACCTAATGACTTGACAAGACTTGTTTACATTAATAATCCTCCCGATTGGAACATCGGGTTACAATATATAAAATACATATAATAATACATTCCACAGTTACATATACATCAACACTCCCTCTTAACTAGGAAGGTATTCTTTCGACACAATTTTCAGCACTGGTCTTCTTCTCTGAATCAACTAGATCATCTTCGTCTTCAATTCATCTTCATCTTCAAGTCATCTGGATCTGGATCATCTCTCGATCTGGATCATCATAGAGCATCATCACTGGATCTGGATCATCACTTGATCTGGATCATCATCACTGGACTGGATCTGGATCATCACTCGATCTGGATCACCACTGTTGGATCTGGATCATCACTCGATCTGGATCTCTCGGAGTCATCATAACTAGATCTGGATCATAGCTCGATCTGGATCTCCACTGGTCATCATCATGTGTGTACTATCTCATCATAGGAAGTTCTACAGAGCCAGCACTTTTTCATGTTGGTTGTAGGCCTACTCTCTTGTAGGTCTTTTCCCAGCACTTACATCTGACCTGCTCGTCAGAAAGGCATTCCCAACACTCACATCTGATCATGTAGTAAACTACAATCACATCAGAAAGGCCCAGCACTCACATTCACCAGCATGATAGGAACAATCAACTATCATCTGTGAAATGGATCTGCACTTATATCTGACCTACTCGTCAGAATGGCACATTCACCCAGGCCGGAACACATCCTACCACAATGATGAATGAATTTCACCCAGGCCAGAGCCCCTCCTACCACAATGATGAAATATTTTCACATTCACCCAGGACAGAACACATCCTACCATAATGATGAATGACTCTCACCCAGGTCGGAGCCCCTCCTACCACAATGATGAGAGATTTGTGCACTCACATCTGACCTGGTAGAAACTGAATCCTACACTCTCTGTCAGAATGGCCCCTAGTCCCTGACTGAGCTACCTGGTAACGGACCAGGCACCTCCACTCTCCCGGAGAGTGGCAGTTGCCCTTACATCCAACCTGCTCGTCGGAATGGCCAGCACTCACATCTGTCATGGGAGGAACTTAATCCTTTAGCCATGACCAGAATGGCTCTTCCCTTACATCTGACCTGCTTGTCAGAATGGCACAATCCCACCCAATGATGGAAGACTCTCAACCACAATGAAGAGAGATTTTTGCACTTACATCTGACATGGAAGGAACTAAATCCTTTAGCCATGAACAGAATGGCTCTGCCCTTACATCTGACCTGCTTGTCAGAATGGCACAATCCCACCTAATGATGGAAGACTCTCAACCACAATGAAGATATATTTCTGCACTTACATTTGACATGGAAGGAACTAAATCCTTTAGCCATGAACAGAATGGCTCTGCCCTTACATCTGACCTGCTCGTCAGAATGGCACAATCCCACCTAATGATGGGAGACTCTCAACCACAATGAAGAGAGATTTCTGCACTTACATCTGACATGGAAGGAACTAAATCCTTTAGCCATGAACAGAATGGCACAGCCCTTACATCTAACCTACTCGTCAGAATGGATCTCAATCTCAACACTCATATCTGACATGGAAGGAACTGAATCCTCTCACCATGATAGAATGGCTCAGCCCTTACATCTGACCTCCTCGTCAGAATGGCTTTGGGACACATCACTGTCTCTGGGAGGAAGCCTCGATCTGGAGAACACCAAGTCTCTCTCTGAAGTACTCAAACTTCAGCCTAGCCAATGGCTTTGTCAATACATCAGCTATCTGTTCCTCTGTCGCAACATACAGGAGCTTCACTGCTCCTCTTTGCACCATATCCCTGATATAGTGATATTTGATCTCAATATGCTTCGACCTGTCATGGAACACTGGATTCTATGACAACTTCACGCAACTCTAGTTGTCAAAATGTATACAGGTAGCATCCAACTGGAGATCAAATATATCAGACAGTAGCTTCCACAGCCATACTGCCTCACAACTAGCTGAACAAGCTGCGACATACTCTGCTTCAGCTGTACTTAGTGCCACACAGGATTGCTTCCTGCTAAACCAAGAGATCACACCTGATCCCATACTGAAGCAACATACTGAAGTACTCTTCCTGTCGATGGCACTGCCTGCCCAATCTGAATCAACATAACCCTCCAGGTTAATCTTCAGATTCGCATCGTACTTGAGCCCATAATAAACTGTACCCCTGCATGCTTTGCAACCATCAGGTGAACATGTCTCAATGTGTTCACAGCAAAGAAAATATTTGGTCTCAGGTACATCAAGGACCCAATCATCTGACGATACATCATAGTATCAACCGTCTCTGAAGAAGCATTACTCAATAGCTTCAGGTTCGATGCCATAGGTGTGGCCATGCAGTCCATCATCATGAACCTCTTCAGGATCTCTACTTCATACTTCCCTTGTCCAAGGAATATTCCATCTATACTCTGCCACACCTCCATACCTAAAACAATAGTGCATCGACACATAACAGGAGCATCACTGGTCTTCCACCTTCAACTTTGGAGCAAAGGTTGGAATCCACTTTACTCTTAGTAAAGCCTAGAGTCATCAGTAATCTTCTCATCCTATTGTACCATGTCGAACCTCAAGATATTCTGTAGTCACTCTCTCTGAAGTGAAGCATCATACTCCCTCTGTCTTCTGTGCTCTATGCACTGAAAACATTTTGTACCGGAGTAACAAGTAGCTTCCTATGCTACTAGTATTCTATGCATCCATCTAGTGTATAGAATTTCATCTTCAACCTTTTAGCAAAGGTTAAGATATTCATCAGGATCATCATGTATGTGTTTAAACTCTTACTGGCTGCAAATGTCTCTTCGTAGTCTAGGCCTTCCTTTTGTGAGAAGCCTCATGCTACGAATCTTGCTTTGTATCCCACGATGTTTCCATCTACTGCATGATGGAACTATGAACTTCTCTTCAGGTCTCAATACTATGCCCTGACATCATTCTTCTTGAATTGGTCTTCCCTTTATTCTTGGTGGATGGAAGGTTCTGCATCAATGATGTCACTGCACTCATCATAGTATTCTTTGTCTTTGAACTGTCGTCACTTGTTCTTTGGAACAAGTCTTCATTCTTCTTTGCTTGTAGGCGATTATGTATGCGATCTTTCCTACAAGTCAAATGCAATTGTATGGTTAGAAACATTTAATAAGGAATATTTATACTGGCAAACACTTATGCATAAATATATGATCATGCAACTACTTTAGCCAATACAACATTCATCCATATCTCATTGAAACTTTCTAGATGCCTTCCATCTCTACCAGGACAACATTGAGATTGTGCACTAATCCAATATGTCAGCAAAGAGGTTTCATTCTAGATAAGTAGCAATGGAGAATTTGTATAGCCCCATGAGCTACTTACCCATCACATGCATATTAGTAGTATTCTGTCATTAATGCAAACATCCTATCATGCATAATACAATAACTGAATATAAACAAATGCATAACAAAATAATATAATGAAATGACAATTGAATACTTATGTTTATTTGTTTCGAGGGTAGAATCCTTCTTGAACCTTCAGCTTCATCGTCTTCTTCATTCATAGTAGCATTGTTTCTTATCCAAAAGCTAAGGTGGATAAGAAATTCTTCAAGAGTTGAGTTCTTCATATTCCTCATTGCTTGAGGGATCTTCTTTGGATGGAAATAGCTTGATCTTTAGTTGCTCCCATCTTCTCTTCTCTTCTTATGATTCGAGCTTCTTCTTCTTCACGGAGTCTTCTGAAAGTAATCACTTCCTTCTGGAACACATTCCTTGAATGAATGAATTCTACGATCCTGGGAGGCCATTCAAGGTGGCCATCACCACTTTTGCATTCTTCACTTTTTCTTTTAACGCTTCAAGTTGTTCTTTGATTTGAGAGACTCTTATGACTGCATGGTCTCTGCATTCTATATCTTCACATTCTTCAACTGGATTCTTTAGGTCATATTCTGATTTTGTTCTTCCCTTCAAATAGCTTGAGATTCAGGAAGACCTTCAACAGCTTTGCTTGCAATAGCTAGTGCTCTGTAATGCACATGTGCAAGCCTTCTATGTCAAAGCTCATTTGGCTCTACTGTGTCATGGATCAAGGCTTGTTCTGGATATCCCTTCAATTTATACAAGCCTCCTTCTTGTTCTTCATTCACTACCACATCATCGATGACTTGACCATCTATGAATGTAGCCCGCATTCGTTTTGCATCAATGCTGAAATGGAGAGAAGGTTCTTATTCAATCCTAGCACAAACAATACTTCTTTCATTGTTAGAGACTTACCAAAGTATATCTTGTATGAATATTCCCCACTACCTTTTATTAGACATTGGTAGTCATCTCCTAGTCATTCATGTTCTGATAGTCTCACAAAAGATTCCTTGAATCCCGTCATATGTTTGGAAGCCCCACTGTCTATAAGCCAATCATAATTTCCATGAATAATGTTACCTGTGAGAGTTGATATCAGAACATATTCATCCTCGCTTGAAGAATCTTCACTTTCATGTCTGGATCTCTTTTGGGATGGTTCATCATCCTCTGCAGCATGAGCATGATGTCTTCTTTGGCCTCGTCTCCCTCTGAAACTGGAACCTTTATACTCATGTAGGTGTCCAATCCATTTTCTTCAGAGAGATCATATACTTCCAGGTTTGGAAGTTGTCAACTTCTGCAAGCTTTTAACTAAGCTGATGTGATATATCATATTCAAATGAGAACCTCAAATGGAAATAGCAAAGGATTAGATCTTACCGATTTGAGGTGTCCATCCTTGTCCCGGAGTTCGTTGATCTAGGGTTTGTCACATAAACCCTAATTTTAAAAACTTGGAATCTTTCAAATTTGATTGTATGAACAGAGATATATCTTCAAATGGAGCTGTCCAATGTACTCCTTTTCTGAAAACAGTGGAGGGAAACTCCCGGAACAGGAAGCCCTAATTTTCTGATTTCTTCTGCAGAAATTCCTGTTACTGTTTCTACGATATATCTGAAATTACTGATCCTCTATGTCTGAAATTTCTCACTTAGGTAACCTCGCATGTCCCCGATCCACAAACATAGGTTTCATCAGAATTGGTTTCACTATTTGGGATTTATGATCCTTTTCCCAAGGTGACCTGTTACAGGACTGTTCAGAACATCGAAGTTAAATGGCATGCCACGTGTCACTGGTTCATCTTCTGAGTCTGACCTTTGGAACAAAGAAATTAAAGTCCGTCACCTTTCTGTAAAATCTTCCAGAATTCCATTTGGACCTCTATAACCCAAGATATGACAATTCTCCCCAGGTGTCCTGTTTATGGATGATTTCTGGAAGAGGCTGGAACCCTAACTTGGAGAGATCATATCTCCTGGAATATAGTGAATCTGAGGCTTATTTTTGGATACAGTGTTCATCAGGATTTTAGCTTTGGCCCCTAAAATTTTCAGCTTCTGAGACTTCTCCAATCTCGAAATATAGAGACTGTACCACAACTTAGCAGTTTTAGTGTTTAGGGTTTCTCCTAGCTCAGGGTCAAACTAGGGTTTAACTTTCCTGGAGTTTCACCCAACCAAATTTCTTGATCCAGGTCTCTAAAATTTGGTTTTGATGAGGATAAAAATCCTATGCTGGTCTCACTCAAAAATTCCTCTTCTGTAGAAAGCCCTAATTTCCACATCGAAACTGAAAATGCTTGAAATTGAATTCTGCATCGACAGAAAGATGCACCCTTCAATGGAGAGTCATCCTAGCATACTTTTGCTGAAAATATGTGGAGGAAGATCCAAAAAATAGGAATCCCTAGTTCCTGTAGCTGCACAATGTCTTCTTCTCAGGTTAGCTCTGATACCATGTTAGTTTTTCAACATTTAAGCTAGCATTATGTTAGGATCTTTTCATTGAGAGAATAACAAGCACAGTAATTACATAAGCACATCACATGAGACAAGAGACACAAAGAGTTTTGACAGGGGAAACCATAAATGGAGAAAAACCCTCAACTTCATCTAAGATAGAATCACCACAATATGTGAAACCCAAAACAGTAAGATGACCTCCCAACACAACAGCAGCCTTCTGTCTTCTGTCAAGCCAAAGTATTTCCTTCTCCAAAGGTGCGCCACACTTGAGAGAGCAAGTGATGTAATTCACAAGTGATAAATAGAGAGACTCTCACTCTCTATTTATATTCTTCCGTTGACTTGAAGTGCACTCAACCATGTAGGCTTAACTTACAATTACTTACTCGAGCCTACACCTTAATTAGTGTATAATAACCCAAGTGCCCCGAAACTATGGGGACTTACCTAATGACTTGACAAGACTTGTTTACATTAATAATCCTCCCGATTGGAACATCGGGGTAAGACAATATGACTCAAATACATAATAGAAACATCCCGGAATAAACATCGGGTTACAATATATCAAATACATATAAGAATACATTCCAAAGTTACATATACATCAACAATCCAGCTGGATGTTGATGTTTAGTTTTTACTTGCTGGCATTCGAAGCATCTATCAATATATTCTGCCAATTCAATCTTCATGTTTGGCCAAAAATATTCTTTTCTTATCATGGTTATAGTTTTCTGATAACCAGGATGGCCTGAGTAAGGAGTTTTATGGATTTCGTCCAAAATTAATAACTTAACCTTAGGTACATTAGGTACATATATTCTTCCTTTATATAGTAAAAATCCTTTTTCATTCAAGATGTACCCTGTACTTATACTTTCTATTGGATATTCTTTTTCTTTTGCTTGTAACTTTATGTAATTTTCACCTTGTTCTAACCCTACTTTAAGCTGTTCTTCCAAATCTGTTGTATAAGTGCTGATAGCTGCTGTAAAATTCAGCTTTGCATTTTTACTTAATGCATCAGCAACTTTATTTTCTTTCCCTTTAATGTGTTGAATTTTGAAATCATATTCACTTAGAAAAGCTAGCCACCTAGCTTGTCTAACATTCAAATTAGGTTGATCTAACAGATATCTTAATCCCTTATTATCTGTCATTAAAATAATTTTTCTTCCAATTAAATGATGACGCCACATGTTTAAAGCATGTATGGTAGCAGCTAATTCCAATTCATAGGTTGCATAATTCTTTTCATGAATTTTCAATTTCCTAGACTCATAAGCAATAACATGTACTTGTTGAGTCAATACTCTACCTAAACCGTCTTTGTAGGCGTCAGTACATACTATAAAATCTTTAATTGGGTCAGCTATTCTTAAAATTGGTGTGCTAGTTAATAAGGTTTTTAAATTTTTAAAAGTATCCTCGCACTTTTGATTCCAATCAAATTTCTTTCCCTTTTTCTACAAAGAGGTTATCAGATTTGCGATTCTCGAAAACCCTTCGATGAACGTCCAATAATAACCATTAATCCTCATGAATGATTGGACATTAGTTACGTCTTTAGGAACTGACCAATCTTCAATTGCCTTTATCCTTTCGAGATCCATCGAAATTCTTTCTTTAGTCACCACATGATGTAAGTACTAGATTTTATCTTTAAAGAAGTCACATTTACTCAACTTTGCAAAGAGTTGATGATCTTGCAACTCTTGCAAGACAATTTTTAAATGTTCTTTATGTTCTTTTTTAGATTTTGAATAAATTAATATGTCATCGATAAACATGACCAAAAATTTATCCAGATATTTATGCATTACATTATTCATTAGACACATAAAAACAACTGGACTGTTAGTAAGCCTGAATGGCATGATGAAAAATTCGTAATGTCCATATCGAGTCCTAAAAGTTGTTTTAAAGATGTCTTCATCTTTAATTCTAACTTAGTGATATCCAAATCATAAATCAATTTTCGAGAATACCGTGGCTCCACGTAGTTGATCAAACAGATCATCTATGCAAGTTAGTGGGTATATGTTCTTGATAGTCATCTTATTCAATTAACTATAATCTTTGCAAAGTCATAGAGTTTCGTCCTTTTTCTTAACAAAGATGACAGGTGCCCCCCAAGGAGACACTAGGTCGAATATAATTCTTGTCAATAAGTTCTTTTAATTGTGACTTAAGTTCATTAAGTTCAAGTATATTCATCTGATACGGGGCCTTTGAGCTAGGCACTACACCAGGTACCAGCTCAATGGTAAAATCTAGTTCCCTTTTCAAAGGCAGTCCCAGAATTTCTTCCGAAAATACCTCTGCATATTCCTTTAAAACTGGTATATCCTCAAATTTTAATTTATCTATGTTGTTTATATTTTCTTCATTGGTTACTATTACTACATAATCCTTACAACCTTTCCTAATAGCTCTCTTAAGTTGCACAGCAGAAATCTGCCTTACGGTTGTTTTCCTAGGGATTCCCTTTACGCTTATTAGTTTTCCATCATTATTTATACAAGTAAAGGTTTTATCATAGCAATTTAAGACCACCCTATGCTGTTTTAACCAATCCATACCAATTAGTATGTTGTATGAACCTAGAGGTAGTACATTAAGCTTAACAAAAGTTTCAAATTCATCCATAGTTACTACACAATTCTTTACAAATCTAGTTACCTTTCTCTTTGCACCAGTAGCTAACTGAACTAACCAAGAACTTGCAAACTTTTCAACAGGAAGTTTACACTTGTCTACCAAGTTAGGATAAATATAGCTTAAACTAGCTCCTGTATCAATTAAATAACATATGGGTGTTTGGTTTATCTTACCTTCTACTTCCACCATGGAAGTTTGATAGTCTGCTTGTCGATTCTCCAAAGCTGCATTGATCATGGGCATAGTCCTCACTAAATCTCCAACAGTCATCTCCTCCTGTATTGTGTGGATGTTGCTGACAGTCTTTTTGTGATTGGGACAGACTGAGGCATAATGTCGACCATTACATTCCCAACACTTTATAGGTTCTTTTCCTTCAAAGTTCTTTGTGTAATTACTGTGATTATTAGTAGGCTCTTTATTTTTTTGATTGTTCTGATTGTTCTGTGAATTATTCTTATTCCCCTGGAAATTCTTATTATTAGAAAAAAATTTGGCATTATTAGTTTTAGAATTCCGATTAGGCACAAACTCTTTCTTATTTTGATCATAATTATTATTCTTTTTGGCCTTCCAGTTGGCCATATTCTCCTTTTTCCGATTTTGTTCATAACAGAAATTTGCTTTCCTCATTGCTTCTTCTAGGGTTTTTGGATTGTCGTACTCAATCCTATCCTTTATGTGATAAGGTAAACAACTGAGAAACTACTGTACCTTTGGTTTTTCATCCACAAGGTATGGCACATACCTAAGCAAACTTAAAAACTTACTGTTCAAATCTTCCATAGTCATTGTACCTAGTTTTAGCTCATAGAATTCTTTAGCCCTTCTTCATAGTATTGTTCAGATAAAAATTTCTTTTTAAAGTATTTCTTGAATGTACTCCAATTTATGTTCTTCTCTCTTATACCTTTTACTCTATTTAAATATTGACACCATATATTAGCTTTCCCTGTGATATTATAGATAGTCATCCTAGCCTTTAATTGGTTAGAATAGTTATAAATCTAGAAGTACTTCTTCATCCCGAATAACCAGGATTCTGCTTCCTCCCCCTTTTTAGTTTCTCCATTAAATGTTGGTAGCTTGATCTTCTTAAACTTTCCATAAATTTCTTCATAAGGTTTATAATTTCTTTTCCTAGTATTGTGGTTATCCTCACTACTATCACTAGTATAATGAGAATTACGTTGATCACCAAATACTCCGGAAGATGAGCTACTTTCATTTTTAGTCTGTTTAGTATTTTTATACTTATGTTGGTAACTTATATCTTCCGAATCAGCTCTTTTACCCCTTCCCTCAGTATGAAATCTTTCTATTAAGATCTGATTCAGCTCCTCCCGAGCTCTCAGAATACTCTCATTTTCTTTTTTAACAGATTCGATTTTAGATTTTAATTCTTTTACTGTTTGTAAAAGTTCTAAGGAATTAGTGGTTATGTCTTCTTGTATAGGTTATCTTTGTAAATTATCTTGTTTAGTATAGGGAGATTCCTCTTTCGCATATTCCTCCAATCTTTCCATACCTATTGTTAAACTCAGAAACAAATTTCTTTGATTATAACATTAAAAGAAAACAACATCAGGAAAATGATTTAAATTCACTATTCCATATAAGCAAGTTGAGCTTCATCAAGGCCTAGTGTTTGAACCTTGTGCTCTGATACCACATGCCATAACCCCAAATTTTCATAAAATTTAAAATTTTTTATAGTGACATAAAATGTCTTAGATCGCAGTTTAGTAACTGCTAGCGTTTAGAGGAAAATGAAATAGTTTAACAAATTTTTAAGGATTTGTTTTAAATACCGAAATACTAATACAACTTTTAATTTTCATAAGTTATAGAAAGAGGACTTGCATTTCATTGTTTTTAGTTGTACTGATGTTTTACTGTTGTCAAGTAGGTGAGAAACCATATTTGAAACTCGGAGCTTACTTAGCATTCTGCTAACTCAGATGGACTACTGGTTCTTACAAGTTCAGCAGGTAAGCGAATGATCATGTAGGAGTTTATTTTGTATGATATCGAGAAGTATTTATTTAGCATGATAAGATGGTAGTAAATAAATTGATAAATATGATGCAAGACTCCCATGAGGTAAAGTAAATTCCTTAGTTGTTTTGGATCTATGAAAGAATTTATTTTTAGGTCATAATTACTTTTATCCTTAACATCGTAAATGCAATTTGCAAGAATAAGCTCTTCCAAGGTTTCTTTTTATCGTAAGATTATAATACCTAGTCCATTATAGATTCTTTCAGTGAGCATAGGGCTCATGATCTTGACATATAAATACTTTTATTGTATCATGATCTCACTACTATTGTCATATTTAATACTCAAATGTACTGCTTTTTATGCATAAACAAAATCCTATATTTTTCAAAGGTAAAGCTTACATTAAGTTATTAGTTTGGTTATGAGAGACTCTTGCAATGAGGTTTGTCTTCAATCTTCTTAAAGGCTCCGTCATTTAACACCATCGAGTTTTATGTGAAAAGTTTAGAGTTATTAGTTTATAAAAGATATTGTAATTACAACATATCTTGAATCTAATTCTTGTTTACTTGTCGTGAAACAATACCAGTTTGTTTGATTTGTTTGCAACTATAATTATGTTTTGCACATCTAGTTTACAAGTTGTAATCTTAATCTCTAGTTTATCGCCATGATACAAGTATTATTGCAATGTTTCAACAAACAATGCTACTTGTATTTTTAACGTAGTTTCTCGACCTGGTAACTACTGTGGTGAAGTTGAAACTAAAGGAAATAACATTATTTAAGGTTTTTCTCTTATATATACTAGTTACAAAGCATAGTTTAATATAATCGATGGCAAGGTTTGTATGATGAGAAAACATAGATACGATAAACTATGATCAAAAGCATAAACTTCATTATGAGAAAAGATAAGTACTTTTACAATATAGTAGATTGCAATATTTTTATTATGGCAATGATAAGTTTATATTCGAATGTGCGGGGTTGACTATAGAAATCGACCCACTCTTGGTTATATTTCTAGAAGGGCACGTGGATAAATCTTCACCATGCAATAGTTGACTTATAACACATCAAAACCCTACTCTCTTGCATTTTTCTTCGAGGGTTTGTTTCCTATAAGTTGTGTTGTGAAAACTCTTCATGGCCACGAGAGGCCTGCTCTGCCTTAACCATTGGTATTGATTCTGCAATACTGTGAAAATGTGGTTTAGGGTTTTGTATTAGGTTTTTTCAATTTTCTGCAGTGAATTGAGAGCACACCGTGTGCATGGTTTTGAACTCCTTCACATAGCTTGAAACCTAGAACTAGTTTTATTCTTGTATTTGTCCGTTCTTTGATTTAGCATCGAGGAGATTGAGTATTGTATCTTTGCTTCCTTTGTCACAGGGTTGGCATGAGGGTTTGCTTGCTTCTCTGTGTAGTTCACTCATAATAGTGATTGATCATTCTCAGTTACAAATAACTCTTACTCACAGGTAATGCTTTTACTCTGTACTCAATCCTTTTGTCAAATTATTTTCTAGTTAAGGTTTTATTAACAATTAGAAAAGAGTTATGAATAATGTTTGGCATTTAAAATTGTAGGCTACTGCCAATGGCTCCAGAATTGAAAGGAAATGCCTCTCATGCATCAGTTATCTTTGTGGGATTTCAAACACGTAAGCCTCAGTCTCGTCGTGGGTTCTCCCTACTTCCAAAATGGTTGTTGGTTGAAGGTTCCTGTGGTTAGAAACCTAGCTCCGAACTCTCCGCTAGTTATGATATTTAATTTGTTTAATACTCCTATTTGAAGTGAAAACCCTTGTGGTGCTCACTAGGTAGCACCGGCTCTTGAGTCATGATATGTATTTGGTTTTGGTTAAACAAAATCAGGCTTACAGCTTGATAATGTAATATTTTTTATTTAAGAATATAAGAAACTCCTTATGTTGTGAGTTTAAAAAGAGCTACGTTTCGTT
>LPNX010957630.1:580620-859950 GCA_001517045.1 Pseudotsuga menziesii | reverse complement strand
TTTTGGTTATAATAAGGAAGACTGTGGATCAGTCTAGTTGTATAGTTTGCACGGTTTTTACCCTTACAGTCAGCAATGTACTTGGTTATATTTTAATATAGGATTATTATGTATTTGATATAATAATATAAAGGGTTTCGCCCCTTTGATTCTTACAAGCTATAAGCCTGCCTAGATTTGAGATTTATATTGTACATGGTTTATAATTACGAGTGTAATTTCATTCGTTATTTACCTGTATATTTTATTCATTACTATTTTGTAAATTATAAATTATTTTAAGCTATGTTTTAGAAGATAATGTTAAATTCTAGTACTTGGATTTCAAGGGTTTTAAAGAAATACTGTAAACCCTACATCTTACGAAAAAATGTTTCTGCTTAAAGTGATATTGATTCTATTTTTAAGAAAAAGAATAATGGAAGATATTGTGATTTACAGTTGTACTTATGATGTTAACTTTGTAGGAAATGAAAATATTCTTACAGTTTTACTTCTAGTTTTTAGTTAAGAAATGATACTTAGATTTCTAGTGCAACATACTTAAAAAACTAGAATAATCTCGACTCTCAGTAATTTTTGTAAATATAAAAGGATTATAAAGAATCCTTACCCTGGTTTTTGGTTAAGTTAATATTTAAAACTATTTTGCTATTATCTTTTTATGTGCTTTCTCAAATAGTAGTTGATTATTTTACTGTAATATTTTTATTTCCTATCAGTATACTAATACTGCAGTAATATTATATTTACTATTTTCTTATACCTGTGTTTCCATTTAGTTGGTTTAAGTAAAAAAATAAGTGTAAGCAAAACATAGCACTTCTTTTTCATTGTATTCATAAACATTGAAATAAAATCTATTTCTACTTACATACAGATACAAGAATCTTATCTCCTATTTTCTTTCTAATAAAAGAATTATTGCATTTACTTAAAACAATCTAACTGTGCTAGAGTATGACCTGAGTTCAGGTGTGGAAAAACACAACTTAGAAATTTAATTTCTATCTATTTCACTATTTACATGATCATTTCCATTTCTATAAATAATCTATCAATTTTATTGAATTTAACATTCACAGTTACTTTTAATTTCTAAACCCTAAACACTAACAATGCCTATAATAGATAAACTATGAATTATTTAACTGAAGACAGTAAAAACAAAATAGAACCTGATGAGAACAAGACAACAATAGCTTAAGGAGGCCGTTCCTCCCTACCAAACTCCTGGAGAGCACTCAAACAATGCTTCCTCAGGACCCCCAATCCTGTTCCTGGTCTTCTTAGCTGAGAATTGGGTGGAGAATGCAACTGTAAAAACCTCTATCACCTGACTGGTTCAATTACCTCAATAATAACAATATTCTCTCAGCAGTATGATCTTCAGCTTAAAAGCTGCAACTAGATCAATCTCAACAGTTATCCCCTCAAACACATTCCAGACTCCCCTCCATTGAATTTCTCTTGAGTAAATTCATTCACCCTAAATGATCATGTCTCTAGAATGAGCAGCCTCAACTCTCTTCAATGGGAAATTTTATAGAGATGCCTAGGTCTTTTGGGTCAGTTTTCATTAAATGAGCCACCTGCTCTGATTCCACTTTCTTGGGAATCATGACCACAAATATAGGGAATTTGCCACCTGCAACAGTTGGAAGTGGTTTGAGGATGCTGCCACATGTCATTTGCCTCTCCACCTAGTCTCCCCCACTAATTGACCAGTAAACATTATTTTAACAACTCTCCTAAGCTGTTGTCTCCTCATTTGTTTATTTATAAATAAAATATTTGGAATTTACATTAAATATTATTGACCCCACCGGGTCATCAATTACAACTTAGCATAAAATTTAACACAATGTTCCTCAAATAATATAAAATTGTTTTTGCAAATTGGTGCATGTGACAGTTCCTTCTACTAGTTCCCCTCCATCTTCGTCTAATGGCCCTCTTGTTATCAATAAACCTAATCTCAATTTGATTTTATGAACACCTAAGGCTACCCTCATGAAGGTTTTTTTTAATCCCAATGCCCGAGCTGCACAGTTCTATAATGTGGTTCAATATTTTTCTTAGGCACCCTGTGCAATGTCTACAGTGGAGATACTCCAAAGATATCCAACGCAGTGTAAAAACTTTCCAAGAACTTTGGGGGAATTAGACCCAGATAAAACCAACCTAATCCATTTCAATGTGGAGAACTATAAATCCATATTACCTCATCAAATTGCATTTCAAATTGCATCTAGAGTAGTTGGGAGAAACATCCATTAGACCGTTCTAGATGAGGGAGCTTCAACCTCAGGTTTGTCTATATCCTATTGGAGAGCCATTGATTCTCCTGAACTTACAAAGTAACCTATGACCTTAAAATATTTTTATGGATGAAGTTTCCAGCATCATGGTCTATTACCATCCCTTTCATTCAAGCTTGGGGGAAATATTGTTTCCATTAAAGTCAAAGTAGTTGATGGCCTGTTAGACTACAATCTTCTATTGGGGAGAAACTGGTTCTATGCTATGACTGCTATCACCTTGACATTCTTTCAAACTCTCCAATTTCCGCATTTGGGGAAGATCATAACTATTGATCAACTTGACTTTTGTTCACGAGATGTTACTAATCCCACCACAAATAACATCCCTATGCTATGTCAATCCCATCCTCCTTATCAGTCGATTGGGGTAGGTATGTTGAAGGATTCAACCCTTATGGGAGTATTTCCTTCATCCCCTACTAGTACGGAAGTAGCAACTGTGAACATGATTTCCATGACTGGTTATAGTACTAAAGGAAAAGAAGTTGTTGAGTCATCCTCTCTTGGCCCTTATGAAGTGCTTTACGATGCTATGTAATCTGCTTCCAATGTCCATTATGATGATCTTCATATAGTGGCTTTGGATCCTTACCAAATACAGCTTTGGAGAATACAAAATAGTCGGACCTACAGATAAATAATTGCAGTTGGACATCGACAAGAGAAGTTGACCCCAACTGACTGCTTGTCGAAGAAGAAACGACAAGCAAAACAAATGATGGGAACGAGATTTCCATCGAAAACAGTTATGCACAAAGAAATAAGCAAAACATACCACTACCCCCACCACCGCCACCTATTGAATAAGATAGTGACAACGAATCCGACATGGGTCACGGATCAACGCATATCCCTCTATATGAGGGCAACGAAGATCCTAGATGACATTCGTTTGTCTATGAGTCGACATGGGAGGAAAATCAGTCATAGATGAAGATAGACCAATGGCCAAGTTTTATGGTGCCTTGAGGAAAAGAGCACTAACGTGGTACATGACCTTTAGTGAAAGAACCTCTCAAGCATCCAAAGTGGAAATTAAAGCTCAATTTTTGGAGTTCTTTAAAACTCTAGATTCAAAACATCTGGCAGCTAAAAAATTTAAAACAACGTCACAAAATCCAGCAGAATCTGTCCGCGACTACGACAAATGCTGGAAATACCTCCTCGGCCAATTGGATTATGTAATTGATGAACAACTATTAATTCATTGGTTCCTTGCAAGTCTATCACAAAAAATTTAGCGGCACATAAGCCTAGAGACATTCAAGACATATGAAGATGCACTTACTAAATCTCTAAAAGTGGAGATGGACGAAGACTTCCCAGCAAATCCCATGGATACTAGACTGGAAGAACAGCTCGAAATCATGAAGAAATCATTAAAAGAGCTAAACCTTAAGCGTTAGGATGTCTGGTGCATGAAATGCTGAACGACTGAACATTCAAAATATAACCGTTGACAAGATATTAGCTGATAAGACGTTCGATTTGTGCAGACAAAGTGCTTCTGCGACATCTTCCAAGAACATGGAGAACACACAACAAAATATTGCATGTATAACATGAAAAATGGTAAAGCATATTGGTGTGCTATATGTGAAGTGAAAATTCACGCCATGGCCAACTTCCACCTAAGCTTAAAAAATCAACAAAACTACCAGGAAGTCTACCAGACAAACGTAGTTGTGCAGAACAACGATCAGCGAAACAATGCTCAAAACGAATAGAATAATCAAAGGTACGAAGGTCGTTAATATGAGTGCCGGTTTTACAACTTACGTGGAGGATATGGAGGTCGAGTTTGATTCTCTGGGAATGATAACAATCGACCATGTCGACCCATCCAATGTTCCACATGCTACAAAGAAGGTCATCGATATGCAGAATGTCCATACAAGGACAGAACTTATTTAAAATTTTGTACTAGCTGTGGAGTAGTGGATCACTCATTAGAGGATTTTCCTACTATGCTTGATAAAATAAAATAAAAAAGAAAAATGTTAATGTCTTGTCATGCGATCAAAAACATGATATAATCAATACAAAGAATTTGCATATAGTAACCCGACAAGGGACAAAAATTGGGAGTGATAATCCATGAATAAGCAAAATAAAATAAAAGAATGATTATCCTAACCCATCTAAAAAAAACAACTGTATAAAGATGCAATGGATATATTTAAAGATTTTTCTTGAAAAGAAGAAGATGAGGATAATCAACAAAGCACAGTTAAAGAATTAATATGTTTAGTACAAAATGATAAAACGGTGTCTCAATTCATACACTTATTGTATAAAATAAAACAAAACAATAATACAGAAAAAACAAACAAAAAAATATCTGTAGTCTAAACTAGAAGGACAAAAGTGATGCCAACCCACTTGTCAACCTAGAAATTGAAGGATACCATGTCCAAAAAGTTGTGCTCAACTTCGGGTCACAAGTAAACATTATGACTCGCGACACTTGGGAACAATTGGGTAGCCCTCAACTATAAGAGTCGGGAATATACCTAAAATTAGTTGACCAATGTCTGATTGAACCTATCGGATTTTGGAGAAATGTCAACATGACCATAAAAGGAATATCGACCAA
Source organism: Pseudotsuga menziesii (assembly GCA_001517045.1). Lineage (NCBI taxonomy): Eukaryota > Viridiplantae > Streptophyta > Pinopsida > Pinales > Pinaceae > Pseudotsuga > Pseudotsuga menziesii. The sequence goes on along the minus strand of LPNX010957630.1, from coordinate 855,030 downwards.
AGTTGACTTTGAAATTATTGACCCTAAGGAAGGATCCAGTTCCTTCCTAGCATTAGTAGGTCGACCATAGGGAAGAAAAATGAAAGCATCGATATCCTTAGACAAGGAAAGGATAAAACTAAAAGGGAATGGACAAAAAGTCATAGTACCTATCCATCCATCCCAAGGAGAACCTTGGATAGAACCTATTGATGAAGAAGTCGACATCCAACAATTACATCAGATACAAAACAATGAAGACTACATAGAACCCAATGTCTATGGTGAACTTCACTTAGGAAATCAAGAGTTAGTAGGATACAATTCAGACACAGAATTATATGATTAGGAAGTTGAGAACTACAAAACAAGAGCAAGAGGTTGCTGGACCATTCAAAAAATGCAGAAGAAACCATTCCAACAATGCTTATTGGTGACCATCATCCCAAAAATATTTAAAAAGAAAACTAGGGAATATCCTACTCTAAAACTAGAAAATGTAAATATCACACAAATACCAAGGTACAAAGAAAGATAATCACCAGTTATGCATATAGAACAAGTATCCATAAACATTGGTGAACATGGCCGACTACAAAGCTTAGTGGAAACTTTCACAGGACAAGCTCCGAGATGGTGGGATACCCATCAATCAAGATTCTAGACATGGACAACAGCTTCAACCTACTTTATAGAAAGATTCAAAGGAAAAAATTTAACCAATCAAGCCCAACTACCTATGTTCATCCAAGGGCAGGATCCAGAAGACCACATAAGAACATGTGAAAAATAATGGAAAAGACTTGGGTATAGGGATGAATGTACATGGCCAGACATGTTTCCATCGATGTTATCTGACTTACCAAAAAAATGGTACAAAATGGAAGAATCTCGGGGTGAAACATTCCTATGGCATGAACTAAGAGATAATTTTATCAAACATTTCAGCTTTATACCACAGGATGAAAAGTTAGTCGAAACTGCAAAACAAATCAAGGCATTGATAGAACCGACCAAGAACAACACCCTAAACCATGACCGACTGACAATAAAATGCAATAACATACAAACCAATACAACACCACAATCGAAAAGACTATAAATGAAAAATGAAAATCCGGAAGGGAAAAGCTTTCAATGGAAATCATACCATTCAGAAACAACAAACCCAATTCGTACAGTGCTTAAAGTTGAGACAGTCAAAGACACTGACTGAATGAATGCAATAGACTTTCTTGCCACATGTTCACAGTTTAAACAAGGGAACCAACCAATCAATGAATCCAAATCACCATAATGGTTATATGCTAAAGTAAAAACTCAATAATTTGACATCTCAAGTGATGACCGACCAAAAATGGAAAAAATTGGAGACTACTAGAGTGAAGATCAAACAACAGAAATAGTAAACTTACTAAAATAATTTCAATATGGATTCACTAGAGAATACAAATATCTCAAAGGTTTAGTCCATGAAATGGGTGAAATGAAGATCGACATTAAACCTGATGTCCGACGTGTAAAGAAAAGACCATATAAATTAGCTCATAAGTACAAATAGATAGTCAAAAAAGAGATTGATAATATGCTTGCAGCAAGATTTATCTACCCTATTGACCAAACAGAATGGGCAAGTCCAATGCTTGTTCATCTAAAGAAACACGATCCAACCAAGCTAAGGATCTATGTCAACTTCAGAGACCTAAAAAAAGTTACATTAACAGACCCATTTCCAACACCTTATGCAGATGAAATCTTAAATGAGGTCACAAGACATGAAAGCTACTCGCTTATAGATGGATTATCGGGTTATAACTAGGTACCAATAGCCAAAGAAGATCAGAAAAAGACAACATTCATATGTGAATTTGGCTCATTTGCTTACAGGGTTATGCCTTTTGGACTAAAAAACGCACCTGCAATATTTTCGAGAATTGTGATCAAAACATTTCAAGAATATATTTACAAAACAATGGTAGTATATTTCGATGATTGGACAATATACTCTATGTTGAATGATCGCTTCAAATAGCTAAGTCTCATGTTGGAACGATGCTGACAAATCCAGCTATCTCTGAACATCAAGAAGTGCATATTTTTGACCCCTATAGGGATACTATTATGGAACATTGTCTGCAAAGAAGGAATCAAGGTCAACTTTGCAAAAATAAAAATTATCCTCGACTTAAAACCATCGATGAACCCAAAACAAGTCAGGGTACTAATGGCTCATACAAGATATTACATGAAATTCATAAGATACTATTCAGATATGACCTATCCACTAGAAGAACTGCTAAGAGAAGATTGGGAGTTCAACTGGACAGAGGAATGCAACATATCATTTGAAACACTAAAAAGGAAGCTAGTCGAAGCACCCATTCTAAGATTTCCAAATTGGTCGACCAAATTCCATTTACACATCAACGCATCGGGCCTAGCAATAGGAACAATCCTAACTCAAGGATGGACGATGGAATGGACTACCCTATAGTTTACAACAACATAAAATTAAATAAAGAAAAAAGAAAATACTCGACAACAGAGAGAGAAGCATTAGGAATGGTTTTGCACCACAGAAGTATCGAAACTACCTACTAGCCAATCTGTTCATCTTCTATACTGACCACCAATCACTAAAATACCTTGTAAATAAGCCCTTACACCGTGGCAGAATATGTAGATGGCTAATTCTATTCCAAGAATTCGAATTCGAAGTCGTTTTCAGACCAGGAAAGTTAAATGTCGAACCCGACCACTTATCACAAATTGACACAAGAGAGGAACCGACATGAGTTGAAAACAACCTACCGGATGCACATTTATTTCGAATAGAAGCAGTCCCAGTAGAATTAGAGGAAATAGCTCAATTATTAGAAGATGGACAAGCACCAGAAGGTATGAGCACGAAGAAGAAACAAATCTTAGCCATGAAAGTTTCACCATATAGCCTCATAAATGGATTCTTATATAAAATGGGCCTAGACGAAATCCTTATAATATGTGTACTAGAACATGAAAGAAATAATATCATGTATGAATCACATTATGGACCAGCGGGAGGACATTTTCAAGCAAACACAACTGCCAAGAAAATCCAATAGTTAGGATTATGGTGGCCGACACTTCACAAATACTGTAAAAAGTTTATAAGACAATGTGACAAATATCAACGAATGGGTCGACCTCTGCCTAGTACAGAAATTCCCTTAATATCAGTAAACCCAAGTTTTACATTTGAAATTTGGGCCATCGAATTCATCGGACCATTCCCTATACCAACAAAAAAAGAACAGGTGCAAGGTAGATAATAACTACAGTAGAGTATGTAACCAAGTGGGCAGAAGCAGAACCAGTCAACACATGTTCCAGTGAGATAGCTGCTAAATTTATCTATGAAAATATCATTACCATATTTGGATGTCCAATAACCCTAATTAGTGACCAAGGGTCACACTTTATTAATAAAACCATTAAAGCGCTAACAAATCAGTTCCAAATTGACCACCGGTGTAGTACAACTTATCACCCTCAGTCAAATGGAGCAATTGAGGCATTCAACAAAACATTAACAAAAGGCTTAACAAAAATCTGTAACACCGATAAATATGACTAGGACGAGAATATACCTACAGTACTATGGGCTTACAGAACAACATACAAGTGTTTGACACCATTCCAACTAGTCTATGGACAAGAAGTAGTTGTTCCACTACATTTTCGACAACAAACACCTATTATAGCATAAATTCTACATGTCGATGTTGAACAAGGAAGGAAGGACCGACTGATGTAATTAAGCAAGCTAGAAGAACACTGACTGATTTCCCTACAACACCAAGAAATCCAAAAACAACAATAGAAGGCATGGCACGTTCATAATATCAAATACAAAAACTTGTGGGTAGGGGACCTTTCCCTACTATACAATAGTCGCGTAAAAGGAAAAACCAAAAAGCTACATACAAAATGGATGGTTCCCTACGTTGTCGAAGAGATTCATGCCAATGGATCAGTTCGACTAAGGATGTTACAAGGCATAGTATTTCAAAAACTTGTTAATGGTGCCCGACTAAAGCGGTACAAAAATTAAAACAAGTTTAAAAAAAAAAAATTAACGACCATGAAGGTCAAACAAAAACTATAAAAATCTAAAAATAACAAAAGAGAACCAACACCGACAACCCAGGATGACAAGAAATCAACACTTCGATAGCCAACATCAAACCCATCGACATACCACCATCAACCATTCCCATGATCGACATCAACCAACGACCCCAAAGGTCACATCACGCCTTCATGACTATGAGCTCCAAAATCAAATCACCATTAATGTAAACTCAAGTGACCACACTAGACCATCAATTCCACCATTAATACACCCATCGACAGAAATGTAAAACGCCTCACCTATAAATAATGGACCAAAAAAAGATCATTTACAGTATTTTGAACAAAGAGAGCAATTTAGCAAACAGAAAGCTGAGAACTGAGAATCCCTAAGTAAAGTTGAACAAAGAACCGAAAAAATGGCACCAAAACAAACCAGAGCTATAGGAAAGACAAAGGAACTACAATTTTTTGAAACCCCATTAATGAGGAGGTTAAGAAACATAAAGAACGCCAAGGTCCAAGAGACCTCATGGGAAAAAACATGGGCCGAGATCAAGGAATGGGCCTATGTCAACAAGAAACCAACACAAGCCATAGAGAAGGTAAACCACAGCTCTATCACGAAATACATGAACACACCATTCATGTTAAGTTTCGGAGGAACAAAAGAAACGACAGTGAAGTTCATTATCAGCCAGTACCACAATGGAAGATTCTACTTCAACAGACTAGTCGAGATCTCTAGCGAAGTAATATATAAACTGACTGGTCTATCCAACCAAGGCGACCTAGTACTAGTTGGCATAAAAGAAGGGTTGATAGAGAAACTAATTGGAATACCATCATGAAAGAATTCAAAAGGGCCAATGATTAGCCAGATACAAGCCCGGACACCACAAATTGTGGCTAAAATCATAGCAATAGGGCTTACACCCACAGGTCGAGGAAGCGACCTAAAACTGGAGATGATAGAGGAAGTAGACATGATTTCCGACATGAGAAAAGTCTACAGGTGGGATCAATATGTCGCTAACATGCTCAAAGGCATCTGTGAGAAATGCCAGGAGTCGAGAGGGATTATAAGGTTCACGTCCCTGATAATATGCATAGTAATGTGCTACTTGTGCCCAGTCGGGGACAACTAGTTCCAAGAACCCACAAAATTCCATATGTGGAGGTTCAAACCATTTTCCCATACTGGAACACTGAAGGAACTGGAAAATGGCAAAGTACTATTGGAAAACTGGTTCCAACAACTCAAACTTCAGACAACTAAATGGAGGGTGCCCCAAAACATCCGATGAAGTCTACCAAAAACCGCACACATGCAACTGGAACTTGACCATACTATGGTTTGGTATATGTAGGGTGCAAATGCAAAAGTAAAGACTCTCAACTATGATCCAACAGTCAAAGAGATCTTCTGCGAACTAGCTCGACAGTCTGCCACAAAACTTTTGATACTAGCAAAAGCCAAGGAAGCAACTCCAGCAATAGAAGAACCATTAATGGATCAAGGAAAGGAATAATATTATGAACTATGAATACAAATAAGCACCTTAATGTTGGAGGAAACACCAGTAGAGGACACCAACTGACTTCAAATCATAATCATACCGCCGACAGCCCAAAGGGAAGGTACAAAGATAGAACAGTATGTAGCCATTCCAACTGAGAAAAGTGCCACCCCAGCACAACAACAGGAGGAAGGGGACGAATTGGGAGATATTGAGTCCAACAACCCTGAGTATGACATAACCAAGGAAAAAATTAAAAATTTAGCAAAGGAAATAGTAGCAGCAAGGAAGAAAGCAACAAAGACAAAAGGGAAGGGGAAGCGCAAGCTTATCCTTTTAGACTCAGAGGATGAAGAGGAACTGTTAGCTACCACTATCGACATTATAGAAGACGTTGTAGCAAACAAATTTTTGGTTGAGACAGAGTTCCAAAAATTTGTCAAAGTAGGAGCACGACAAGGTCGACCAAAAAATCCAAAAAGTACAAACACCTCAACCGTCAAAAATATTATCGACTTAGTATCTACACCTCCACCCCCATATCCGACACAAATCACACAGAAAGAAATTCCAAATCTCCCCTCCATAACCCCATTCAACATATGCAAAAATGCTATACCAAAAACCTTAAAGGAGAGGTTCGACCAAGACATATATTTCTAGGCCTACATTGAAAAATAGCCTGAGTTACTTACCTCTGTACAGGATATCACCACCAAGTTCCCTCTATTCAAAGTTGGTGGATCAAGACAGCTTGTTCCTCCACAACCTGGCCAAATACCCCAGAAGCCGAGGTCTATGGGAGTTTTGAAATCAACATTTGTGAGGTACCCCGATAAGACAGCTCAAGTTGTCACAATTCGAACCTTGTCCTTTACCCCAACCGACATTGCACCCCCTCCACCAGCCAATGAACCAGTAAGAAATGGGGAAGAAGAGAACATGAAGAAATCAACCAAGAAATCGATGACGTGTTCTCCAACATCCCGGAGGGTTCACCCCCAAAAATTGAGTACCTGACATCTAACCACATCCCCACCACACCAATCACACCTAACCATTCACCATCACCACCACCACCCCTCAACCCAGAGCCTGCAACTGAATCATCTGCACCTGAACCACGTTTACCTGAACCATCAATATCAAAAGCGTCTATATCTGAACCCTTTGCACAAAATCCACTAGATACACACCCAGCTGTAGAACTCATCCCAAAGACCCAACCAGAAGTTCCACCAACTATTGCTGACCAACAACCAGCAATCCAATGCCGAAAAATCAACCACCGAAAATTCTAAACCTTACATATGCACAAGTACAACAGCAAGCAAAACAACATAGGTATAAGAGGAAGAGAGACAAAAAGAAGAAGGACCACCAAAAAGAATCACAAGCGACAATGGTCCACATCAGCCAACTTGGGTCGACCACTGCAGTCGATGCAACAAAGCTGAAGGACAGAGAGTTGGGACAACTCTTGGAAACTCTGGCCATCGAAGCAAAAACAAGAATCCAAACTAGACAAAAGGAGCTCAATGACACTGAGAAGGAACAAGTCGATTTCCTAATAAAATGTAGAAACCTAGCACAATCTGTGATACTAGGACCAATGGAGGCTCACACCAACAAGCCACTTGAAAACCCCTATCAGCTATTTGAAAGCATGGTGTCGTCCCTACATGTACAGATTTAAAACACAAGAGAAGAAAAAAAAGAAGAAACAACTAGACTACTGATGCAGTAGCACGCATCTTTTTCAGAAGCTTACAAAGTGCTTCAAGATCACATCGATAAGTCTGTCATAATGGAAGGGGTACTATGAGACTGGTCTGCTTATTATGGGCAAGTTTTCCAGCAAACCCGATAGACTTGACAAGAAATTCAAGCATTGGAGAAAAGAAAGAGCATGGAAGAAGCATTGAGAAGCAGTATCGAAGATCAAATCATGCTCAAAACAACGAAACTGCAGAAGCTCGAGCGACAAGCACACCAGTGGGTACAGTAGGCACTCCTGAGCTTGGAAAAATTAGACACCATCTATCCACAGATGAAAAATCTTCTAGAGACAGCAGAAGAGAAAGACCAGTTTATGGGTCCCAACATGGAAAAGATAGCAGAACTTTCCATTCAAGAGAAGATGTCAATGCTATCAAGCCTTACAACATTAACCATCGACATCCAGAAAGTACTACAAAATTGGACAGAATTCCAACATCAACTGGCCATGACAGCAAAAGCAATTTTTAAAGTCTATATACAGAAACGACAAACTATCCGACTTCATATCCCATAAAATACAAACAAAGAAATAACTACTTTAGACAGGAAAATAATTTTTTAGTATCTCCCCTATTTTTTCGGGATGAAGAACAGTTTTGTTTGTGGGGGAGATGTTGGAGGAGCTAGTTGGTAAGCCGACTAAGTCAAATAATCAAATAATTACAGACTAGGTTGGCCACATAAGGTCATGTCAGTTGACCGAACCAACAGGTAGTTATTTGTAACTATTTGTAAATCATATATATTAGGCTGTTGAGCCAGATGAGGACTTGGTTCATTTCTGTGTTTGGTATGGACCATTTTCATATAATATAATCTGTTATTCCACATATGTGTTCTTGTCTCTTGCTTCTGCTATGTCTGTATGCTTTTAAATGTGTATTATTTGTAACCCTCTATGATCCATGAGATTACAACACCACCTTCCCTACTCGATAGAACCATCCCTCCCTACTCTAGACTATCTCTCCTAGAGTTCTCCTTCAAACTATTCCATCATGGAGATTATGAGTATGGATGAACCCGTATGGGAACATCGCCATCACAAATCTTATTTTCTTCCTAATGCCATTTCGATATATTTAGAACTCGTATCTCTTATTAGTACTAATATTGTCACCGATCCGCAAACGCCTGTATTGTTGTGAGACACATATTCCAAAGGAAATATTTGCAACATCACTAAGACAACCCTGATTGACATATCAGTCAATCCTGGAATCGTTGAGCATGTCCATGTAGGCCAGAACTACTCCACAGATGAAACTAAAAGTTATAGAGCTCTTTTCAAATAATTCCGTGATATTTTTCCTAGACGTATGAGGAAATTTCTGGTATCAATTCGTCAATTGTTGTACACGACATTAGAACCTATCCCATGGTAAAACCTATTCAACAAAATTTTTGTCAAGTCCATCCTAGGAAGGCTGCAACTATTAATGCTGAAGTGGAAAAACTTATCAAGGTAGGGTTTATTTATCCCGTACCCCTGACGAAATAAGTATCTAATATTGTCCCTGTGACTAAGAAGCAGGGCACTATTAGATTCTGTATCAATTTTCAGGACTTAAATACGCCTTGTCCTAAGTACAATTTCCCTACTCCACATGTCGATCAGATCATCGATAATTATGTTGGGAGTGTCATCTTTTCTTTCATGGATGGATTTTCTGGCTACAATTAGATAGAGATTCTTCCCACTGATCAGCATAAAATGACATTCATTTTCCCATGGGGAACCTTCGCATATCAGAAGTTACCTTTTGGCCTAAAGAACACCGAGATACATTTCAACAAGCCATGTCCTATGCCTTTCATGATATCAAGCACATCATGGAACCGTACCTTCATGATCTCCCTACTCATTCACAACAACGGGAAGACCATCCAGGGCACCTTAGAAACATTTTTCTTAGGTTTCATCATTATAATATGCAGTTGAACCCACACAAATGTGTCTTTTGTGTTGAGACTAGATACCTTCTTGGCTTCATGGTTTCCAAATATGGCATCTAGATTGATCCTCTAAAAATTGCTTCTATCCTGGCCTTACCCACCATGACAAAAATTACCGAGCTCCAAAGTTTTCAAGGGAAGGAAAAATTTCTTCGTCGCTCCGTGTGCAACTTCGTAGAGAAAACACACAGTTATATGTGTCACCTGAAGAAGGACACTCCGTTCTTCTTAGATGACCAGGCCCAACACGATCTTGGTAATATAAAGAACGCTCTGACCCATTCACCCATGATACACCCTTGTATTATTCAAAATACTTTCTATTGTATGTTGTTTCCTCCCCTACTACCATTGCAATGGTTCTAGCTCAAAACAATCCCAACGGCCAAGAACACATGATATATTACCTCACTAAAAGTCTCATTGTCTCTGAAACCTGTTACTCACGTGTGGAGAAGTTAGCTATGGCTACGGTCATTTCTGTATAGAAGTTTCATCATTACATTCTACTTCATACCACAACTGTACTCGTAGATCAAAACCCCATGTACTACATTATGACTCATCAAGTGCTTGGGGAAGAATATTCCCGTTGGATTTTTATCTTACAGGAATTTGATCTTGAGTTCTCCAAGGCCACTTCGAAGAAATCCTTGGTTTTCAGGGAGTTAATGTGTGACCTTCCCTATGCTTTGACAGAAACTAAGCCCAACAATTCATTCCCAGATGAAGTTTTGTTCTTTATAAGCACAACTAGTCCATGGTATGGATATTTGATAATCTATCTCCAGACTCAGATATTTCAGCCCAACATATCCTGTGATGATCGTCATCGTATCCGTCACCATGCAAAATACTATATCATTTTGAATGATACATTGTACCAATGTGGTATCGATTCCATCCTTCGATGATGTCTTACACATGAAGAGGTTGAACAGGTTCTAAATGATTTCCACTCTGGAGCATGTGGCGGTCATCTTTCTGGGATGGCTACAACCCAGAAAATCCTTCGCACTAGGTACTTCTGGCCTTTGATATTTAAATATTGTCATGAAGTGGTTAATAAATTCCCACCCTGTCAACACTTTTATCTGAAAAAGAACACCCACCCTGCTCCTTTACACCCCGTCATTACAATTGGCCCTTTTTCCAATTGGGGTATTGTTTTTTATGTATTGTAATCCTACCTTGATCGGTGGGCATGGTTACATCATTTTAGCCATGGATTATTTCACAAAATGGGCTGAGGAAATGCCTACATATCCATAGGATGGTAAAACCACCACCCTCTTTTTATTCAACCATGTGATAGATAGGTTTGGAGTCCCGCAAGCCATAGTCTCTGACCACAAATCTCGTTTTTGAAATCAGATGATAGTTGAGATAAGCGCCAAGTCGGGTTTTCTCCATGAAAACTCAACTCTGTATTACCCGAAGGCTAATGGTCAAGTAGGGGCCATTAACGAGGTTTTGAAAACCATGCTGCATAGGATGGTTGGAGATCACAAATCCAACTGGCACTTGACTCTATTTTTCGCACTTTGGGATTATAGGACTTCAGTAAAAACAACAATTGGTTTCACACTCTTTCAGTTGGTTTATGGACTAGAAGTTTTCCTCCCTATCTAGATTCAAATCCCGTCACTTAAACTCGCAGTAGAACTTCAACTAAACTCTTCCGTCGAGGAAGAGATACTTTTGTACTTGACTAACCTTTATGAAAGTAGGAGAGACGCCGCCTTGACTAACAAGGCACACAAAAAATGAGTCAAGGCACAATATGACAATTCTTTTCAACGTCATGTCTTCAATGAAGTTGACTTAGTCCTGACTTATGATCAGAGACATGATAAACTAGGGAAGGGAAAGTTTGAATCCATGTGGTACGGTCCCTTTGTCATTAGTAAGGTCTTAGAGAAAGGGGTATATGAGCTCGTAGATTATGAAGGGATACTCTTCGGGAAACCTCGCAATGGGTTGTACCTGAAGAGGTACTATGCTTAAGACATTTAAGTATGGTACCTTGTATATATGTATATTTAGCTTTCAGTGTGTTTTGTCATTTTCAATATGGTTTTGAGTTTGATGACCATACTATTTATACCATGTTTTGGTTATGCAGATTGGATGGATTTCTATGGTTTCACTGATGGTGCATGCCGTCATACCTTGAACCTTGCTTCAGCGGCTTGGGTATTGTATTCCCCAGCTCAGGATTTAGTCATTTCAGGAGTGGTTTGTATTGGTTTGGCTACCAACAACATTGTTGAGTATTAGGGAGTGATAGGTTTACTCACCGAGGATGCATCTTGGGACATTCATGATTTGGTATTAGTTTTGGACTCTCAGCTAGTGGTTTGTCACCTAGATCACATTTACACTATCAGGAACCCCAAACTTCTCTGCCTCTTTTGGAGAGTGTGTTTTTTAGAACGGTCTTTCGATTCCATCACTTACAGGCATATCCCTAGGTCGAATAATGCAATTGTTGATTCATTGGAAAATTACATTGTAGACTGTTATATTTCCCATTCATAAATTTTTAAAATTAAACATGGTCAATCATAAAGTAAAATAAATAGTAGAAGACATGTAAAACTCATGTAAATATAATTTATCCATTTGAAGCACATATAAACGATAGAACTGAATCTGTATATATATATATATATATATATATATAAAGTGTTTTTACAAAAAATATGGTCACGGGACCTCATCTAAAGCACTCTAGATTTCAAGCATACAAAATGATACAAAAATCTTGAAGCTAGCTAGATTTGTGGGATAATTCATGCAGACCACTATAATGGTGCTCGTGGCATCACATAGTGGCCCTTGCTACCCTATATAGCAAGCGACTGAAGCAGCCTGATACTCTCGCAGTATGTGTCCGAAACCTCCTAGGGAGGTCATCTATACTAGCATCCGGGATATCTAGAGTCGATCGATCCAAGTTCTCCTCCAGCTCCGTGAGCTCATCATCACCTCTATGTAAAAAGTGAGCTCCTGCTCGCCTATCTATTAGGGAGGATCCCCCAGCCTGTGCATCACCAACATCTGCATGCAAACTGTAGGTCTTGTTACCATCCATAAAAGCCATAAAACATAAAAATATAAAAACATAATCAGCATCTTGGGTATTTCTTCTTACCAATGTCACCCCACTGAGCGCCAGGTGGTAGTGGTAGATTGGGATCCCCCATGATGTTGGTCCCTACATATGTATAATCCTCAATCATGAGGATCTGATAACTCAACCAATGGAAGAATGGAGCCTCGAATTTTACCTTGGCCCCGCCACCTCCTGTGCAGGCCATGATCTTTATCCATCATAGCATGCAAGGGTCCCTAGCTCTAAGATCTGTGAACACTATCTGGGGCCTCAAGAAGGGTACCCTCTCAAAGAAGAAGCATGCTATGATGGTCCCATACCCAAACTATTTCATCTCTCCTTGCCGACATTTTGTTAGTTGATATTTGAACACAGGTAGTAGTGCCTTGACCCAATTGAATATCATGGGTACCATCACCTCTAGGAAATACAACATATGTGCTTGGGATGCTTGGTGGGGTCCTTGATTCCCAGACACCCTCTGCATAGTAAATAGAACAGTTTGAAGCAGTATATCTCTCAGAGCCTTGATAGGGATCTTTTTACCTGACATATTTGGTCTTGGAAAGCAGTGGTGAACAATAAGGTCCTGTGTAGTAATGTCTCCTCCTCGAGAACCAGTCAGAGAAATAGGTGCTCCTTGTCTATACAGCCCTATGAGCAAATAAATATCCTCCACCTCCATAGTCATAATATGGGGTCCCACCTAAAAATGATGCTATTCTAGATTCCACATCCATACTCAGTACTCGAGTAATCGTGCATGTGAAAGCATGCTAGGAACAAGGAATAATTTTAAGAGGCCATAGCCTTGTAGGGAATCTATGCAACCCGCATCTCTTGCAGCACAAGCATCATCATCGTCATGTTGTCTCTCCTTTCAGATCACCATTTTTTACCAAATAACCTATCAAAAACCATTAATGAGCCATTTAGAAGCATATTAAACCATTGAAATTGATAAAACCCTTTTATTTTGACTAGGGCTTATGTTTTTGGGGCATCACTCCCAGCACTTCACCTTTCTCCTTAAAACAGAGTGGTGCCACTGCTTGAGCAAAAATGAAAAAACACAGTTCTTATAAGGCACCACTCTTCCCGTAAAGGCCAAAAGCGGTACCCGACATGCACTTTTTAGGTTTTCCCTTAGGGCCCCAAAACTCAACAAAAATAAAAAATGGAAACAATGGAAATGAAGAGAGGGTTTCTAGCTCTTACATGGATCTGATGGCTCAAAAAATGGACCAGTGACGGCTCCACAATATCCGACAGAAATATGCACTCCAATTCTCCCAAAATGCTCTCCAAGGTTGATAAATGGTAAATGAGTTGGTTTTTTACTACTTATTTTGGTTTTTATAAAGGATTGTAGGGTTTTACATTATTTTTAATGTTTTTTAAATCATTTTCATTAAAAATACCCTTTATATAGTTTATAAAAGTCAATTTAAAATGTTTTGGGACACTAATGGCCTTTTTAAAGTTTTGCAAGGATTAAAATAAAACAATATTGTCTATGGGGAAGTTCATTTTTTACTTTTTCGTACTTCTAAAAAAAGGGAAAAGGTCCTTGCGCGTTCATTTCAACACTTTGATCATGCTCCCTAAACCTAGTATGAAAGTTCTGAGTCTTTTTCTGATTCTTTTCAGGCTCGTAAAAACCATTCATCGTGAAAATAAACATAATGGAGTCTTCTTTAAATTCTTTTAGGACTCCCTAAATGTGAAAATATTGTCAAGCAAACTTTTCTTCTTCACGCTCATAAAATTACTTGAAAATTCGTCTTTCCAATGGTAGTTTATCTATTTTTTGGATTAGATTGACTAATTACGAAAAAGGACCCTGTGGAGTCTTCTTCTATTTTCACTCAGACTCTCTAAACATGAATGAATCCGAGTTAACTTTTATTGGACTCGTTAAATCAAACACTGAGAGACCCTATTTTGGGAACAAACCCCTCCTTTCTCAAGTTCATAAAATGTATGAGAATGGACTTGTCTTCATATGAGCTACAATGAGTGTTTGTTGCCCTCTTTGAACTCATAAAAACAAAAAGAGGCACTCATCAATCATGATGGGGAAATTAAGGGAAAGGAATCATTTCACTTTGCAAATAAAATGGAAGCTTGTAATCATCTTTGAACATTCCACTTGTCTACATTTCATTCAGTCAATTGGGTAATCAGCTTATCTCATAGTTGATCCACTTTCGTGAGTCATGTCACTCCTCTTTCAAATGATAAATTGTCCATTATCGTATTGTGCTCTACCTCATCTAGTCAATGCTGCCAAGTATTTTTTTGTGCCTCCCAATGTTCAAAGGGAAGTTGAAAGTTTACCTCTATAGTCAAAACAACCTTTGTATCAGTACCTTTTGAGTGAGTCCTATGGTTACATCATCTACAACATTCGAGAACTTTGCTCCAAGTTTCGTGTCGTCAATGTGGGATTCATCATGGCCATCCTTTGACGAGACTATTCATGTCGACATTAGCTCATCATCGGGGAATTAGTATTAGAAACAAGTTTAGTACGCTGAGATCTATATGCCTTAATGACAGATTCTCTCGCTCTCAACATATGTTCACATCATTGGCCTTTAATCGATATAATTGACTGAGTGTTCGACATCAAATCATCTATTCACACTCGGGAGATTGTACTAGGGTACCTTGGGAATCATTGACGTCAATGGTGATCTTCCTCGCACTTGTTAATGGTTCACATTATTGACCGGTAATCAAGTGGTTTCTACTATGTTCGACTTCAAATCATTGTAATCACATAAATAGAATCATACTTTGTGGAAGACGAGACGAATACCCTGGGTATATGTTAAAAGAATTCATAGCTTTCTCCCCATGTTGCGATGGATTATATTGTATGAAGTCCCAGAATGGATCCACATTTGTATGGTCATGGTTGTGCTTGAATTTTTGTTCATTTGACATAGATCTACGGTGTATTTCAGGTAGCTATGTCCCAAGTTTGAGTCCCTTATCACATGGATCTACGTTGTACTCTAGTAACCATGTTAATTAATCTCTCTCATAGATCTTCCTTGTATTGGTTTGTAGCCATGATGAGGACACATTTTCTCATGATTCAAAAGTATTGATATATTTTAGATGTTTGGCTGATGATGATCTCCGATCAAGCCAATTCTTACCTCGAAGTGATAACTTTCTCTTTCAAATCTCTTGCCTATTGTATCCCTCTAGCCTCATGCTTTGGGGGGCATTCTATTACACATAAATCTCATCATCATCATGTGATGAGGTCCCAAACATCAGTGTTTTCCATAAATCCCATGTTTTGAAGTGAAAATATTGGCCCAGACTTCAATCCTGCATATGAAAATCCAGCACTGCTTCTACCCTTCAGTCAAGGAGCGTTACCTTCTTCAGTAACGCCTACATTCTCTTGATAGTATATAGTGCCACCTCCTTTAACTATTGTTCAAGGGTTGGTTCTTCCCTGTCACCACTATGTCATAGTGGAGTAGAAGTGGTGCCCTTGCTAAAAAATGAAAAAGAGAGGTTTCCATGAAGCTTCTCGAAGGAATGCTTTGTGGCACCCTTATCCCTACACCTGAGAACCACCTGGACTTGAGATCCATCCTTCTGGGATATCCTCTCCACCTCACCGAACATTTACTCAACCATTCTTTTCCTCCCAATGCCTATAAAAGAATGCTTACACCCCATGGTTGAGAGAGAGAAAGGTTATGCTGTTGCATTTAAATTCTAGCCTAAATCAGTAGGGTGATCATAGAGGGTGCAAGTTGGACCTTTTGGGGATGAGACATTGGCATTGTGAAGGAGCATATTGACACTAAGGAAAACATTGTAAACTTCTTCATCATCTATTAATGCAAAGTTGGTTCCTTTCCTGTAAAGTATGTTGTGTCATTATCATGTATTTTACTGTTGGATTCCTTAGTCACTGACATAGATTTGTGGTTTATATTTTGGTGCTTTTGATCTTGTTTCCTGGTTTCATGTGATTATGTAGGTATGTTCATGAAGAGATATCACCACAGGAAAACAACTACACCTTTTCATCAAAACAAACTCATTTCATATCTCCTCAACTTCGAGGGGAAGTATTCCATCTCCTTTGTAACTCATTTGTTCTAGATCTAAACCATTCAGACTAGAGGAACAACTCTTGTCTGCAGGAGGTACATTTTTCCTAGAAACACTTAACGTTTGTAGGTTTCCAATGATAGATTGCATAAAGATTTCTGGGTATTGTTTTGGTACCACGGAGATTTCCAACCTTGAATTTTGATATATATAGAGAAAAAAATGCTTTGTTCACTAAATAAATAATGAATATTACTATCTTCGCAACATTATTCGTACCAGTGTGAGAAATTACCAGGATATAGCGCTGGTCAATAAGGCTTGCTTGCTCTTGTGGGCATGTGCTTGTTATGGAAAGAAATTTGCACAACGTAGAAGTGGACGAGTTCATCTATCACAAATTACCGCATCCAGCGCTTGTCTGCCACCATAAGTAAGTAATTAAGTAATTTGCATCTCTTAATATCCCTCGGCTATATGTTGGCAAAGACTTGGTTCTCACGATGTGTGATTTCAGCCTCAAAAGTGTTTTCATCATGGGAGGCGGCAAAGGCTCCACAACTCGGGAGGTATTACAGCACCAGAACATCAAAAAAGCGATGATTCCTAACATCGATAAGATTTAACCACCCATCTCCATTAATTTATGATTTTATTTCTTTTTGTTTGAATTTTTTTGGGGATTTCTGTAGGGATATCCATCTGCCATCGTTGAAATCCCATGTATGAACTACTGTTAGACTAGCAGAGGATGCCTGCTGTAGCAATTTTGAAACTTTAGATTTGGTGGATCTATCCAAAGAAAACAAAATGAGACAATATGTGTTGAATCCATTGACATAAAATACTGAGCCATTGGGCATGAACTGATTGAATTTCTTCTCCACCATATTCCAGTCCCCCTCATCTCTTTCATGCATGTTCAAATAAGAATTAATATCTTCCTGTGACCTATCAGCATATGTATCCTTCATGTCAAGTAATGCTCTACTTATATACATGTTCATGAAAACCATGAGAGCTACATGAAGATATTAATAGCATAGAGGGAACCCTATCTTCTTCTTATTAATATTCATCGTCATATTCGATCTTTGATCGCCTTCCTCCACCAATGCTTTGGGATTATGAGCTCCCAACGCTATTTGTAGAAATAGGGAAGGATTAAGTAACAATGATAGAAATAGCAAAGGAGTAACCATCTCCATTAATTTATTGTTTTATTGATTTCAATTTGAATTTTTCTAGACTTTAATAAAAAATTTCTTCCAAGATGTCGTTGAATTTTTCAAATAATTTTAGAGTCTGTAACTATCAATGACCCATGAACAGCTGGTTATATTAAAAGGATTCTCATTTGTTTGTGCAGAGAGGCATCCATTACATATTCTAGAATTCTATAATGCTGGTATATTATCAAGTATTTTCTCTCGTTGAAAAATCCTTACTCCTTTTGTATCGTGAGTTCCCCATATAAATTTATTTTAACCCTTAGTGCAGCGAGTTCCCCATCTGTCTTGAACTTTTACATACTATGTTGTAAAAATAAAATTTACGGCAGACAGACCATTTGAAACTCTAGACATTTATGTATGGTTTTATCTATAAAAAATCCAGCTTTAATGTCATTTTATCATCCTGTCAAAGCATAACCTTCAGTTGTTGTCCGTTTAGAATATTCAGGGGATAGCAATAGCAAAATTGTATTTCTGAATACATTAAAGTTGAATTTTATAATGGACAAAACGTATAATGAAGTGAATGAACATAGGGTACTAAGGAGGAGTAATTTTCCACCCGGGTTCATGTTTGGGATAGCAACTTCTACTTATCAGGTTTTCTCTCGGTAAACCCTATTTTTATTCCAAACCCTAGTTGTAACAATACCAGGTGCACTAATAATCTCAATGAAGTTAATTCATAACAGATGAAAGTTATAATACATGACTGTATTCTGGGTGATGGGTAAAAGAAAAAATTACAATAGTAACCAGGATTATTTTTGTGATCTAAAGAGAATGATTCTTAAGTCAATGAGATTAATATGATGGTTTTTACAATCCAGGAAAAATTGCAGATGGAACCAATGGGTGATGTAGTTACGGACCGGTATCATCATTATAAGGTAGCCCTTAACTGAGCTTTTGGAACTCTTTCACCCTGTCATAATTTGCAAGATCTAATCAGGGGGATTCTACTCGCCAGTCACTTGGACTTATAAGGACTAGACGATATAAAAACTACTAGAGAATGGTTTGTTCTATCCATAGTTTTCACTTCAGTAAAATTACATGTCATGTTCTTTGCTAATCCCTTTGTTGAACGATGATGATTGCCAATGGTTTGCAGGTATTCAAGCATCGGTGACGTTGTTCTATTGGGATTCTCCTCTGGCACTTGAGGATGACAATGGAGGATTTGTAAGAGGATTAGGGTTTATTTAGTATTTATATAAAAAATTTCATGTTGTTTCAATTGCCTATTTAATCAATTTATGTTGTAATGAAATATTGATGCAGGACCGATTATATTTCCTATGTAGAGGCATGCTTCCGATTATTTGGTGACAGGGTTAAACAGTGGATAACATTTAACGAACCTTCTCTCAGTTGAAAATATGGATATATCATGGAACATTTGTGCCTAGCAGCTGTAGTTTGCAGAATCCCACTGCAAGTGAATTGTACACAGTGGCACATAAATTTCTTCTTGCACATGCAGTTGTTGTGGAAGTATATTGGAGCAAATACTAGGTGAAGTTTTCTGCACACAAAATCACTAAATAAATTGAGGGTAGCTATAGATTTCATGACGGATCATCCAAAGCACTATAGATTAATATATAGACTAAGATCAGTTATGAATGATTTATTGAACACTTGGAAAATTTTGTTAAGTTACGTGTTTGTTTTTCATGGTAATTACATTTAAAGGTGTTTGTATTTTACAATCCAAACTTTAGTGTCAATTCAATCTTAAGGTAAACATTAAAAATTGAGACCAATTCAATTTGTCTTTAATAACTGTAAGTTCATCTATGTGGAATTTTGAATAAATTCATTGAAGTCAAAAATAATACCAAAATCATATAGATTATGCGTTTTCATTTTATTTTATATTTGAAAATATAGGAGTTTATATCTATTTCTATTTTGGATTTATTATGAGTATAGATGGAGTTTACATCTACATTTTAGATTGGAAAACCTAGAAACAAGATTTACATTTGTTTAGATTTGGAATTAACATAAATTTAAGTTAATATTTTATTTCTTTATCATTTCAAATTGTAACTAAACAATGGAAAAGAATTTAATAATTTTTAAATTGAAATTTTATGTAAAAAATTTTATTTAATTAATTATAAATAATAATAATAATAATCTCATTTTAAATTTATAGTTAAACTACACACCAATTTGATATATGAAATATCTCTTTTTAAACAAAAGATTTTTTTACTAAATTGAATTACTAAAGTCTAGAAATATACACATCTGAACATATAACCTCTTTAAAAAAACATATATTATTATTAATATAATATAAACATATAACCTATTGGAGGAGCAAGTCGGTATGTCGACTTGAACGACAGCCGATTAGTCGATCGGCCGACTAAACTAGAGATTAGGTCGGCCACCTAAGGTCGTGTCGTCTCACTGAACCGACAAGTAGTTATTTTGTAACTGTTTGTAAATCTTATATATTAGGCTGTTGAGCCAAATGAGAACTCGATTCAGTTCTCTATATTGTATGGACCCATTCATGTTAATATAATCTATTAATTCATCTACTTGTTCTTATCTCTTGTCTCTATTATGTATGTATGTTTTAGTCTGTATTATTGGTAACCTTATGTGATCTATGAGATTACAACATTGGTTCCATTGCTGGTATTACATTGGTTCCGTTGCCAGTAGTACATGTCTAAGATGTATGCAAATAGATGATATCAGAACAAGAGATTAAGGACTAGTGGGAACATAAAATTGCAAATTATTTGCAGAAATACGCATGAAGAAACAGATTAACAACCGCACAACCAAAAGTAAGATTCTTTACAGAGACACATGAGAAGTTTCTAGAATCAGTGCCCTAACTTTTGAAAAAACTCCAGGATGAAAAAGACGAAAGGGACCAAAGATTAACAGTTGCTAGAAAAACGGATCTGAGGGGGAAGAATAAACTTGTCAGAGTGGTTCAAAAAAATCGCCGACGACTTTTGTGAGGAGCAAGCAGTAGAAGATAGAACTTCAGTGGAAACCGTCAAAGAGAAATTTTACACAGACCTCAACGAGCAATTTCTGTGTTCCTTACTGAACTTGTTGTTTAAGTTCCTGATCGAGAAGGGAGTGGGTCATATTGTCAAACCTTGTCCATCACTTCATGGACCACCATTAAACCCTAACTGGGCAAAAAAGCAAAAGAGGTGGGAAAAATTCATTGCCGAAAGGGAGTGGGAATACTTCCTAAGCAAGTAGACAGAACTATCTAGGCTTTCTAAAGCATCGGGTAGGCTATGGGGGGGTAGTTAATCATATGTTGGGATAAAGTGGAGTGGATTCTAGTCGACTAGAAGCAGATACCAATCACCAGTAATGAGAATTCGACCAAAAGGGAAATCAAGAAGATAGTATCACACAAAGGTATGTCGGACATTCAGAAAATAGAGAGGGAATAGAGACAACAAAGGAGGGAAGAAAGACGAGAAAGAGCCTTAGCACTGCACAGAGGAATGAGTACTAGGGCAACCGCCTAGGAAACAAATCCACTAGAGTCAGGTCATGACTAACAAGAATAAGGCATGGAAGAAGAGGCGTCCCCTATGGAAGAAGAATTGTGGATAGAGCATCCAACATATCTCTAATTAAGAGCTCCCCAAGAAGGAACAATTCTATCTCCATTGAATCCGTGTACCCGAATACAAACTATTGTCGAAGAGGACCTCCGACTAGGAGCTAGTGACTTTGGTATATGGAGCCGACTAGACGATGAGACATACACTGGAAGACACCTCCTTATACGTCGACCATAAGAAGGAAATTGGGTTCCCTTTCAAGTGGTACCCTCCAACCGAAGTATCCACTTACTTTTATTGACACATGAAGGAGCACCCCCCTACCAAATACAGCTTTGGAGGACACAAAACATTCAGAATTGTGTACAGGTAACTGCAATTGGACATCGATAGAAGAATTCAAAATCAACCAACTGCTGGTCGAAGTCGAAACGACAAAAACAACTAATGGAGACAAAAGTTCCATTGATGATAGTTCTGCAGTGAGGAATAAGAAAATAACCCCACCATCCCCACCCCCACCTCCACCAACGCCGCCTCCTAAAATCAAAGACAGTGATTTCAACAAGGGTCATGGGTCAGCACACATTCCTCTATATGAGGGGGATGAGGACCCCAGACGACACTGGTTCGTCTATGAGTCGACTTGGGAGGCTAACCAAGTTACGGACGAAGATAGGCAGATGGCATAGTTCACCGGTGCCTTGAGGAAAAGGGCATTAACTTGGTATATGACATTTTCTGAAAGACAACCTCGAGTAACCAAAGCACAATTTCTATCATTTTTTAAAACTCTAGATGCAAAACATCTGTTAGCAAAGAAATTAAAAACAACATCGCAGAAGCTAGGAGAAACTGTCTGCAATTATGATAAGCGATGGAAAGACCTTCTTAGCTAACTGGACTATGTTATAGATGAACAATTATTAATCCAGTGGTTTCTTGTAGGTTTATCTCAGAAAATTCGTTGACACATAAGTCTAGAAATATTCAAGTCTTACGAAGATGTGCTTACAAAAGCTCTCCAAGTGGAAATGGATGAGGACATACCAGCATACTCCACTGATCACAGACTAGAAGAACAACTTGAGATCGTGTAGAAGTCTCTAAAAGAATTAAACCTCAAAAGTCAAGATATATGGTGCACGAAGTGCTCGACGGCCAGACATTCAAAAGACAACTGTAAACAGGAAACCAGCCGATAGGATGTTCGATTCGTACAGACAAAATGTTTTTGCGACATTTTCCAGGAGCATGGAGACCACTTGAAAAAATATTTCCCATTCAACATAAAGAACGACAAGGCATCTTGGTATGCAATCTATGAAACTAAAAATAATAACATAGCCGATTGCCATCTGAACCTAAAGAACCGATAGAATTATAATGCATTCTATCATACCAATGCATTTGCACAAAATAATGATCAAAACAACTTACCAAACGATCAGAACAATCAGAGATATGAAGGTCGAAGAGATAAGCGCCGGTATGACAATCGACGTGGAGGCTACAGAGGTCGAGGTTGATTCTCTGGAAATCGAGACAACCGACCACATCGACCCATCCAATGCTTTACATGTTATAAGGAGGGACATCGGTATGCAAACTGTCCATACAAGGACAGAACTGACCTCAAATTTTGTACTCATTGTAGAGTAGGGGATAACTCAAAAGAGGATTGCCCTACCATGATGGAAAAAATAAATAAAAAGAAAAATGTTGATGTCTTGTCGTGTGTGCAAAAAATGATGTACTAAATACAAAGAATTTGCATATTGTAACCCGACAAGGGACAAAAACAGGAAGTGATAACCCAAGGATCAGCAAAATAAAAGAGAAAAATTTATACCCTGATCCACTTAAAGAAAAACAAACATATAAAGAGGCAACAAATGTATTCAAAGAATTTGCACGACAAGAAGAGGCTAATGACAATTGACATAACACAATAAAAGAATTAATACAACTTGTACAAAAAGATAACTCAGTATCTTAGTTCATTGACTTGCTATATGAAATAAAACATAACAACATCGAAAAACAAACAAAGAATATCTGCAATTTAAATAAAAAATATAAAAGTGATGTCGACCCACTTGTCGACCTAGAAATTGAAGGATACCATGTCCGACAAGTAGTGCTCAACTTTGGATCACAAGTAAACATCATGACTTGTGACACTTGGGAACAAATGGGTAGACCTCGACTATATGAGTTAGGTATATACCTCAAACTAGCTGACCAGGGCCTAATTGAACCTATTGGAGTCTGGAAAAACGTTGATACAACTATAAAAGGAATCTCGACCAAAATCGACTTCGAAATCATTGACCCTAAGGAAGGATCCAATTCCTTCCTAGCGTTAGTAGGTCGACCTTGGGGTAGAAAGATGAAAGTGTCGATATCCCTATACAAGGAAAGAATAAAATTGAAAGGAAATGGACAAAAGGTCATTGTACCTATTCATCCATCCCAAGGAGAACCATGGATAGAACCTATCGATGATGAAGTCGACATCTGACAACTTTATCATATACAAACCAATCTAGATTATACAGAACCTAATGTCTATGGAGAACTTAATTTAGGAAACCAAGACTCAATCGGTTATAATTTAGATGCAGAATTATATCATTGGGAAGTCGAGAACTATGAAACACAAGCAAGAGGGTGTTGGACTATTCAAAAAGTACAGAAAAAACCCACCCAATAGTGCTTCATAGTGTCCATTGTCCCAAAACTCTTTGAGAAGAAAATTAGGGAATACCCTACTTTAAAACCTGCCAATGTAAATACTACACAAATACCAAGATACAAGGAAAGAGAATCACCAATCATGCATGTAGAACAAGTTTCCAAAAATATTGGTGAACATGGCCGACTTCAAAGCCTAGTAGAAACTTTTACAGGACAAGCTGCTAGATGGTGGGATACCCATCAGACAAGACTACAGACCTAGACAACAGCTTCAACTTACTTTGTAGAAAGATTTGGAGGACAAAAGTTAACCAAACAGGCTTAGATACCTATATTCATCCAAGGATAGAATCCATAAGATCATATTAAGACATGTGAAAAAGAATGGAGAAGACTTGGATACAAGGATGAATGAACATGGCCACACCTGTTTCCATCAACCCTCACTGACTTACCAAACAAATGGTATAAAATGGAAGAAGCTAGGGGTGAAAAATTCTTATGGCATGAACTCAGAGAAAATTTCATTAAAGATTTCAACTTTATCCCACAAAATGAAAAGATGGTCGAAACAGCAAAACAGATTAAAGAATTTATACAGCCGACAGACAAGGAACTGTAACAATATACAAACCGGTACAATACCACAGTCGACAAGACTACAGTTAGAAAATGAAAATACAGAAGGGAAAATATTTAGATGGAAATCAAACCATGTCGAAACAACCAAACCTATTCGTGCAGTCCTTAAAGTTGAAACAACCGACAAGGAGGAGACCGACCGAATGTCTGCAGCCGAATTTCCTGCCACATTCTCCCAGTTTAAAGAAGGAAGCCAACCAATCAATGAAGCCAAAGCACCAGAATGGCTAGATGCTAAAGTCAAAACTAGAGAATTCGACATCTCAAATGATGACCGACCAAAAATGGCAAATATTGGTGACTATTGGAGTGAAGAGCAGACCACAAAGATAGTGAACTTATTAAAAGAGTTCCAAGATGTATTTGCTAGAGATTATAAAGACCTCAAAGGCTTAGTCCATGAAATGGGAGAAATGAAGATTGACACTAAACCTGATGTTTGACCTGTGAAGAAAAGGCCATATAAGCTAGCTCACAAATACAAAGAGATAATCAAAAATGAAATTGATAACATGCTTGTAGCATGCATCATCTACCATATTGACCAATCAAAATGGGCAAGTCCAATGGTTGTACAACCTAAGAAACATGATCCGACCAAACTAAGATTTTGTGTCGACTTCAGAGAACTAAATAAAGTGACACTGACAGACCCATTTCCAACTCCTTATGTAGATGAAATTTTAAATGAGGTTGAAGGACATGAATGCTACTCATTTACAGATGGATTCTCAGGTTATAACCAAGTGCCAATAGATAAAGAGGATCAGAAGGACATGAATGCTACTCATTTACAGATGGATTCTCAGGTTATAACCAAGTGCC
Source organism: Pseudotsuga menziesii (assembly GCA_001517045.1). Taxonomy (NCBI): domain Eukaryota; kingdom Viridiplantae; phylum Streptophyta; class Pinopsida; order Pinales; family Pinaceae; genus Pseudotsuga; species Pseudotsuga menziesii. The sequence continues at coordinate 829,505 of LPNX010957630.1, read as the reverse complement.
AATAGCTAAAGAGGATCAAAAAAAAAAAAAAAAAGGTGAATTTGGCTCATTTGCTTACAAGGTTATGCCTTTGGGATTAAAAAATGCACCTGTAGTATTTTCTAGAATTGTTGTCAAAACATTTCAAGAATATATTTACAAAACCATGGCAGTATACTTTGATGATTGGACCATATACTCCATGTTAAAAGATCATTGCAAGTGGCTAAGACTTATGTTGGAAAGATGTCAACAAATCCAGTTAGCCCTAAATATCAAGAAGTGTATATTTGTCACCCCTATAGGGATATTGCTAGGACAAATTGTCTGTAAGGAAGGTATTAAGGTCAACTTTTCAAAAATCAAAATTATCCTCGACCTAAAACCACTAGTAAACCCAAAACAAGTTAGGGTGTTACTTGGCCACACATGCTATTACTGAAAATTCAGAAGATATTATTCAGAAATGACCTATCCTCTCGAAGAACTATTAAGGGAAGATAAAGAGTTCAACTGGACAGAGGAGTGCCATATATCATTTGAAAAATTAAAAAGAAAACTAGTCGAAGCACCAATCCTAAGGTTTCCAAACTGGTCGACCAAATTTCGTGTTCATATTGATGCATCAGGTCTAGCAATAGGAGCAATCTTAACTCAACTAGGAGAATTTAATAATTTTTAAATTGAAATTTTATGTTAAAAAAATTATTTAATTAATTATAAATAATAATAATAATAATCTCATTTTAAATTTATAGTTAAACTACACACCAATTTGATACATGAAATCTCTTTTTTTTAAACAAAATATTTTTTTACTAAATTGAATTACGAAAGTCTAGAAATATACACATCTAAACATATAACCTCTTTAAAAAAAATATATTATTATTAATATAATATAAACATATAACCTCTTAAAAAAACATATATTATTAATAAATAAGCCCAAATAAACCCATTCAAATATGTAAAAAGTTTACTTACATTCGACATATAACTCTATGTATTCCCTCCTTCTATATTCCTAATTCGAATTGTTTCCACCAAATAGTTGTGAAATATTTGCAGTGATTGAATCAACTAAAACATAGTCAAAATGGAGATTGATTTTATATTTGGATGATTAATAATGATTGTAAATGTAAAGAAGATCTTATGTTTAATGTAATTAAATGCAATACCCCTGAATTCTAGTGACTTGGGTTTGCTTTTCTGTGTCAAATAAATGAGAAAAAAGATGGGAGCATACTTCGATGTATGCAGACCATAATGGGTCCAATTTACTTCTTAAACTTAACCCCTATGCTTTGGTCAAACGATAACTCCGCCAACATCTAGGTGCAAGAGCTGCAATACTTCACAATTATTCGAAAATATATTTTCTCCCTATTTTGTGATCATAACTAGTAGAGAATGACTCCATAGATGAAGAGGGGAGGTGAGATAAAAAATTGGAAAAAATCAGAAAATTGAAAAAGAAAGTTGGATTTCTAAGGAAATGGAGTTTTGTTTTGGGGGAAGAACAATTGTCATACATTGGAAATCATGTGATCTTGTCATGCACTTCCGACAGATCGCTAGTTATGGCTCACCGTTTGATTCTGGTGAATTTTATATTAACTTTTGTTGTCATCCCAATTATGGTTTGTTATACTTTGGTTTAGTTATTAGATGATATAGTGGTGATTGCACGTTGACCTTATTTCTATAAATTTCGTGCATGATATGTGATGATGCAATTTATTCTTTCTTTTCCATAATTATGGATTATAATATCTCAACAGAATTGTACAAGTGGGTCGACCCCGCAACATTTCACATTGCCAACAAAAAAATATATTGTTTCTTTTTTTATTATGGTCTAGGAATATCTACCTAGAATTCGAAAAAATTACAAATAATGTTTAATATATTGAAACACCACTCACATGTTTTTTACTATGTCTATTTGCAAGGTGTGCCCTTCATTAATTTTTGTTTTCTTGTTATAGTTAAACTTAATACATATATAAGGAGGTAACTAATAATATGTTTAATTATATTTTTATCGTAACAAAGTTATGAAAATACTTTATATTTATATTTTTACATGGAAATATGTCACTACTTTACATTTATATAAAATCAACCTCATTTATTAAAATCTAAAATCAAGGTATGTTTAGATTACATAATCCATACATTTATATAATCAAGGTATGTTTAGATTACATAATCCGTAAATTTATATTATCAAGGTATGTTTAGATTACATAATCCATAAGAGTGGCATCTTAAAACTTTTATAGATGGTCAAATAAACTAGTTGTTTTTTCTTATAGCATTGGTGTTATAGCAATAACTACTAGCAACTGCGGTGACATTGCCACCTCGTGGCTCTTTTTGTTATTTTTATGATGCATGACACAATATCTCACTTAATTTCCTTTAATCCTGCAATCAAGGTTCATTTATGCATACTCAATCACTTGGTATGCACTTTTTGGGTCCATAGGTCAACCTCCAAATACGTGTAGAGTACAAAGTCAAATAAGCAAGCACATAGAATCCACACCTAAATTGCAGAACACACTCAATTGACAATAAATAGTACATCACTCGATCTAAAGGGCTATTATCAATCCAAATTAGTTTTTGGCCTTATGATTGAAATGTGTATCTTCCCATGGAATATGAACCACCATATTATTTATAAATAAATATAATACAAATGAATGTTGGTTGGATATACATCTGTACCATGGCGAATGTTTCATAAGCAATGGACATTTAACCAATTAAGAACCCTCATAACAAAAGAAAACTATCAATACATCTAACCATAATAGAGGCATTACCGAAAACATTGGAAGTCATGCACCTCCTCCTCTAGCGTAAACCAATACATGTGCTCCACGGTAGGCTCTCCAGATTTTCCAATGGTGAAATGTATGATCTATAAATTATCATCAACTATATACTCACTTGAGAAAAACCTTCTAGAACCCAACACATTTCCCATACTCAAAGGTAGACCATAATCACTTTTGTAAATAAGCATCGGTAATACCTTCCACCTCAAAACAACACGCCACTTGTGGATTCTCAACTCTTTTCACTCCTACTATTTATGCATGTTTACATTAAGAATAGACCAAAGTAATTGAATGCGACTTATTTTATTTAGAATGTGCATCACTTCTCATGTCGATTGAAATAATTAAATAAATTCAGATCATTTTTTTTTTAAATTTAATAATAACCCAAAAACCAAAAAACCGCATTTACAATTAATGTTAAAACATATAATGACGAATCATACCCAAATGTTGATATTTCTTTCTTAAAACAAATCACCAACTAAAGATTTTACACAAAATCCACCATAACGTAAGATCTCACCATAACGTAAGATCTCACAAAGTGAATGAAATGATCTAACTTTGCTTAAGAATATACCACCTTCCAATGGAAAATAAAGCTTCAAACAATACTAAGGTTGAGAAGATAAGCATAACACAAATGTTTTAATATTGAAAAACATCACAAGATAAAAATTCCATAGGCCATGGGAAATGGTAAAATGATTAAACTTACATTATGAAATCGATCTCATACATGAAATGAAATCCTCTTTAATAATTAATCTAATTTTTTTATAGGATATGATAAATTTTCATATCTCAAAACAAGAGCCAAATGGTGGGGGCACTATCTCAAAACAAGAGCCAAATGGTGGCAATGTCCTAGACATTGCCACAAACTTTACAACGAGATTTGAGCATGAGTTTTTTTAATATAGATAAATAAATTTAAGGTATAAGAATATAAAATCTTAAAATTTTAAAGCAATTTCATGGCACACCAACTATATTATATTTCACTGTAAAACCACCCACAAAAGGAAAAAGAGGAATTTCTTTAACTCCAACAAGTCATTTTCAAAATAATATTTATTGATCAAGATCCAAATTTAATCCATGGATGGCAAAATTTTATCCCAAGGAAAATATTGAGCACCTAAGAATCAAGTTCATCAATTATTATAAAATATCTTTCATTCCATCACAATATTAAAGCATTCTACAAGAAATGAGCATACATGTACTATTCTGCAATACCAAAATTTGTCATCCTAAAAACATTGACTGTCCTCAAGCTAAGTTGGTAGGGACTTAATGTCCAAGTTCCTTAAAACTCAAATTGATCATGTTAATCTACATTTAATGCATATTCCCAGACCTTAGACTTAAATGGCCCAACTGCAATTACTCAACAAACAATCAAATACCCTGACATTGACTTTTTATATAAAATATTAATAAGAAAACCCAATATATTTTGTGCATTGACTTTTTCTATAAAAGATTCATAAGAAAACCCAATATATTTTGTGCAATTCTAATAATGCAGGGAGGGATTGTCTATGTTTTTTGTACAAACAAAATAAAAAAAAGGAATTGGCACTTACAGTTCTAACAGAAATCTACAATTCAAAAGCACTGGAGGAATAATACCCTCCAAATGCAGATCACGCAAATCAAGTATCTAAAAAATCTCAATATCTCCAACTTTAGAAAGAATTGTACCCTCTATACTATTTTCCCCAAGTCTGAGTATAGATAGTTTGGCCAAACTCTCTATCTCAGGAGGAATGTTTCCACTTATCCTATTCCTACTCAAATCAAGAACCTCAAGATTCCTACATGTATTAATACTAGCAGGAATACTACCTATTAAATTATTTGCAGATACATAGATTTCTTGAACCCCATCACATCTTGCAATCACATGGATTTCACCAGAAAGCTTGTTGTGAGAAATATCAAAGTATTTCAAGTTGGAAAGAGATAAAATATCAGGAAGAAGGCCCCCAGTAAAAAAATTTCAACTACATCCAAGTAATCAAGATTTCTCAAACTGAGAAGCCTACTAGGTAGAGACCCAGAGAACAAATTACTTCCCAGAGCCAAGAACTGCAAGTTTTCATAGTCCCCAAGTTCGTTCGGAAAGATTCCCATTAGAACATTTCGTTGAACGTCCAAATGATACATAAAACTTGGAATGCAAATTTGAGTTTCCATCAAGATTATTGAATGCGAGATGGAGCCCCACAAGCCTCCCACTTTACGACATTTCACCTGGAATCGGACCAGACAAATTGTTAGTAGCTAATGTGAAGTACCTTAATATCGCGGCATAGTTCTTGGAGAGGGCACTGGGTATATTCCCAGTCAAGGAATTATATGACAAAACTAGCAAGCAAAAATTGTACAAATTCCCCAAATCTGGTGGAACAGTCCCAGAAAAACCATTGTGACTTCGATTCAACTTCCACAAGGAGTCGATCTTCGTCAATTGCAGTGGATTTTTCCTGCTAAAATTTTTCCCCGATAAATACAATGTGTGTAAATGTTTCAGCTTTGTTATGGTAGAGGAATTCAGTGAACCGCTAAGATGGTTGTTATGAAATAGAATTTTCTCCACATTTCCATCTCCATCACATGTTACACCAGTCCAGTCACATGGGGAGGTATCAGAAGGGTTCCATGACTACAAAACCTTCAATGGGTATCTATGAATATTGGTCTTGAAGATTCTGAAAACTATATAAATGTAAGCTACTTTATAGGGAAAAGTGTGAAATTGCACCTTTGTTTGGATTTGTTCAGATTTCTTACAAACAAACCAACAATGCAGTTATTTTTCGAAGTCAAGTTAGTTTTTATTAGCTACAATGTATTTAGTATTAATTAGTGTTATGACTGAACACTGCAAACTATACCCATAATAAAAATAAAAATACATAGAGATGAAAATAGATGACTGATTTTCAAATTTGTCAATGAAATAAAAGTTTTCATGTTTTCGAGTTTCGCATGGAATTGAAATATACATAGATAGAATCGTAGTTATAGATGTCCAGATACCTAGATTTGAAAATGATTCATAAGTTTATGTGCCTGTAAGTAACGAGCCTTGCAAATATATGCATGTTTTGAGACATTTATTTGATGTGGTTAATATATATATATATATTTAAATATGCTAAGCTTTTGTATGTTCAATGACCTTGACAGGGTTTATGTACTTCTTTTTCGAAAGGTATGTCTCCTTTTTCTCGTAGCAATACAACTAAATGTCGATAAAAATTCAACAACACCTCCAAAGGATTGTATGGATGACACTAGAACTGTAAACTGTGAATTGTATTTAGAACTAAAGTAGACATTAAATATGTGTATGCATAATAAATCACAATGACAGAAATTGTATATTTGAAGATAATGCCTCTACATAAATTTCAAAGCATATTCTTCAATTCTAGACACTTTATATGCAAGCAAACAATGACCTCAAGAGACTGTATACTCGGAACATCACGTTATCTAAGATCATGGAAGATAATTGTGACTACAAGCAACTAGCCATTGGGTTAAATATGGAAAGTAATCAAGATGAATTGGTTTTATAAAAGACAATCAAACTAGAACAAGAACTATCTGACTATTTATGACAATCAGCTAGTGTGGAAGGGTGATGTAGGATAGAACAATATTGATCAAGTAGAATAGAATATTGACAACTAAAAACCAATGCAGATGAAATAGACGACGAAGAAAGTAGGATAGAGGTCAACGAAGGTAAGAAAGAAATTGATTGACATAGTTGAGACTTTAGTAAACACAATAGATAAACAAAAGTTTGGGAGAAAAAAAACCAAGCATTGTGATGTTTAATTTATCCCATCTAGAACCAAACAAATATATGAACAAGTTAATAAGTATGTTAGCACATATCATCTGAGTGAAAGAATTGGTATTATGGACAAGCCATTTATCGTTGTAGTGAGCAGACATTATGTATCAAAGAGAAGGACACAAGGCCACAGTTACAAAATTTTCATTTTAATAGTCTCAGAATTGAAACATATAAATAATATGTATGACATATGAGGTAACGAGAGCCAAATGTATCAAGTAGTGCAATAAATTATTAGAATCCATTGTCTATTTTTTATTAATGATTGAAGTGACATATCATAACATATGTTCTCTTTGTGATGATATCTTGATATCCTCTTTTATCCTAGTAACATATGTTGCATAGTATAATGTGTCTTTATTTATATAGCCATCTATCCATCATGGACAAGGAGAAGCTAGATAGGTTCACTAATCACTAGGCATAGTACATAACTTTTGCAACATAAATTCTAGTATGTAAGAAGGGAATAATATCAAAATGAGAAGCATGTAAATATTATTGAAAAACAATAAAGTGTTGCCAAAAATGAGGAAATTGCAACAAACATCGATAAGGTATTCATTTGTCTCCATGTTTAACAACAAGTTATCTTTCCACTATCTTTCGTGCCATGCATCATAGGCTAAGGAGAGCAATGCCAATAGCAGAAGAAAAAGGATTATAGAAACAATAATAACTATAGATCTTTGAAACACTTTCATTGGTTATGGTTTTTAAAACAAAGTGCCATGTATTCATTGCAGGTTTAAAATTTTAGGGCATCAATCCAGTTAGCAAGAAAAAACGTTATGTCGACACAACCAGCCACCTGGCTATGAAAAGTAGGTGGATTATTTATTTAATAATGGTGTCTCCAGCTGGAGGTGAGTTAGAAACCAATTAGGGAGAATGATTGTCCCCATTACTGTCTTTGGGATGACCGACGGAAAAAATCATTATACCATATATAAACAAGTGAAATAGCAACAAGGCTGCTTATACCTGCCGTTTAGAAATATTTTAATGCGATAATGTATATAAGTTGAAAGTTGAAGTAATTATGAAACATTAAAAACTTGCAACAATGTATTACTTGTTGCTATGTTGCTTATTTTTTGATGTGACGTTATTAGTTGCTATGTTGCTTATTTTTCTATGTGAAATTACTTGTTGCTTTGATGTTGATGTGTTATTTATTACTTGTTGTAACTATGTTGCTTATATTTCTATGTCAAGTTAGTAACAAAGCTGCATGATACCCACCTCTTAAGAAAAGTTTTGTAAAAAAATAGTTGTAAAAGAAATGACAAGTAGATAATGATAAAATGTACACAACTACTTTCTTAATTAGTTATAGAGTAAGACCTCGAGATTAAAGATCCAAAATAAGTTTACTTGTAGTTGTGAATTTTCTTTTCCTACAGTTTGTACCGAGAGTTCTCGTGATTTGGCTTACCTCCTCATCTAGGCTAACCGCCCCAACTGCAGGAGCCATGCCGAGAGAGCAGACAATGCTAAGTGCTTTTTACCCGCCGGCCGAACTTAAGTGAAGTGGTGTCAGAACAAAAATTATTAACAAGTTAACCAAGTCCTGTGCCGATTTTAACTACCCCATCCCAACACAGATAGACGGCAGACTGAATGGACGACGGGCGATAGCAAAAATCATATACATAATAATTTATTTGTTCAAAAACATTGATCATGGATATTCATAATAGGTGGTAGACTGCATGGACGACCGAAATCATCTACATAATAATTTATTTGTTCCAAAATGCGGATCCAATTTATTTGTTCCAAAATGCGGATCGCGGATCTTCACACATGCACAACAAGTGATAGCAAGTGGAGTATGCCGCGGTCGTTGCCTTTACCCATCAATGGAATATATCAATCGAGAGGCCTGGTTGGCGAGCTGATTTTTTCTTGCATTTTCAGTTGGAGAGAATGTTGAGCTTGGTGATCAATTTCCTTACAGGGTTGTAGTGTATTCAGTAAGTTTTCCGACTTCACTATGTCTGTTTTCTTCTTGATGCGTTAAATTCCTGCAATTTGTTCTAGCATTACGACCATTTTTGTCCAGGCTATGGAGTGTTTGTTTTTGTTGAATCCTGCATCAATCTCAACTCGTTTTAAAGTGTTCTCTCCCGATTTGGTCGCTTCTTTATATATTTCTTCAAGCTTGGGTGAAATTCTCGCCATCCTTTCATTCATTCTTGTTTTTGTTGAATCCTGCATCAATCTCAACTCATTTTAAAGTGTTCTTTCCCAATTTGGTTGCTTCTTTATATCTTTCTTTAAGCTTTGGTGAAATTCTCGCCATCCTTTCACTCATTCTGTAGCATCTTGACCACTTTGGAGGTTATTCTACTACTTTAACCATTTTTTTTGCAAATGCAGACAATTGTCCCTTATACATAGCACAAACTTACTTGTTTCTTTACCTGCATGTGTAAATGACGGGTTCCTTTTTACTCTGTCATGTTTTATACAGTTCACGCACTGCAAGATGAATATGCTTGTTTGTTTCCCATAATTCTGAATTGATTGTGTAAATTGCATACCCAGAATTTGTGTTTTTCATGACTAGGGTTGGGTTGTGGCCATATTGTTAACAGAAGCAATGATAAGGCCTGTTTTCCTTCTAATATAATGATTAATTGGTTGGGGTTGTGTAAACCCATGTTCAAAATTAGGTCAAAACCCAAATCAGTGTGACATTTTGCATAATTATAGATTGATCATTTTAACATATTTTTGAAATCCATCCGTGTAAAAATATTACAGAAACATTGCAATCAATGTATAACGCTAGAAGTAGGTTTACAATATAGATTGCTGGCGAAAATTATTTAAATTATTCAGATTGCTTGTGTACAGTCTTAAATAAGCATCTCTCAGTTGTGTATTATGTATTTAATGATCTTGCATCTGTGTCTTGTGTATTCTGTATTTAATGATCTTGCATATGTGTATTGTGTTTTATGTATTTAATGATCTTGCATCTGTATATTGTGTATTCTGTATTTAATGATCTTGCATCAATGTATTGTTTATTTTGTAGCAGGCGTTCAGGGCCGTCATGACGGAGTTGCCCCTGCCTGCTTCGTTGGCCGCCTGGGAATTCACCCATGTCACTGATCGATTGGAAGATTGCTTGACCAGCATTAAGGAAAGCCTGAAGGGTTTTAAATCTCTAATTGAGTGAAAGCCATTGGAGAGATTGAATGAGAAAATGGTGGTTTACGAAGCATTATCGGGTTCAGAAGCTTGGCCAATTTCAAAGTTGGTATTACCTGAGAAAAGCTTTGAGAAAAGCTTTGTAGGTGATGTAAAATTTATAAGCTTTTACGACGCGAGTCTGGATTTGTATATGTGATGTAATTATAAGCTATTACCATGGGAAAACGCAAACAGGTTTGGTTCTGAATGAATGGATTGCTCTGCCGTTTCACAAATAAGTAGTTGTTTAATCATGCAGCGAATTTGTTTTCATTTGTAAGATTTTCGTAATATCAGATTTGGAGTTTTTGTTCATTGGATTTGCAGGAAGTAGGAGGTTTGATTCATTGGACTTCGATTGATTAAAACTTATGAAGGTATTGCTTCTCTAGGCTCGAAACAAGATCATAATTGGATTTTCTATCAAATTTGTGACTTAAATCTTAAATCTTTGACAGTAGTTTGAGGTTTTACTAACAGAAAAATGATATCATCGATATAATGACATAGTTTGGATGAGTTTTATTGATAACCAAATGATATCCTAGATATGGTGGCGCGGGTTGAAAGATCAGTTAATCGCAGAGACTAATTTAGCAGATATGGTCGTGGGTTCGAAACCACCTATGTATATTTTTCTTCGCAGTTGCGTGCCTACCCGTTTATTCCTTATGCCCAGGTTGTTGATGGGTTTGGGGTCAATCAATTCTGATGGCCGTGAGATCGATTCTCGCAAAAAGTATAACAAGAAAAATGTTACTGAAGAAACCAACCACGGATGAAAGCCATCAAGTCCGCATAGGGCTTGAGAGAAAAGCCACGAAGTTTTAGTTTACACAGTTAACCGGATCCAAGGGTTCGAGTATCCCAGGGAACAAAATGATTAAACCGGAGACAAGAAGAAGGCGGGTAGGTGAAAAGTTACATATGATGTCATTGTTACCAGGTGTCGACTCAAATCCAGATAACAAACTTCGAGGATGACATCATCCCTGCTTAACCAATAGCAACACAAATAAATACAATTTTAATAAATTTAAAAATTGCTATTTTTCATATTACAAAGTTAAACTTTGGAATAGAGATTTTAATCTTTTAAATATGCACCAGTATGCACCAACTAATACCAAATTCAACGCAGGTTGACTTGTGATCGATTACTATATACCTGCGCGGCAGGTATAAAAATATATGACTTAAATAATTATTTCTTATGTCATAAAATACAACCCAACTGCAATGAGATAAGGGGAGCACAAAGACTGATCTCTGTCTCTTGCGAGCTTTAGAAATCACAACTGTCACCTGGTGGGAACATCAATTTGCGAGAAGGGTAAGATAAAAAGCTACCCACATTTGACAAAAACCAAAAAGAAATGAATAGTTCTTTGTCCAGGGTTAGCTGTCATTATAGACTTCAATCGCCAGCATGCCTAAGACATTAATTTTTTCTTACGTTTTATCGCAGTTGAGGGGTGGGCACCACAAAACGAGGCAGACGTCATCCTCTGGCAACTAATAACAGTTTAAATAAATATGCTTTCAAAAATTGTTTTTAATATAAACTCTAAAGAACAATGCTAAAACTATAGTATAGAAAAAAATTATTCTGTTCTTTGTTGAACTAATGTCCTCGACCGAATACTATATGTCTAGGAAATAATAAGTATAGGTAAGTCGTGAAATTTTGTATTTACAATGTGTTCAAATTTATTAAATATAAGAATTATTATTGTAATTTTATGTATTTTATTAAGTTTTTTTTTTTTAATTTAGTAGTCTTTGTTAAACGTATAGAGTATATTCTTAATTTCTAAATGAAAGTCTTTGACTTTGTATTAATTCAATTTTATGTTATACATTTTTTTTATTATTAAAAAAAAATTATTAATTGAAATTTTTGAAAATTAAAATTAATTTGTTTTTTTAAATTTCAACGATTTCATTTTTTATTAGTCAAAGAGATTAATGATGGGAAGTAAATTCTTGGGAGTGTGACTTTATTTAAAACATAGAAAATATAATTATAAACATTTATTCTAAAAACTTTTAATAGTGTTATTGACAACCTTCACATGACATTGTTGACTTTTATTAACTAAAATACAAAAATAAAATGCGGGTGTCACTTTTGATGTGATGTTTTCATTTTAATGTTACCAATTTTATACATTTCATTTTTTTAGTCAAAGAGGTTATTGTTGGGACATAAATTCTTAAGAGTATGGCTTTATTTAAAACATACAAAATATAATTCTAAGCATTTAATATGGAATTTTTTAATAGTGTCATTGGCAACCTTAACATGCCATTGTTGACTTTTATTAACTAAAATACAAAACTAAAATGTGGTTGTCACTTTTGATGTGATGTTTTAATTTTGATGTTACCAATTCTATATTTTTTTTTTAATTTCTTTTATAAAGAGAATTTGATTAATTATATTCTTATGATTTCTCATTTCTAAATTCAACTTAGGAGTTGACTTTTATTAACTAAAATACAAAACTAAAATGTGGTTGTCACTTTTGATGTGATGTTTTAATTTTGATGTTACCAATTCTATATATTTTTTTTAATTTCTTTTATAAGGAGAATTTGATTAATTATATTCTTATGATTTCTCATTTCTAAATTCAACTTAGGACTTATTTATTTTTTCAATTTTTATATTTGGTAGGGAATAGCCACTTTGTGGCATATTTACTTCTTCTTCTTCGTCTTCTTATTCTTTTAATACCAGGATGAACATGTGTCAGGGCCAACCCCAATGTTGGATGCAAGAACAATCTTCCCGCCACGAGAGGTTCATGAATCTAGGATTGGGAAAAGACGACGTCTGCCTTGGACTCCCCACACAACCCTGTTTCACAGTGACTCCCACCCTCAATCCCTTCCCATGAAGTTTCAATCCCATGACCTGATGGGGACTAAACCCCACACAAACCATGTGAGATACACCTCATGGGTACATATTTACTTGTTAGTAATTCTAATTGAGTCATGGAATATGGTAGTGCATGAGAATTGTTGATGTGAGGTGTTCTGCAAGTCAGGTTATTAAAGTGATTTCATTATAATTCTCTTTAAAAACAATGGTAAGCTTTATTAAGCATAAGGGTGTTTGTTTTCCATTTGGATTATGAAGAGCCCTACAAATTACCTTTGATTTCTCAATGAAAAAGGAAACCCTTCTAATCATGGTGTGACACATTTCAATTTGATTAAATTTAATAACGTATTTCGTCTTCTAGAAGTGGAACACTTGGGTGCATGATTAGTGATATCCAACACCCTTAAGGCTATTATGTTGTGTAAACGTTTAGAGTTTGTTGCACAAATGAGCATAATTGTGAGGGTAAAGTAGGAAAAAAAGTTACAAGTGCTATTGTCAGCTCTAGGAAAATATGAGAAGAGATAACCAGAATAATGCTCATAAAGCTGATGATTCTAGTCATAAGACAAGAAAAGAACACGACGAAAGGAGTCGCGATAGAAGAAGAAAGAAAGAAGATCGAGACAAGGAGTCAACCTATTTTTGGTAAAGCATTATTTATACCAAAATATTACTTTTAGTAATAAATCATGATTGTAATTTGGGTCGATAGTGCCTATTTTTAGATGTATTGTGATGGGCTTAGTTAGAAAGACAACCTGTCGACTAAAAGTTGAGAGTCAGTCAATGGTTAAATCAATAAATGGAAAAGCATAAAAGCGTTGATCCAATATGTGTACGGACGATGAAGAAATAAATCAAGAGTTGCAAAGCATAAAAGAATTGATCCAATTTGTGTGCAGATCAACCATTCAAAGAGCAAGAAAGAGAGAGAGACCTAAACCGGAGAGCATTTAACGAGGGAATAATACATGAATTGTAAAGAATATCAAAAGAAGAGTGTGCAAGTTGAGTGCGTAGACCAAAGGTGATAAGACATTTATCATGCCAAATGAAGAGCACCTTTGTGATTTTTCTCGAATGGGTTTCCATGTTAAATATTGTGTTTGTGTTTCTTTAATACATGTGTTTATGTCACATGCATAGCTATGTGAATGAGTTGATTTGAATGTGTCGAGTTTGATCTGTTGTGAATGAAATTATATATATATATATATATATATATGTCACACGTCTAATGATATGATCATATGGAATATTAGTTATTGTTAATGCTTTATGTTATATACTATTACATATCTGACATATCAATAGGTTATCTTCTTAAATGAATGTATGAGACAAAGGTATATTCCAGGTTTTAGTCGAGTCACCTAATAGTGATGTAATAAGGAAATCCCTGTCATAACTGTAGAAACTTGGTTATGGCAGTTCCTAATAATATATATCGAGTGAGACTTCATCTATGTCGCAGGTGTTGTCAATGGAGATATTCTCTATCAAGACAATATTTTGGGTTTTGTTGACAAACAAGGATCTGAACCTAGGTTGATAGAAATCACACCAACAAATCGTTTCATTGTCGGGACCTGAATCATCTTGATGAGGATATGTTTTTGCACCCAACGAAACCTGAATTTCAAGATTGGTTTGATTATAAAGAAGTAGAATTTGCATGAGAAGAAAGTAAAGGATCGTGACTAAGGCCGACAAAGTGCTTGGAATGATACCTTTAAATAGGCACTCATGAGATTTTATTTAGTGAATTTCCCATTGTATTGCATGAATGGTTTTCGAAGCTAGTGACCCAGAAAAAAAACGTTTAGGGCAGAGAACCTATATAGTTTAGTCCTCAGTTGATCCAACGGTTGAATAGAACTAGTAATCCTATATCGAGGGTTATCGACTTCTAGTTTGATAGTATTTTGGAGGGATATATCACATAAATTACATTCAACATGATAAAATCATACAGTGAAAGGAAAAGAGAATTCTTCCAAGAACCTAGAGGTCGTTATCTGAAATAGCTTGTTAGTGACATGATTCTCTTCTTAAGAACCTATGTAATTATTGAGTGATTTATGTAATCTAGTCATACCTTGATTCTTTGGAATAACAAGTATTGACATAAAAAGACAATATCCAAAGTTTTCAATCTAGAATTTCAGATCTCAAGATAAAGAACCAGGAAAGGCACACGATCAAGATATTGTACTTATTTTACTTTTGAATATTTACGTCATATGAGGCAAGTTTTGGGGGGCACTATTTCAAAACAAGAGCCAAATGGTGGTAATGTCCTAGACATTGCCACAAACTTTACAACGAGATTTGAGCATGCGTTTTTTTAATATAGATAAATAAATTTAAGGTATAAGAATATAAAATCTTAAAATTTTAAAGCAGTTTCATGGCACACCAACTATATTATATTTCACTGTAAAACCACCCACAAAAGGAAAAAGAGGAATTTCTTTAACTCCAACAAGTCCTTTTAAAAATAATATTTATTGATCAAGATCCAAATTTAATCCATGGATGGCAAAATTTTATCCCAAGGAAAAAATTGAGCACCTAAGAATCAAGTTCATCAATTATTATAAAATATCTTCCATTCCATCACAATATTAAAGCATTCTACAAGAAATGAGCATACATGTACTATTCTGCAATACCAAAATTTGTCATCCTAGAAACATTGATTGTCCTCAAGCTAAGTTGGTAGGGACTTAGTCGGCCGACCGACTTAGTTGGTCCATCGACTTAGTCGGCTGACTAAGTCGGTCTTCGTTCAAGTCGACTTATGTTGACTTGCTCCTTCTACAAAGACCGACTTAGTCAGCCGACTAAACTAGTTAATTAAGTTGGCTAACTAACAGTCGTGTCGGTTCACCGAACCGATAGGTAGTTATTCTGTAACTGTTTGTAACTTGTATATATTAGGCTGTTGAGCCACACAAGAACTCAGTTCAGTTCCGTGCTTTGTATGAACTCATTGTAATAAAATATTCTGTTCTATCCAATCTGTTCTTATCTTCTGTCTCTGTTTATAATGGCGTATATTTTAGTATGTATTAGTGGTAACCTTATCCCACTCCGTCTCCACCTCCGCCACCATCATCCCCACCACCTCCGCCACCCCCTGACTCACAGCCAAACCCACCATCATCCTCACAACCGGAAGAAGTCATACCAACTCCTCCAGTAGAAAAACCACCGTCCCCCATACCCCCTCCTCAAAAAGAAACTCCCCCGACTTCTCTACCACCTCCCCAAGCAGAGCAACCCTTGGCCTCCGTTCCACCAACTACAGATCCCACTTCAACTACTGCAGGTACCCAAGAGCCACAGACAGACACTCAAAAGAAAAAGAAAGACCATCATAGAACATCCAGCCTGAAGATTAGCTTAAAAGATGCAAGTTCGCTAACCGACTCAAAGGTCGGCCAAATACTCAAAACTTTGGCCAAAGAGTCAAAGAAGAGGATGGTCACCAAAAGTAAAGAGCTCAAAGACAAGGAGGCAGAACAGGTCGAGTTTCTCGGCAAATGCAGGTCTCTTGCACAATCTGTTGTCCCAGGCCCGGTCGAAGACGCTACAGATCGACCTCTGGAAAGGGCATACCAGCTCTTTGAAAGCATGGTGTAGACTATACAGACACATCTCCAAGAGACTAAGGCAGAGCAAAAGGAATAGATTGCCCGACTACTCCTGACACAGCACACTGCATTTTCTGAAGCCTACAAAGTCTTACAGGACCATATGCAGGAATCCATTGTTACTGAGGAAGTACTGAAAGACTGGCCTACTCATTATGGGCAAGTATATCATCAGACCAGGTAGACAAGACAAGGTATTCAGGCCTTGGAGGGACGTAAGTCGACAGAGGCAGCAATGAGGCAGACCATTGAAGAGCAGATTGGGATTTAAACCAGCAAACTGCAGAAGCTAGAACGAGAAGCTCATCAGTGGGTTCAACAAGCCCTTCCAAACTTAGAAAAGGTCGACAACATCTGCCCACAGATGCAAAGACTCCTTAATGCCACAGAAGAACAGAACCAGATGTTGGGTCCTAACACGGAGCACATTGCAGAAATGCCCATGGCAGGAAAGATGTCGGTACTTTCAAATATGACTACTCTGACGATCCACATCCAGAAGGAGTTGCAGACTTGGACAGATTTCCAGCACCAGCTTGCCGTCACTGCACCAGCAATAGTCGAAGTATGCGTCAAGCGAAGACCGACTATCCATCTGCACAGTCCACCTCAGTATCTGTTGCAGGGTTCGACAAAACAAACATTTTTTGTATCTCCCTGTTTCTTCAGGACGAAGAAACGTTTTGTTCGTGGGGGAGATGTAGAAGGAGCAAGTCGACATAAGCCGACTTGAACGAATACTGTAGAAGGATCAAGTCGACATAAGTTGACTTGAACAAAGACCGACTTAGTCAGCTGACTAAGTTGATGGACCGACTAAGTCGGTCGGCCGACTAAACTAGTTAATTAAGTCGGCTAACTAACAGTTGTGTCAGTTCACCGAACCGACAGGTAGTTATTTTGTAACTGTTTGTAACTTGTATATATTAGGCTGTTGAGCCACACAAGAACTCAGCTCAGTTCTGTGCTTTGTATGAACTCATTGTAATAAAATATTCTGTTCTATCCAATCTGTTCTTGTCTTTTGTCTCTGTTTATAATGGTGTATATTTTAGTATGTATTAGTGGTAACCTTATGTGATCTGTGAGATTACAACATTGGTTCCGTTGCCGGTAGTACATTTCTAGAATATCTGTTCACCTATGATACCAGAGCACGAGATAAAGGACTGGTGGGAGCGTAAGATTGCCAATTACTTACAAAATTACGCACGTAGGAACAGACTAACAGTTGCAGAAGCCAAAGCTAGATTTTTCACTGAGACACAAGAGAAGTTTGTTGAATCCGTGCCACAACTACTGAAGCAACTCCTGGATGAAAACAACCGACGCAACTAAAGAAGAATAGTTGCTGGAGAAACTTATTCGAGGGGGTAGGACAAATCTGTCGGAGTGGTGTGAGAAGATCGCCGACGACTTCTGTGAAGAGCAAGCAATCGAAGACAGAACCTCAGTGGAAACTGTAAAAGCCAACTTCTACACAGATTTCACTGACCAATTTCTGTGCTCCTTACCAATGCTGCTGTTCAAATTCCTGATAGAGAAAGGAGCAGGCCATATCATTGAACCTCGATCACCATTGTACGAACCGCCATTAAACACTAACTGGACGGAGAAGCAAAAGAAGTGGGAGAAATTCATCGCTGAAAGGGAGTGGGAATACTTCCTGAGCAAGTAGACAGAACTATCCGAGCTTTCTAAAAAGCGTCGGGTAGGCTATGGGGGGGTAGCTGGTCATGTGTCGGAAAGGGAGCATAGTGGATACCAGTCGACCAATCCAGTAATGAACAGTCGACCGAAGAGGACTCGCAGGAATAGTATTGTATGAAAGTATGTTGGACATTAAGAAAATCGAGAGGGATGAACGACAACAAAGAAGGGAAGCCCAACGTGAATGAGCCGACGAGCTGCGTCGAGAACAAAACCCTAGGGAGACCGACCGTGATGAGAATCCGCCAGAGTCGGGTCATGATAGACAAGAAGAAGGCGTAGAGGAAGAGACGGCCCCTAAGGATGACGAAGTGTGGATAGAGCAGCAAGAATCTCTCTAAATAACGATTCCCGATGAAGTAACCCTGTCCCCAGCCAATTCACATACCGTAATACAGACTATTATTGAAGACGACCTCCGACTGAGAGCTGGTGACATCACAATCTGGAGTCAACTCGGTGATGAACCGTACCCGGGACAACACCTTGTCATACGCCGACCGGTCGAAGGGAACTGGGTGACCTTTCAAACAGCCCCTTCCTTTCGAAGTATCCACTTGCTCCTACCAACACATGAAGGAGCACCCCCCCTGCCACATACAACTTTAGAAGATACCCAAGAGTCAGACCTGAGCACGCAAAGTGACAGTGGGCCGTCGAGAAGACAAATTATCAACAATCCGCTGTACGACGAGAAAGAATTGACCACCGACGGAAGCACAAGTTTCGTCGACCAAAACCCCATCGTCACCCCCACAGGTTCGACCGTATCAACAACCCCACCTCTTTCACCACCACCCACACCACCCACCCCGCCAACTTCTGAAAGTAGTGATAGTGATTCAAGCATGGGTCACAACACTGCTCACATTCCTCTCTACAAGGGGGATGAAGACCCCAGATGACATTGGTTCGTCTGCGAGTCAACCTGGGAAGCAAACCAGGTCACAGATGAAGAACGATAGATGGCCCAGTTCGCAGGGGCCCTACGCAAAAGAGCCTTGACATGGTTCATGACATTCACAGAAAGGACCCCCAAAGCGACCAAATTAGAGATAAAGGCGCAGTTCCTATCCTTTTTCAAAACCCCAGACGCTAAGCACCTGGCGGCCAAAAAGCTAAAAACAACCCAACAGAAGCCAGGAGAAACTGTCCGTGACTATGACAAACGATGGAAGGACCTACTGAGCCAACTAGATTATGTTATTGACGAACAATTATTAATTCAGTGTTTCCTTGCAGGTCTATCATAGAAAGTTCACCGACATATCAATCTGGAAACTTTCAAGACATATGAAGACGCAGTGACAAAAGCTTTGTAGGTCGAGATGGATGAAGACATCCCTGCATATCCAACCGACCACCGCCTGGAGGAACAGCTAGAAAATGTCCAGAAGTCTTTAAAAGCATTGACCTTGAAGAATCAAGAGATTTGGTGTACAAACTGTTCGACGGCCGGTCATTCAAAAGATACTTGTCGACAGCAGTACAGCCGATAAGATGTCCATTTTGTGCAGACTAAAGCGTTTTACGACATCTGCCAGGAACGTGGAGACCATTCTACAACTGACTGTCCATACAACATGAAGAATGGAAAGGCCACCTGGTGTGCCATCTGCGAGACAAAAAGCCACAACACGGCCGACTGTCAACTGAACCTGAAAAATAGACAGAACTATCAGGCCGTCTACCAAACAAACGCAGTAGCACAGACTAATGAGCAAAGCAATCCAACCAATCAAAATGGGCAACAAGCTGACGGCCGACGATATGAATGTCGGTATGATAATCGACGACAAGGGTTTGGAAGAGGTCGATTCATTGGGAATTGAGACATACGCACTCGTCGACCTAGCCAATGCTTCAGTTGCTATAAAGAGGGGCACAGATGCGCAGACTGTCCGTACAAGGACAGAACTGACCTGAAATTCTGTACGCATTGTGGAGTAGGCGATCACTCCTTGGAGGATTGTCCTACTATGTTGGAAAAAATTAATATGAAAAAGAATGTTAATGTCTTGTCCTATGTACAAAAGCATGATGTATTACATACTAAAAATCTGCATATTGTCACTCGTCAAGGCACAAAAACAGGGCCTGATAACCCCCAAATTAGCAAAATACAAGACACAAATAATTATCCAGACCCTATCAAACAAAAACACACCTATCAAGAGGCATCACACATATTTCAAAACATTGCACAGCAAGAAGACATTATTCACAGTCGACTTAGCACGACACAGCAGTTAACCCATCTCATGCAAACAGATGAGTCGATCTCCCACTTCATTGATTTATTGCATCAAATAAAAAATACTAACCCTGAAAAACAAACTAAGAAAATTTGTAACCTAAATCAAAAAGACAAAAACGATGTCGACCCTCTAGTCGACCTGAAAATCGAAGGTTTTCATGTCCGACAAGTGGTACTTGATTTCGGGTCGCAGGTGAATATTATGACCCGAGACACATGGGAAAAGATGGGAAGAACTCGACTCTATGAGTCGGGCATCTATCTAAAACTGGCTGACCAAGGTCTCATTGAACCCATTGGGGTTTGGAAAAACGTAGACACAACCATCAAAGGAATATCAACCAAGGTTGATTTCGAAATTATTGACCCAAAGGAAGGCTCTAGCTCCTTCCCAGCGCTTGTAGGTCGACCCTGGGGTCGAAATATGAAAGCTTCTATCTCTTTAGACAAAGAACATATTAAGCTCAAAGGAAATGGCCAAAAGGTCATAGTACCTATCAATCCATCCCAAGGACAACCTTGGATTGAACCGATTGATGAGGAAGTCAATATCCGACAACTTTATCAGATCCAGAACAATACCAACTATACTGAACCAAACACCCAAGGGGAGCTTTACTTAGGTAACTTAGACTCAGTCGGGTATAATTCAGATGCTGAACTCTATGACTGGGAGATAGAAAACTACGAAACACAAGTAAGAGGGTGCTGGACTATTCAAACAGTACAGAAAAAACCCACCCGACAGTGCTTCATCATATCAATTATACCTAACATTTTTGAGAAGAAACAAAGGGAACGTCCTACCTTACAACCCACGAACTTAAACAATCCTCAACTACCCCGGTATAAGGAGAGGGACTCCCCAGTCATGCATGTCGAACAAGTCTCTAAAAATATTGGAGAACATGGTCGACTGCAAAGCTTAGTGGAAACATTTACAGGTCAAGCAGCTAGATGGTGGGATACCCATCAATCAAAACTACAGACCTGGACAACTGCTTCAACCTTCTTTGTCGAATGGTTTGGAGGGAATAAGTTAACACAGGAAGCTCAAATCGCTATCTTCACTCAAGGCTAGAACCCAGAAGACCACATTAGGACTTGTGAAAAGGAGTGGAAAAGACTTGGTTACAAAGACGAGAGAGCCTGGCCCCATTTGTTTCCTTCAACCTTAGACGAATTACCTAACAAATGGTATAAAATGGAGGAAGCTAGGGGAGAAACCTTCTTTTGGCAGGAATTGAGAGACAACTTTATCAAAGACTTCCAGTTTACACCTCACAACAAAAAATTGGATGAAACAGCACAGCAAATCAAACAATTCCTCCAATCGACTATCACTCAACCCTACCCGAACCATCGACCGGTTAAGGACTGTAATACTATACAAACTACATCCCGACCACAGTCGACCCGCTTGCACTTAGAAAATGAACATACCACAGGAAAAAGCTTTAGATGGAACCCTCACCACAGTGAAACTAACAAACCTATCTATTCCCTCTTGAAAGTCGAGACCACAGATAAACCCGACATTGACAGAATGATTGCAGCCGACTTCCCCGCTACATTCTCACAGTTCAAAGAGGGAAGTCGGCCGATCAATGAAGCTAAAGCACCATACTGGCTGGATGCAAAAGTAAAAACTAAGGAGGTCGACATTTCAAATGACGACCATCGAAAGATAGCTAAGATTGGAGACTATTGGAACGAACATCAAACCACTGAAATTGTAAACCTACTTAGAGAGTTCCAAGATGTCTTTGCACGAGACTACAAAGACTTAAAAGGACTAGTATAGGAAATGGGAGAGATGAAAATAGATACTAAACCTGATGTCCGACCTGTTAAGAAATGACCTTATAAACTAGCTCATAAGTATAAGGAAATAGTTAAGAAGGAAATAGACAACATGTTAGCAGCAGGAATCATTTACCCCATCGACCAGTCCGAATGGGCAAGCCCCATGGTCGTACAGCCTAAGAAACATGACCCGACTAGGTTAAGAATTTGTGTCTACTTTAGAGAGCTTAATAAAGTCACACTAACAGATCCCTTCCCAACCCCTTATGCTGATGAAATCTTGAATGAAGTGGCAGGACATGAATGCTACTCATTCACAGATGGATTTTCCGGATATAACCAAGTACCTATAGCAAAGGAAGACCAGAAGAAAATGACATTTGTCTGTGAATTTGGTTCTTTTGCTTATAGGGTTATGCCTTTTGGATTAAATAATGCACCTACAGTCTTTTCCAAAATTGTTGTAAAAACTTTCCAAGAATACATCTACAAAACCATGGCAGTCTACTTCGACGACTGGACTATATACTCTACCCTCAAGGATCACTGCACATGGCTCCGACTTATGCTGGAGAGATGTCGACAGATCCAAATCTCCTTAAACATTAAGAAGTGTATCTTTATGACCCCCATAGGGATACTACTAGGACATGTTGTGTGCAAAGATGGTATTAAGGTTGATTTTTCCAAAATTAAAATCATCCAAGACTTGAAGCCTCCAATAAACCCTAAACAAGTTCGGGTGTTATTGGGACATACAGGGTATTATAGGAAGTTTATCAGACATTACTTCGACATGACCTACCGTCTGGAAGAGCTGCTAAAAGAAGATCAAGAATTTAAGTGGACAGAGGAATGCCAAATATCCTTCAACAAATTAAAGCGAAAACTGGTCGAAGTCCCCATACTTAAATTTCCAAATTGGTCTACCAAATTTCATGTGCATATTGATGCATCAGGGATAGCTATTGGAGCAATATTGACTCAACCAGGGGATGATGGAATGGATTACCCAATAGTTTACAGCAGTCAAAAACTCAATAAGACTGAAAAGAACTATTCGACCACTGAAAGAGAAGCCCTAGGTATGGTCTTTGCCCTTCAAAAGTATCGACATTACCTGTTAGCCAACCCCTTCATATTTTACACCGACCATCAAGCGTTAAAATATCTTGTTAATAAACCCCTTCATCACGGAAGAATTTGTCGATGGCTACTTCTTTTTCAAGAGTTTGAGTTTGAAGTCGTGGTCCGACCAGGAAAGCTCAATGTTGGATCTGACCACCTATCCCGTATCGACATAGGAGAGGAACCGATCGGAGTCGAAGAAGACTTGCCGGACGCACACCTATTTCGTATAGAAGCAGTACCAGAAGAACTGGAAGAGATGGCACAATTCCTAGAGACAGGTCAGGCACCAGAAGGTCTGAACACTAAGAAAAAGCAAATCCTAGCTATGAAGGCTGCCCCATACAGCCTCATCAATGGATTTCTATACAAAATGGGGTTAGACGATGTCCTTAGAAGATGTGTACTCGACCATGAACGAGACCAAATCATGCATGAAGCTCATTATGGACCTACAGGAGGACACTTTCAAGCCGACACAACTGCCAAGAAAATCCAACAGTCTGGATTATGGTGGCCGACACTTCATAGAGATTGTAAAACCTTTGTTAGTCGATGTGACAGATGCCAATGACTTGGTCGACCACTGCCGAGTACGGAAATGCCCCTGATCTCTGTAAACCCTAGTCTCACATTTGAAATTTGGGCCATAGACTTCATAGGACCATTCCCTATCCCAGCCCGACGTTTAGGTGCAAGATATATCATCACTGCAGTAGAGTATGTTACTAAATGGGCAGAAGCTGAACTTGTCGACACATGTTCAAGCGAGGTAGCTGCTAGGTTCATCTATGAAAACATCATTACTCGATTTGGATGTCCTCTCACCCTAATCAGTGACCAAGGATCACACTTCATTAACAAAACCATAAAACACTTAACCGACCAGTTTCACATCGACCACTGTCGAAGTACAGCATACCATCCTCAGTCGAATGGTGCGATTGAAGCCTTCAACAAAACATTGACAAAAGGGTTAACAAAAATATGCAATACCGACAAAGATGACTAGGATGAGAAAATTCATGCAGTCTTATGGGCATACAGGATTGCGTATAAACGGTCGACCGACCAAACTCCCTTTCGACTGGTATATGGCCAAGAAGCAGTCGTCCCCCTACACTTCTGACAGCAGGCACCTATTGTAGCTCAACTACTACATATTGATGTCGAGCATGCAAGAAAGGATCGACTGTTTCAACTCAGTAAGCTGGAAGAACATAGAGTTATGGCTATTCAACACCAGGAAATCCAAAAACAACAGCAAAAAGCCTAGCACGACCGTAACATCAAGAACAAAAGCTTGTCGATCGGAGACCTTGCTCTACTCTATAACAGTCGAGTAAAAGGAAAACCAAAGAAACTGCACACAGAATGGATGGGATCCTATGTTGTTGACAAAATCCATCCCAATGGTTCAGTCCGACTAAAAACATTACAAGGCCTAGTATTTCGGAAGCTCGTCAATGGAGCCCGACTTAAACGATACAAAAACTGATCCAAAAAACAAAAAACAAACAAACAAACAAATTTATATATAACGACCATAACTGTCACCCGAAACCTATAAAAAGTTAGGAAAAATGCACAAACAAAACAATCCACTCAAAAATACCCAGCATGATAGCCACTCACCCCTTCGACAACCGACATCATTTTCATCGACCATCCTCATCGACCAGTCATGCCGACCGTTTTCATCATCAACACCAACCGTCGACCTCGAGAGTCCCATCACACATTAATGGCCTCGAGCGTCGAACCAGATTCCCCAAATCGCACTCGAGTATTACAGTTGGACTGTCAAGTCTGCCATTAATACAACCAGTTCGACACTCCACCATTCCCACGCCTATAAATAATGGACCATCGAAAGTTCATTCACCACACCCCTTACACACAGAGCACTCGCATCCTCCGTCGACCAGTAACGACGAACTCTGTTCAAATTCCGACCAATCCGAAGTCATGGAACCCAAACTCACCCGAGCTGCGGCGAAGGCCAAGGAGTTGCAGGCAAAGGACACACCCTTGGTCCAAAGATTGAAGAATATCAAAACTGCCAAAGTCCAAGAGGGTCCATTTCAGAAACTCTGGGCCGAAATCCAACACTGGGCATATGAAGGAAGTAAAATGACACAGGCCGCAGAGAAAGTCTGGAACAGCAGCATTCTCCAGTACCATAACGCCCCATTGATGGCCAGCTTCGGCGGGACGAAGGAAGCCGCTGTTAAATTTATTATCATTCGTTACCACAATGGCCGATTCTATTTCGACCAGCTGATTGACATCACCGGAGATGTTATTTCGACGCTTACGGGTCTGTCGAACAAAGGCGACCCTGTCCCAATTGGGATTAAGGAAGGACTCGTCCAAGAACTCACAGGCACACCGACTGGAAAAAAGTCTAAAGGACTAATGATAGGACAGATTGCGACCCGAACACCACAAATTGTGGCAAAAATAATCACAATCACCCTTACCTTGGCCGGTCGAAGCAGCGACCTGAAATTAGAGATGCTGGAGGCGGTCGACACAATTGCCACCAATGGAAAAGTCTACTGATGGGGAGACTATGTCACCGACATGGTCAAAACCATCTGTGAACGCTGCCAAGAGACGGGAGGTATTATCAAATTCCCCTCCCTGATTATCTGGATAGTCATGTATCACTTCTGTTCGGAAGGCAGTCCAGTCTTCCGTGAGCCGACTAGATTTGAAATGCACCGTTTCAAACCTTTCTCACAAAAAGGCACCCTGCATGAGCTAGCACAGGGGAAAGTCTTCTTGGAGACTTGGTTCCAGCAGTTAAAGGTTCGGACGACGAGGTGGAGGGTACCCCAAAACATCCGACGAAACCTCCCTGCCGACTCACATATCCAGTTAGCACTTGACCATACATCAGTATGGTACATGCGAGGTCAAGACCCCAAAGCAAAAGACCTCAACTACTACCCGACAGTTGAACAAATTTTCAGAGAATTGACCCGATAGGCAGGAACAAAGGTACTAATTCCAGAGGCTGCCAAAAAGGTCAATTTCTCTACCATCAAACCGCTGACCGACCAGGAGAAGGAGGAGGACTACGAGCTTAATCTGTATATCAATACATTCGTGTCAGAGGATGCCCCGACCGTGACCACTAGTCGGGTGCATATTACTGTCAAACCTCTGACTGCACAGGCCGTCGACCCTCAACCGACAGAACAACAACAACCAACCATACAAACGCAGCCAACAGTGCAATAGACCACCCCTCCGGCTCCTGCAATCGTCAAACCCACTCCAGAACCAACAGGTGAAGTCGAAGAGGATGACCCAGAGTATGCCCTATCAAAGAGCAACATCAAGAAGCTTGCTAAGGAGATAGAAGTTTCCAGAAAAAGACTCAAGGCTCAAAAACAACAAACAGGCAGGGGTAAGTGCAAACTTATTCTTGACTCGTCTGACGATGAAGACGAACTCGCCGCCGCAACTATCGACATTGTCGAAGATGCCCACACTAACAAAGTGTCAGTTGAAACCCAGTTTCAACGATATATTGAGGCAGGCACCCCAAAAGGATGGCCCAAGAAAACTAAAACACAACAGACGCCTGAAAACGTCGTCGACCTTGTGTCGACCCCCCCCTCCTCCATCCCCGACGCTTGTAGTCGAAGAACAAGCATCGGCAGAACAGTTGGGCAGCCCCATGGAAGACTATCAAAGAGCAATTCCAGAAGCACTAAGAGCCAGGGCCGACAAAGACGCTGAGCTTAGAGCCTTCTTCACGACGCTGCCTACACTGTTCCAGTCGGCACAGATAATACAGATGACAACTCCTCTTAAAGCACACCAACAAATCTACGCCCAAGAAACAACGACATTCACTAGGATAGACGATGGAGGCGATGTGATTGGATCCATCCACTCTGTCACGGAGCAAATCGTCGCTGAAGCCCAGAACGAACCACCCACGTCACCGTCGGAAGCAGGTATCTCTTCTGACCAAAGCCCACCAAACAGTCCCGTCACCCTTTTGTCCCCCACTCCGTCTCCACCTCCGCCACCATCATCCCCACCACCTCCGCCACCCCCTAACTCACAGCCAAACCCACCATCAGCCACACAACCGGAAGAAGTCATACCAACTCCTCCAGCAGAAAAACCACCGTCCCCCATACCCCCTCCTCAAAAAGAAACTCCCCCGACTTCTCTACCACCTCCCCAAGCAGAGCAACCCTCGGCCTCCGTTCCACCAACTACAGATCCCACTTCAACTACTGCAGGTACCCAAGAGCCACAGAAAGACACTCAGAAGAAAAAGAAAGACCATCATAGAACATCCGGCCTGAATATTATCTTAAAAGATGCAAGTTCACTAACCGACTTGGAGGTCGGCCAACTACTCAAAACTTTGGCCAAAGAGTCAAAGAAGAGGACGGTCACCAAAAGTAAAGAGCTCAAAGACAAGGAGGCAGAACAGGTCGAGTTTCTCGGCAAATGCAAGGCTCTTGCACAATCTGTTGTCACAGGCCCGGTCGAAGACGCTATAGATCGACCTCTGGAAAGGGCATACCAGCTCTTTGAAAGCATGGTGTCGACTATACAGACACATCTCCAAGAGACTAAGGCAGAGCAAAAGGAAGAGACTGCCCAACTACTCCTGACACAGCACACTGCATTTTTCGAATCCTACAAAGTCTTACAAGACCATATGCAGGAATCCATTGTTACTGAGGAAGTACTGAGAGACTGGCCTACTCATTATGGGCAAGTCTATCATCAGACCAGGTAGACAATACAAGGTATTCAGGCCTTGGAGGGACGTAAGTCGACAGAGGCAGCAATGAGGCAGACCATTGAAGAGCAGATTGGGATGGAAACTAGCAAACTGCAGAAGCTAGAACAAGAAGCTCATCAGTGGGTTCAGCAAGCCCTTCCAAACTTAGAAAAGGTCGACAACATCTGCCCACAGATGCAAAGACTCCTTAATGCTGCAGAAGAACAGAACTAGATGTTGGGTCCTAACATGGAGCACATTGCAGAAATGCCCATGGTAGGAAAGATGTCGGTACTTTCAAATCTGACTACTCTGACGATCGACATCCAGAAGGCCTTGTAGACCTGGACAGATTTCCAGCACCATCATGCCGTCACTACACCAGCAATAGTCGAAGTATGCGTCAAGCGAAGACCGACTATCCGTCTGCACAGTCCACCTCAGTAGCCGTTGCAGGGTTCGACAAAACAAACATTTTTTGTATCTCCCTGTTTCTTCGGGATGAAGAAACGTTTTGTTCGTGGGGGAGATGTAGAAGGAGCAAGTCAACATAAGTCGACTTGAACGAAGACCGACTTAGTCAGCCGACTAAGTCGATGGACCGACTAAGTCGGTCAACCGACTAAAGTAGTTAATTAAGTCGGCTAACTAACGGTCGTGTCGGTTCATCGAACCAACAGGTAGTTATTCTGTAACTGTTTGTAACTTGTATATATTAGACTGTTGAGCCACAGAAGAACTCAGTTCAGTTCTGTGCTTTGTATGAACTCATTGTAATAAAATATTCTGTTCTTGTCTTCTGTCTCTGTTTATAATGGTGTATATTTTAGTATGTATTAGTGGTAACCTTATGTGATCTGTGAGATTACAACAATATTGTACTTATTTTACTTTTGAATATTTACGTGATATGAGGCAAGTTTTGGGGGGCACTATTTCAAAACAAGAGCCAAATGGTGGTAATGTCCTAGACATTGCCACAAACTTTACAACGAGATTTGAACATGCGTTTTTTTAATATAGATAAATAAATTTAAGGTATAAGAATATAAAATCTTATAATTTTAAAGCAATTTCATGGCACACCAACTATATTATATTTCACTGTAAAACCACCCACAAAAGGAAAAAGAGGAATTTCTTTAACTCCAACAAGTCATTTAAAAAAAATATTTATTGATCAAGATCCAAATTTAATCCATGGATGGCAAAATTTTATCCCAAGGAAAATATTGAGCACCTAAGAATCAAGTTCATCAATTATTATAAAATATCTTTCATTCCATCACAATATTAAAGCATTCTACAAGAAATGAGCATACATGTACTATTCTGCAATACCAAAATTTGTCATCCTAGAAACATTGATTGTCCTCAAGCTAAGTTGGTAGGGAATTAATGTCCAAGTTCCTTAAAACTCAAATCAATCATGTTAATCTACATTTAATGCATATTCCTAGACCTTAGACTTAAATGGCCCAACTGCAATTACTCAACAAACAATCAAATACCCTCACATTGACTTTTTATATAAAATATTAATAAGAAAACCCAATATATTTTGTGCATTGACTTTTCCTATAAAAGATTCATAAGAAAACCCAATATATTTTGTGCAATTCTAATAATGCAGGGAGGGATTGTCTATGTTTTTTGTACAAACAAAATAAAAAAAGGAATTGGCACTTACAGTTCTAACAGAAATCTACAATTCGAAAGCACTGGAGGAATATCACCCTCCAAATGCAGATCACGCAAGTCAAGTATCTAAAAAATCTCAATATCTCCAACCTTAGAAAGAATTGTACCCTCTATACTATTTTCCCCAAGTCTGAGTATATATAGTTTGTCCAAACTCTCTATCTCAGGAGGAATGTTTCTACTTATCCTATTCCTACTCAAATCAAGAACCTCAAGATTCCTACATGTATTAATACTAGCAGGAATACTACCCATTAAATTATTTGCAGATATATAGATTTCTTGAACCCCATCACATCTTACAATCACATGGATTTCACCAGAAAGCTTGTTGTGAGAAATATCAAAGTATTTCAAGTTGGGAAGAGATAAAATATCAGGAAGAAGGCCCCCAGTAAAAAAATTTCAACTACATCCAAGTAATCAAGATTTCTAAAACTGAGAAGCCTACTAGGTAGAGACCTAGAGAACAAATTACTTCCCAGAGCCAAGAACTGCAAGTTTTCATAGTCCCCAAGTTCGTCCGGAAAAATTCCCATTAGAACATTTCGTTGAACGTCCAAATGAGACATAAAAATTGGAATGCAAATTTGAGTTTCCATCAAGATTATTGAATGCGAGATGGAGCCCCACAAGCCTCCCACTTTGCGACATTTCACCTGGAATCGGACCAGATAGATTGTTAGTAGCTAATGTGAAGTACCTTAATATCGCGGCATAGTTCTTGGAGAGGGCACTAGGTATATTCCCAGTCAAGGAATTATATGACAAAACTAGCAAGAAAAAGTTGTACAAATTCCCCAAATCTGGTGGAACAGTCCCAGAAAACCCATTGTGACTTAGATTCAACTTCCACAAGGAGTCGATCCTTGTCAATTGCAGTGGATTTTTCTTGTTAAAATTGTTCCCCGATAAATACAATGTGTGTAAATGTTTCAGCTTTGTTATGGTAGAGGAATTCAGTGAACCGCTAAGATGGTTGTTATGAAATAGAATTTTCTCCACATTTCCATCTCAATCACATGTTACACCAGTCCAGTCACATGGGGAGGTATCAGAAGGGTTCCATGACTGCAAAACCTTCAATGGGTATCTATGAATATTGGTCTTGAAGATTCTGAAAACTATATAAATGTAAGCTACTTTATAGGGAAAAGTGTGAAATTGCACCTTTGTTTGTATTTGTTCAGATTTCTTACAAACAAACAACCAATGCAGTTATTTTTCCAAGTCAAGTTAGTTTTTATTAGCTACAATGTATTTAGTATTAACTAGTGTTATGACTGAACACTGCAAACTATACCCATAATAAAAATAAAAATACATAGAGATGAAAATAGATGACTGATTTTCAAATTTGTCAATGAATTAAAAGTTTTCATGTTTTCGAGTTTCGCATGGAATTGAAATATGCATAGATAGAATCATAGTTATAGATGTCCAAATACCTAGATTTGAAAATGATTCATAAGTTTATGTGCCTGTAAGTAACGAGCCTTGCAAAGATATACATGTTTTGAGACATTTATTTGATGTGGTTAATATATATATTTAAATATGCTAAGCTTTTGTATGTTCAATGACCTTGACAGGGTTTATGTACTTCTTTTTTAAAAGGTATGTCTCCTTTTTCTCGTAGCAATACAACTAAATGTTGACAACAATACAACAACACCTCCGAAAGATTGTATGGATGACAACAGAACTGTAAACTGTGAATTGTATTTAGAATTGAAGTAGACATTAAATATGCGTATGCATAATAAATCACAATGACAGAAATTGTATATTTGAAGATAATGCCTCTACATAAATTTCAAAGCATATTCTTCAATTTTAGACACTTTATATGAAAGCAAACAATGACCTCAAGAGACTGTGTACTCCGAAAATCACGTTATCTAAGATCATGGAAGATAATTGTGACTACAAGCAACTAGCCATTGGGTTAAATATGGAAAGTAATCAAGATGAATTGGTTTTATAAAAGACAATCAAACTAGAACAAGAACTATCTGACTATTTATGACAATCAGCTAGTGTGGAAGGGTGATGTAGGATAGAACAATATTGATCAAGTAGAGTAGAATATTGACAACTAAAAACCCATGCAGATGAAATAGACGACGAAGAAAGTAGGATAGAGGTCAACGGAGGTAAGAAAAAAATTGATTGACATAGTTGAGACTTTAGTAAACACAAGAGATAAACAAAAGTTTGGGAGAAAAAAAACCAAGCATTGTGATGTTTAATTTATCCCATCTAGAACCAAACAAATATATGAACAAGTTAATAAGTATGTTAGCACATATCATCTGAGTGAAAGAATTGGTATTATGGACAAGCCATTTATCGTTGTAGTGAGCAGACATTATGTATCAAAGAGAAGGACACAAGGCCACATTTACAAAATTTTCATTTTAATAGTCTCAGAATTGAAACATATAAATAATATGTATGACATATGAGGTAACGAGAGCCAAATGTATCAAGTAGTGCAATAAGTTATTAGAATCCATTATCTATGTTTTCTTAATGATTGAAGTGACATATCATAACATATGTTCTCTTTGTGATGATATCTTGATATCCTCTTTTATCGTAGTAACATATGTTGCATAGTATAATGTGTCTTTATTTATATAGCCATCTATCCATCATGGACAAGGAGAAGCTAGATAGGTTCATTAATCACTAGGCATAGTACATAACTTTTGCAACATAAAATCTAGTATGTAAGAAGGGAATAATATCAAAATGAGAAGCATGCTAATATTATTGAAAAACAATAAAGTGTTGCCAAAAAGGAGGAAATTGCAACAAACATTGATAAGGTATTCATTTGTCTCCATGTTTAACAACAAGTTATCTTTCGTGCCATGCATCATAGGCTAAGGAGAGCAATGCCAATAGCAGAAGAAAAAGGATTATAGAAACAATAATAACTATACATCTTTGAAACACTTTCATTGGTTATGGTTTTTAAAACAAAGTGCCATGTATTCATTGCAGGTTTAAAATTTTAGGGCATCAATCCAGTTAGCAAGAAAAAACGTTATGTCGACACAACCAGGAACCTGGCTATGAGAGTAGGTGGATTATTTATTTAATAATGGTGTCTCTAGCTGGAGGTGAGGAGTTAGAAACCGATTAGGGAGAACGACTGTCCCCATTACTGTCTTTGGGATGACCGACGGAAAAAATCATTATACCATATATAAAAAATATATGACTTAAACAATTATTTCTTATGTCATAAAATACAACCCAACTGCAATGAGATAAGGGGAGCACAAAGACTGATCTCTGTCTCTTGCGAGCTTTAGAAGTCACAACTGTCACCTGGTGGGAACATCAATTTGCAAGAAGGGTAAGATAAAAAGCTACCCACATTTGACAAAAACCAAAAAGAAATGAATAGTTCTTTGTCCAAGGTTAGCTGTCATTATAGACTTCAATGGTCGGCATGCCTAAGACATTAAATTTTTCTTACGTTTTCTCGCAGTTGAGGGGTGGGCACCACAAAATGAGGCAGACGTCATCCTCTGGCAACTAATAACAGTTTAAATAAATATGCTTTTAAAAATTGTTTTTAATATAAACTCTAAAGAACAATGCTAAGACTATAGTATAGAAAAAAATTAATCTGTTCTTTGTTGAACTAATGTCCTCGACCGAATACTATATGTCTAGGAAATAATAAGTATAGGTAAGTCGTGAAATTATGTATTTACAATGTGTTCAAATTTATTAAATATAAGAATTATTATTGTAATTTTATGTATTTTATTAAGTTTTTTTTTTAAATTTAGTAGTCTTTGTTAAACGTATAGAGTATATTCTTAATTTCTAAATGAAAGTCTTTGACTTTGTATTAATTCAATTTTATGTTATACATTTTTTTATTATTCAAAAAAAAATTTATTAATTGAAATTTTTGAAAATTAAAATTAATTTGTTTTTTTAAATTTCAACCATCTCATTTTTTATTAGTCAAAGAGATTAATGATGGGAAGTAAATTCTTGGGAGTGTGACTTTATTTAAAACATAGAAAATATAATTATAAAAACTTTTAATAGTGTTATTGACAACCTTCACATGACATTGTTGACTTTTATTAACTAAAATACAAAAAAAAATGCGGGTGTCACTTTTGATGTGATGTTTTCATTTTAATGTTACCAATTTTATACATTTCATTTTTTTAGTTAAAGAGGTTATTGTTGGGACATAAATTGTTAAGAGTATGACTTTATTTAAAACATACAAAATATAATTATAAGCATTTAATATGGAATTTTTTAATACTGTCATTGGCAACCTTAACATGCCAATGTTGACTTTTATTAACTCAAATACAAAAATAAAATGTGGTTGTCACTTTTGATGTGATGTTTTAATTTTGATGTTACCAATTCTATATATATATATTTTAATTTCTTTTATAAGGAGAATTTGATTAATTATATTCTTATGATTTCTCATTTCTAAATTCAACTTACAACTTATTTATTTTTTCAATTTTTATATTTGGTAGGGAATAGCCACTTTGTGGCATATTTACTTCTTCTTCTTCATCTTCTTATTATTTTAATACCAGGATGAGCATGTGTCAAGGCCAACCCCAATGTTGGATGCAAGAACGATCTTCCCGCCATGAGAGGTACATGAATCTAGAATTGTGAAAAGACGAGGTCTGCCTTGGACTCCCCAGACAACCCTGTTTCTCAGTGACTCCCACCCTCAATCCCTTCCCATAAAGTTTCAAACCCATGACCTGATGCGGACTAAACCCCACACACACCATGTGAGATACACCTCATGGGTACATATTTACTTGTTAGTAATTCTAATTGAGTCATGGAATATGGTAGTGCATGAGAATTGTTGATGTGAGGTGTTCTGCAAGTCAGGTTATTAAATCGATTTCATTATAATTCTCTTTAAAAACAATGGTAATCTTTATTAAGCATAAGGGTGTTTGTTTTCCATTTGGATTATGAAGAGCCCTAAACATTACCTTTGATTTCTCAATGAAAAAGGAAACCCTTCTAATCATGGTGTGACACATTTCAATGTCATTAAATTTAATAACATATTTCGTCTTCTAGAAGTGGAACACTTGGGTGAGTGATTAGTGATATCCAACACCCTTAAGGCTATTATGGTGTGTCAACGTTTAGAGTTTGTTGCACAAATGAGAATACTTGTGAGGGTAAAGTAGGAAAAAAAAGTTACAAGTGCTATTGTCAGCTCTAGGAAAATATGAGAAGAGATAACCAGAATAATGCTCATAAAGTTGATGATTCTAGTCATAAGACAAGAAAAGAACATGACGAAAGGAGTCGTGATAGAAGAATAAGAAAGAAGATCGAGACAAGGAGTCAACCTATTTTTGGTAAAGCATTATTTATACCAAAATATTACTTTTAGTAATAAATCATGATTGTAATTTGGGTCGATAGTGCCTATTTTTAGATGTATTGTGATGGGCTCAGTTAGAAAGACAGCCTGTCGACTAACAGTTGAGAGTCAATCAACGGTTAAATCAATAAATGGAAAAGCATAAAAGCGTTGATCCAATATGTGTACGGACGATGAAGAAATAAATCAAGAGTTGCAAAGCATAAAAGAATTGATCCAATTTGTGTGCAGATCAACCATTCAAAGAGCAAGAAAGAGAGAGAGACCTAAACCGGAGAGCATTTAATGAGAGAATAATACATGAATTGTAAAGAATATCAAAAGAAGAGTGTGCAAGTTGAGTGCGTAGACCAAAGGTGATAAGCCATTTATCATGCCAAATTAAGAGCACCTTTGCGATTTTTCTCGAATGGGTTTCCACGTTAAATATTGTGTTTGTGTTTCTTTAATACATGTGTTTATGTCACATGCATATCTATGTGAATGAGTTGATTTGAATGTGTCGAGTTTGATCTGTTGTCAATGAAATTATCTATATATGTCACACATCTAATGATATGATCATATGGAATATTAGTTATTGTTAATGCTTTATGTTATATACTATTACATATCTGACATATCAATAGGTTATCTTCTTAAATGAATGTATGAGACAAAGGTATATTCCGGGTTTTAGTCGAGTCACCTAATAGTGATGTAATAAGGAAATCCCCGTCATAACTGTAGAAACTTGGTTATGGCAGTTCCCAATAATATATATTGAGTGAGACTTCATCTGCGTCGCAGGTGTTGTCGATGGAGATATTCTCTATCAAGACAATATTTTGGGTTTTGTTGACAAAAAAGGATCTGAACCTAGGTTGATAGAAATCACACCAACAAATCGTTTCATTGTCGGGACCTGAATCATCTTGATGAGGATATGTTTTTGCACCCAACGAAACCTGAATTTCAAGATTGGTTTGATTATAAAGAAGTAGAATTTGCATGAGAAGAAAGTAAAGGATCATGACTAAGGATGAAAAAGTGCTTGGAATGATACCTTTAAATAGGCACTCATGATATTTTATTTAGTGAATTTCCCATTGTATTGCATGAGTGGTTTTCGAAGCTAGTGACCCAGAAGAAAAAAGTTTAGGGAAGAGAACCTATATAGTTTAGTCCTCAGTTGATCTAGCGGTTGAAGAGAACTAGTAATCCTATATTGAGGGTTATAAACTTCTAGTTTGATAGTATTTTGGAGGGATATGTCACATAAATTACATTCAACATGATAAAATCATACAGTGAAAGGAAAAGAGAATTATTCCAAGAACCTAGAAGTCGTTATCTAAAATATTTGAAGTTGTGGATTAAGATGCTGGTCTATGAAAAAGCGATCCTAAGAATGGATTCCGATGAATAAATATTTGTGCACAGAAAACCAGGGTAATTGTTAGAACATCATACCACCTAGTACCATAGAAACATACCACCTAAGATCATAGTATAATTTGTTTTCACTTATGGTGCATAGTCCAAAAATTGGTTATAATGGCTTGCTAAGGCTATTGGGGGTTTTGGACCATTAATTGCACCCAACACCCACATTTTGGTCAACCAAGAGCATGATCTCCCTCATTAATGAAATTTTGGTCCCTTGGGGTGCTCGCACTCCTTAAATTAGAGATATGGTTTGACTTGAGGCACCCATGCATTGTTTTTAGTGTTTTTGGCTATTTTGGACCATTTATGACTATCTAGAGCCACTCCCACTAATCCATGCACTCCAACTGTAATGTCCTCAACCCTCGAATCGGCGAAGAGGACACTACTATCACCAAACATATGGGCAAATATCCCCATGAACATGAACATGCATATAATGATGAAATAAAAAGCTTAAAACATAAAACATACTAAGATGCATAATCCTTCATATACATAGCGGAAGAAAACATACATTCACTCAAGCATACCACATGTTCATTATATTCATTAATTAGTAAATATACATGCAGAGATAAAATAGTCAAGAATACTTATCTGATAAGAACTCGTCCCGCAACTAGCTATGTTGCTGAAACGTTCCACCCAACCATAAGCCAGCGTGCTCATCAATCTGTCAGCAACACTGCCACCCCCAAGATGGGCATGATTCCTCAAGGAATAAGGGTCAAAGCAGGCTTACACATAGACAAGGTACACAAATCATCCAAGCCCCCACAGTAGGGTTTATCAGGCCATCAAGGAGTTAACAAAGGCTAAATGATAAGCTGGTGGCCTCAATGGAGAGCTAAGGACACCTACACTAGAGCTGACCTGAATTCTGAGACATCCACACACCCAACACCGGGAATCAGTCCTTTTTCTGCTTCACAGTCCCTCAGGTCCTGACTTCCTTTTCCAATACTCTTCAAGGGTTATGGAGAAGAAAGCCAACAATATTCCTCTATCTGAGTGGCTCCCAACACCAGGTTACTCAAGTATACCCAGCCTCTAATTTTTCTCTAAACAGTCCGAATACCACACACTGCATACTGCAGTAAAACAATCAGTTCACATCTTAGTGAAGAAAAAAAAGATGACAAGGTGACAACCCAAACAATAAGGGAACAAAACTCAGGTCAAACAAGATGACTCATAGTTGTTCTTGGCCCTAGCGTGGCCAAGACAACTCAATAGCGACCCAAAAAAAGTACTTGCATACATAGCATCCCAAAAACCAGGGTAAATCAACAACATGTACCACTCTGTAAAGGGGAAAACACAGTCAACAAAATGTGGATGAGGCCACAGTCGGTGATCCATGAAGAAACCATAGCCACTGGTTCAACAAGAAAGTGTTTGGACAAGACACGGTCCAAGCTCACAGTGAAAACCACCAAAACATTCCATAGTCCGACAATGGAAAAAGGGAAAATCCATCCTCTGCATGAATGGGAGGGAAAATGTATTCACAGGTCTACAATCTATGAGAGAAGGGAGAGCAAAGCCGATCCCTTCCTGCGGGAGATGGTCCAGACAAAAATCATGATGGAGAGCCCCAACGGTGCAAGAGGGAGCAGAATCTCTCTCTGCATGAGGATGTCCAAAACGACTCGCGATGGGAGGAAAAACCAGAACCGCCCTGTGTAAGAGTGAGCAAGTCCAAAAACCTCTTAAGAAGTGGAATTGTGGGAGAGTAGAGTGAATGGAGAGAATGTTTCTTCTACCCCACGCGATGTGATGAGGGAGAGTCCGCTGGTGGAGTGGGCACGTGGGAAAGGACTGACAGTCCTGCCACACCCTCCACTACTCAGCAATAAATACTCCCAACTAATAGACAATAGAAGTTTAATGGGTAGTTGACACATGGAAAACTCCCAATGACCCCCCCATGGTTGGAAAACCCCCCCTCAACCTTAGGAATCATGCCATTTTCATTCAATGTTGCACCGTCGTAGCTGGCTGTAATTTTATTTTAATTGATGTGCCTATTTACATGATGCCAAAACTATAATGTGCCGGATAGCATGATATGCCATCGACAACAATCCCTATTGCCAAAACATACACAACCAAATTGATGGTGGGGCTTTTGCCTTTAGCTCCTCACCACGATTAATTACAATATATACATCATGTACCTTTTAATGAAAACGAGGTCAAAACCGGGGCATTACACCAACACACCTACTTGGTCCTTATTTATGACCAAGCATGCTTCCCCAATTTTCAAATGGCCATTCATAGCCATTTTAGGTGGTTTTGGAGCTTATTGGTCCACCTAGGGGTGTTTGAGGTCCAATATAAGACTGCTACACGTATGCCACCAATTTTCCTCCAAAGGCTAACAATTTTCTCCTATTATAATATAATAATGTTTTAGAGATATTTACATATTGGATTGTAATATATAATTTAGTTATTGGCACCATCTCTATGTGTTAATTTTACTCTTACACTATTTTTTTCATGTATTGTCAAATTCTTTTGTTGTGAGAATTATCTTAGCTTCTAGATCTTGCTGTGAATCAAAATTTCACAGTAATGTTGCAAGAAATATTGTGAAAAGAATGAACAAGAATAAATTGAGATGTTTCTTGTTGATAGCGAAATTGAGCAAGAAGGTGGCCGCTTGAGAAGTGGAAGAAGATTCCGGTCGGGAAAGAGAAGACTCGACTACGACTAAAAGAGAGGAATGCGAATTAGCACCACATCTCAATGGAGAATATTGTGATGAAGAAGAATAATATCGTCTTATATCTAAATAAGAAGAAGAAGAGGCACAATATCCATATCAAGGCCCTTTATATTAGTATGAAATTGGAGGTTTCATCAGTTGGAGAAACTAGTGTAGGAATGATGCAGATACAATTACAACTTGCTAATCTCATATTAAAACTGTGGGATATCAAGAAAGGGAAATAAATAAAAGAGGAAATTCAGTGTAATCGATGCAGAACTTAAGGCCAGCATAAATATCCATGTCCAACATTCATGAACAACCTTGAATTGGGCACACCAAATCTGATAAATACATGAGGGGTGCCATGGTGTATAGTTTTTCAAACCAGAGGACATCACTAGGAAGAATGTCTATATTTACAGAAAATAGTAACTGCACCAACCAGTCTATATTGCAAATTTTGTTGATCAATAGGACATGATGAGAATGATTGCATAGCATATTAGCTAGTATAGGAGAATATAGTCAACACATACCTAATGAAGAATGCCAAACAGATGCAAGCTGAGTGATCTCAGGAATAATATCCTTAGTATCAGTACTTGTAGGAATGATTTCCTCATAATCAATACCCACAGGCGCAATACCCTCAACCTAGAGTAGGTGGAATTTTTAGAGGCCAAGGATGAGGAGGAGGATTTAGTCACAAAAGAGGCCAAGTCATTTGTTATAATTATGGACAGCCTGGACATTTATCCAGAGATTGCACTAATCCTTCGTCAACATGCTCGTACTATAAATCACTGGATCACACTATTGAAGAATCCCCACAGTTAATTGCTAAGTGTCAGGCTATAAATATGAGAAACCAAAACCTACCATAGAATGCTAATCCAAACCTACAGAATATTTTTTGTTGAACCAAGGTAACCTAATATTGTCATCATGATAAGAGGAGGTGTTGCGACTAGAGAAGATCAAGAAGTACCATATGGAAAACCGAGAGGGTTACCGGCACAACAAAAGAAGATTCCCTTTGATGTCCAGAAGGGAAAATTAGTATTCTTGGACGCTTGACCTGAGTTCATCAATGGAAATCAACCATCAACTTTTTTTGCTATACCAAGTGAAGGACTAATATTGGACATACCTCAAATATTCGAACAACTATTTCAAAAGAAACCGACAAAAAGTTTAGTAAACTGAAATAATTCTTTAAAATTTGTCTAGCATTAATAACAGATAAAGATGTTGTAGAAGAACTATCAACTTTAATAGAAGAACCTCAAAAATATGTGTGACCAGAAAGGAGAGTAAACCACATTGGGAAGAGATTGAAAATTTGTCATGAACTAAGAATGAATTCCCAGATAGGGGATTGCGACATGGATTATGTTATTATGGAATTGGGTTCTAGTGTTAACATCCTTACTAGACAAACATGGAGAAGTATGGGAAATATGAGACTTTTGTGGTCTCTTTTCCAACTACGATTATCCAATCGATCGAAGGTGTTTCCAATTGGTCAACTGACATAGGTTTCGATCGAGATAGAAGGACTGAAGACGCATGCATATTTTTAAGTGATAGACATTTTTGATGATACAAATCCATATCCCGTGCTTCTGGGGATTGATTGATCCATTGATAACCAAATTATTATCAATTTTAAGAAGAGGACATTAATGTTCGAAGATGAAGAGCTAAGGGTGTTCACACCGCTTGATCCTCTAGAAGGATAGAGGTATGTCGAGCAATTAAATAGTGAAGGAAAAGATGGATAACTAGAGCATATCTAAAATATTACATATGCAATGGAAAGTTACGTGAATCCAATAGTCAATGGAAATCTTAGCTGGCAAATTGTTAGTTCCTGCTCATCAAATTTAGGATAAGCTTTGAAGAACTCGCAGAATTGACTCTAGGATGTATCAACGAAAAGATGTGCTAGAATTACAAAATCAGTACGATGGGTAGGTACTGAGGTATGTGATCTACCTATTAATGAATGTTTTCCTAACTTGGAATCTTTTCTATAGAGTTTGAGAAGAAAGAAACAAAACCTCGACATCTGTTATCTCCAGAATTTGCGTTGAAGGCTACACCTGCAATATGGTGGGTTGTGCATAAGCATGCTATTTCAGAATGGCCTCAATGTTGAAGACTGTTGGAATTTTGATTTGGAGAAAATATGATCTATAATGGTCTGAAAAGAATTGTACTAAATAATATGGTCGAACATATTGAGTGTTGTTGCATGACATGGGAGACGTTTCCGCGAGAAGAATGGGTCCACCAATTTATACATACTTTGGACACTATATCGAGGAAGTGGTATACATCGGTTGAACTGCAATTAGGAACAATTGAATGGTAAGAGATAACTTCTAGTTTTACACATGTTTGAATTTGATGATGATCATTATTCAATTGATGTTTCTATACAGGTAATCAAGACTAAGATATTTGAATATATTCTAGTATCATTGAAAAATTTCCATCAGAGCAGTGTAATAATCAAACATTAGATGGAATTCTATAATGTAACAGGAGAACTAGACGATGATAATCCTCGTGACATAAATATTATTGAGTCTGAAGGTACTCACGTGGTAGAAGGATAAGGTGTATCAAGCGAAAAAATTTCTCAACCCCTTAAAAATAAAGAAAGTGAATATTGGTTCTCCATAGAACCCGATGTTTGCTAATATTGGATACTAATGGGATAATGAGATTGTCAGAAATATTACAAACTGACTACATGAGTTTCAAGACCTGTTTCCCACTAAATTTTTGGAAATTAAGGGAATTGCTAGAGATCTTGGAGAAATGAAGATTCCATTCAAGATCAACACAAAGCCTGTCAAACAAAGACCCTATCGGCTCAATCCGAGGTACAAAGAAAAATTTAAAACATATTTAGATAGAATATTAGATATTTGCATTATAGAACCTATTAAAGGATCTAAATGGATTATCCCTATGGTAGTACAAGAAAATAAAACTATTGGTGAAGTGTATATCTGTGTCGACCTAAGAAAGATGAATGATACATGCCTACACGACCCATTTACAACACCATTTAGAGATGAAGTATTGGAGAGTGTCGATGAACAATAAATATATTCATTTACTAATGGGTTCTTTGGTTACCATCAGATAAGAATTGCAAAGGAATATTGACACAAGAAAACCTTTGTGACAGATTAGGGATGTTTCCTGTATATGGTACTTCCTTTTGTACTAAAAATTGCTCTCGCTATCTTTTCTAGGATAATTGTAGTTGTGTTTAAAGGTTTTATTCATAAATTCCTTGAAGTCTACTTAGATGACTGGATGGTATTTGGTATAATAAAGGATCATATTGAGAATATTATAATGATATTGTAATGATGTTGACAGTTCCAAATTTCCCTTAATTTGAAGAAATGCATTTTTTGTGATCCTTTTGGAATTGTCCTTGGTCACGTGGTTCGTCACAATAAAATACTAATGGATCCTGCAAAGATGGCGATTATTGTCGGCCTACCACCACCCTCGACAATAAAGAAATTGAGAACTACATTGGGACATACAGGGTACTATCGGAAATTTATCAACGGATATGCCGTGGTGACTACCCCTATGGAGAAATTATTGAAGAAGGATGTTAAGTTTCATTGGAGTGAACAATAGCAAGAAAGCCTGGATGTTTTCAAGAACAAGATGGTTACAACACCCATATTAGTCTTTCCATACTAGAAGAAATATTTTCACGTACATGTTGATGTGTCGTCTGTCATGTTGGGTGTTGTAGTTGCACAACCAGGAGAAGTTTCTATTGATCATCCCATAATACTTTCTGGTAGAAAATTATGAATGATGGAGAAGAACTATACCATGATAGAAAGAGAAGGACTGGCTATGGTATACGATCTTCAAAAATTTTGACACTAGTTGTTGCGAGGACATTTCAATATGTATACATATCATTCTACGTTGAAATATCTGGTCAATAATCTAGTGTTGGGAAGGGAGATTTCTTGATGTTGTCTCCTCTTCCAATAATTTGACTTCAATGAGATTATCACTAAGATGGGTCTACTAAATTCATGACCAGACCATCTATCGAGGCTAGAAAGTGGAGAAGACCCTAGTAATATTGACGATAATCTCCCTGACACAAAATTATTTACAGTTAATATGTTTGATGATCACCATAGAGATATTATACATTTCTT
Source organism: Pseudotsuga menziesii (assembly GCA_001517045.1). Classification (NCBI taxonomy): domain Eukaryota; kingdom Viridiplantae; phylum Streptophyta; class Pinopsida; order Pinales; family Pinaceae; genus Pseudotsuga; species Pseudotsuga menziesii. Next base: position 785,855 of record LPNX010957630.1, on the reverse strand, counting down.
AACTATAAGATATGCACTAGAAGGATTCAGTACAACTTAGATGAAACAATTAGTCGTAAAAGCTACAGATCTCCAGTTGATCACTGGACAGTTATACAAAATGGGTCCTGATGAAATTATTTTTCGTTGCATCTTGGAACATGAGAAATTGATGGTATTGAATAAATCACATGTTGGTTTCATAGAAGGTTGTTACACAGGAAAAGTGACAGTGCAAAAATTTTTACAGGATGGATTATGGTGGCCTACTTTGCATGTAGATGCCAAAGATTATTGTCATAGCTATGATATCTGCCAAAGAACTGGAAAACCATCGCAATGAGATGAGATACCACTAGTACCACAAGTAACTTTATAGGAATTTGACAAATGGTATGCTGATTTTGTTGATCCTATTAATCCACCAGAAAATAGAATGGCTGCAAGTTACATAATCATTGCGACTGACTACTTGACCATATGGGATGAAGTAGCACCGATAAAGGAGTGTAATGCTGCAACTATTAGAATTTTTTAGTTTAAACATGTAGTAACCCAATTTGGATGTCTGAAGATTTTGATAAGTGATTAAGGAACAGAGTTTTTCAATCAGTTGATTGAAAAATTAACTAAAGAATTTCAAATTCAGAACGGGAAGACAACACCGTATCACCCATAAGTGAATGGTGCTATTGAGGAATTCAATAAGATTTTGGAGAATGAATTGAAGAATATCTATAATGTTCAAAGAGATGATACATACCATAAAATACCTGCAGTATTATGGGCTTATCACACCACCCATAAAAAGTTGATATGAAAGACTCCATTTTGACTAATTTATGGACAAGATGTTGTCATGCCGATGGAATATATTGTACCCAGTCTAAGGATAGATGTAATTACTGAAATGACTCATGTTGGTGTTGTCGAAGAAATATTGTTCCAAATTATACAACTAGAAGAAGATATATTTTTCATGCGCTATCATCAGAATTTCAAGAAGGAGCGACATAAATCTTGCCATGGATGACATATCCAGCATAATCAATTTCAAATTGGAGATATTGTTCTCCTTTATGGTAATAAGTTTTTGAAGCATCCTGGAAAGTTTCAAACACATTGGTTGGGAATGTATATTGTCATTCATATCACTAAAGGAGGATCAGTGCAATTACAAAAAATAGATGGTACACCTTTCAAAGGATTAGTGAAAGGAAGTCGGCTAAAGCCTTATCAGGATAGTCACACTTTGGTGGAATGATGGCTCCGAAAAAAACCAATTATGAGTGTTGTTGTCGCAAAGTTTATGAGTGTTTTTTGTCACAATATTATGATTGTTTTTCACAAACTTATGAGTGTTTTGTAAAAAGAAGGATTGATATCACAAAGTATAGAAAATTTCCCATAGACCATGGATTTGTCGCACAAGATATTTTATGTCAATAAAGAAGAAAAGTGTCGCCGACTATCTATCTATCGCAAGAAGAGAATTATGTTGCAGGCTATATGCCTGGTGCAAAATACGAATTGTTGTCGCATGATAGATTTTGGTTGTAGATGACAGTTGGATAACAACTAATGTGAAGTAACAAGAGATTTAGGCAGTGTTCTTTTTGTTCACATATGCCATTAATGCACAATAACTATGGATGAACTAACAGGAGAAGTGACAATTTGGTTGGTGGTTTATTTGAAATGATTATAAAGATTCCCCATTTGACATAATTTGCCGCCTCCTTTCCATTTATTGCAAGATCATGTGAGTTATTGAGTGATTGAACCTATTGATATAAAACACATCTGCACTGAAGCTTGGTCATTCTATTGCATCCAACTAATTGAAAATTCTGCGTTGAACTGTTTGTCTACAACTATGTGAGTTGACGCTAATGTTTACAAAGCATGGTCATTTCCATATCTAGCAAAAGCACAATTCAAGATTCAGGAGTTGAGATTAAATCACCCAAAACCATCATGGAAGAACATACAAAAGTAGTTTCACAGTAACCAATGATCCCAATAGTTTTTTTTATGACCATACCCTCCTGACACATCAAGAAGGAGACACTCTTACCATGGAACTGGTCATAGGAAAGGAACAACACCTCCACCTGACGAAGAAGAAATAGGGTCAACATCCATGTTTCCTGACTATGTTACACCAAGGCCATCATAAGCACAAAATGTTACTATAGTAAAGAATGCAAAGTATTAGTCAGTATCACCATCAATACCAAAAGGAGTTTAGCTGACGACGAACATTATACCAAACTTGAAGAAATTGGGATTCATCTACCATGACATGAGCAAGTTCACGGAAATTTCCATGGAGATATATGACCAATGTCAAGGAAACTCAGGATGGCCCGATTCACATAGTTTCGATGGAGTGGGCAAGAGGTTTGGATAAATATGGACTGTTTTCTATGATGCACATGCCACATTTTGGCCACACAATAGAAGTTAATGCATGCGTAAAAAAATACTCGTTTGTTTTCATAGAGGATGTCTATGGCTCAATATAAAAATTTTAGTTGATGTCGAGATGATAGCATATAGCACATGAATTCCCCTTGTAGGATTCAGCCCAAAACCCTTTTTCATTGGCAAGGGCCAGGATACAACTATTGTCAATATAATGAAGGAAATGTACGATATGACGCGAGATAAGAGAGGCTTTTACATTTCCTCTATCAACGACACTATCATTTGATTCACAACCAAGGTCTTGTCTAGCAAGATACTCTAAAATATGAGACCAAACCAATGTACAACAGGTACAATAGTTGTGTAAGAGAAGTGCACAGTCAGTATCCAGATGAACTGGGTGACATATTTGTTGAATGAGTTACTAGTTGATGTCACTGATGCAAAAGATAAAGGTAACCCCTTTAATTACTCATGTATTTTAATTCTAATTTCATTTTTTTCATGCATAGAACCATTAGAATAACAAGGGTTAGATGTCCTCCTGCCATGTAGAGGATCTAGATACCAAAATATCTGGTTTGATAAGGATAACCCACAACAACATAAAGATAAAAATATTGAGGTTTTTCCACAAGCAAAAACAATCAGGCATTTTATTAAGAAGTAGTCAAGAATAACGAAGGAAACTGTCAAACAATCTTGAAATATTAATATAAGATTTTCAACCGATGCACACCATATATTTTTGCAGCCCAGAGAGGACCCCCGAAACTAGTTGTTAGCTACACAATTTTGCTATCCACTAAAGAAATTGAAGCCATTATTCAGGATTGGCCTCAATAATGGTTAGTACCTATCGAAGAGTATCAAATCTTTGATGAATAAGCGTTACAACAGGATGAACCATCGAAAAAACATAATGGAAACGAAGAGGTGATCCACTAGTAGAAATTCCAAGGAGCTCTCCTTACAATAGTCAAGATTAATCCATCATGACCAGACCTCTCCCAATGAATCCATAGTTGAGCGATAAGAGAAAGCACTCAAAAAATACTGAGACAAGTCGCAAGAAGAGGAAGGATGACAGATCATCTAGGATTTTTGGTATTACAAATGATGATTATAATCTGCTCTCAAATCGCATGGAAGAAGTTACAAACCAAAGCTGTAGGAATATGGATGAACCCCATACATAACTAGTAAGTAGTGTTATTGATTTATTGTAGGTACTTTGTACTACAGTGAAAGAAGTTAGAATGTCGATCGAATAAGTACCATTTTCGACTATTTCATAGGACCAAGCCAGCCCATATGAAGAGGGACCCGTCGAGACACCGTCGAAGACCGCACAAACAAGAAATCAAGTAGTTATTTATGAAATTGACCTAGTAATTTTAGAGCTCAATACCATGGTCAAGGATAGTGCCAATGTATTAACTGCAAGTTATTTATCGGGATGTAGTTAAAGAGATGAAAAGAAGAGAATGAGAAATATATGGACAACTCAAGACATCAAAGAAAAATATTTTTCACTGAAGCAAACCATTAAGGATGTTAAGAATAAAGAAAAGAATTGGCAGGATGATAGGAAGGGGCTTGAAGCAATTGTAGCATTGACTTGTAGCAAATTCATGGATGAAGGAATCACATGAGACATGTTTGCAGAAGAAATTTTTTTTTGACTAGGTGAGGTCACTGAGAACCTCTGTATGTAAGTCATGGATATAGAATCCAAAATTATTCCTAGTACACCTCTAGAGGTACTGGAAGACTGAAATAAGGAAGGAATTAAGGCTATGCAAAATATGGAAGAGGCAGGGGTACTCTATACTAAATAGGTTGAATACTTTTCTCAGTCATGGGAAGCCTTGATAAATGACACAGAGTTGGAATAGGTCACAAAGAAGTTGGATACTATTGAGGAAAAATTTAACCAAATATAGAATGAATTAAATACGCTGTCAACAATAGAAAAGATGACCAAGGCTGGTGATATGAAGAAATTGCAACAATAAGTAGAAATATTATGCACACAACAACAGAAAATAATAGACAATGTCATAGAACTTTAGGTATTATTCATCCTATTCATGAAAAGGTGTGACAAGCCTTGGGTTCGATGGGAATGAAAACTTCAAAACACATCAATTCTATAGTTGTGGAAAATTTGAAGACAGTACAAGAGGAAGTGCGATAGGAAACATAAAAAGTCATGAAAATATTTCAATATTTTCAGAGCAAGGTCACACTAAAGGATATTTTAGACTAACGTGGCTTAGGGCGAGCCACATGTGAGTGTTGGGGTCCTGTTGGCCCTGGGAAAAGTCTAGAAGAGATAGCCAGAATAATGCTTGGAAAGATGAATATTTTGTTCATGAGACAAGAGAATACTGTGACAGAAGGAGCTGCGATGGAAGAGGAAGAAAGATGGTAGAGATGAGGAGTCGACCATTTTTTGGTAAAGAGTTACTTAGACTAAAATATTGATTTTAGTAATAAAGCATGATTGTAATTTGGGCCTATAGTGCATATTTTTAGATGTAATATGATGGGTTAAATTAGAATGACAACATGTCGACTAACAGGTTAGAGTCAGTCAACGTTTAAATCAAGAAGTGTAAAATCACAAAAGCGTCAATCCAAGCTATGTGCGGACAATGAAGAAAGAAAGAGTTGTAAATAATAAAAGAATCAGTCCAATATGTGTGTGGATCGGCCATTCAGAGAGAAAGAATGAGAGAGAGACCTAAAACAGATTACATGAGAGGAGAGAAGAACACATGAATTGTAAATAATATCAAAAGAAGAGTCTTCAAGTTGAGTGTGCAGGCCAAAGGTTATAAACCATTTCTCATGCCAAATGAAGAGCACCTTTGTGTTTTTTCCAACATCGGATTTCTACGTTAAATATTGTGTCTATGTTTATTTAATATCTATGTTTATATCACATGCATATCTGTGTGAATGAGATATTCTAAATGCGTCGAGCTGATATGTTGTGAATGAACTTATCTATATATGTCACACATCTAATGATATGATCGTATGGAATATTAGTTAATGTCAATTCTTTATGCTACATATTGTGACATATTTCGACATATCAATAAGTTATCTTCTTAAATGAATGTATGAGACAAAGGTCTATTCTTGGTTTTGATCGAGTCTCCTGATAGTGTTGTAATAAGGAAATCCCCCTCGAAACTACAGAAACTTGGTTCTTGAAGTTACCAATAAGATATATCAGGTGAGACTTCATCTACATCATAGGTTTTGTTGATGATATCTCTCCTCTGTTAGTATGATATATTAGGTTTTGTTGATGAACAAGGATATGAACCTGGGTTGACAGAATGCACACCAATGACTATCATGAAATTGAATTACTTCAACAAGATCTAGATAATTTTCTGTGAGAGATTTATAGGTTACACAAAGAGAATAATTCAACAATGGACAAAGTCATGGAACTCATAGCATGTGATATAGGGCTCTATCAAGAAATTGTTGGATTACTACACAATGCATAGGTGAAGAAGATGAAAGGTTGCATGAATATTTATATTGGTGGGTGATTAATATTTTAAAACTTCATGTTAAGAAACATCAATTATAGAAGCATTGAAGCAATACCTTTTAGCAAAGGAAAATATTCTTTTATCACTAGTTTTCACCATTCACCAACTATGATTCTTGCATCAAATATTACAAGCTCACTAAATATGGATACCCATATCTCTTTCACTCCTTTGCAACATGCCAAATCTCCCTTTTCTTTATTAATGACATAATTGGTCCTACAGGTGGATCTCCATAAAGTACTACACCTTTTTATTCTACCTAAAAACACATTTGATCCACTCACACAACACCCATCCACCTCACCTTATATGTTTCCCACCACATAGTTGATATATATGACACCTTATTGGTGTTTCAATCCAATATTTTAAGTGAGAGGAAGCAATAACGAAGATATCAAAAGAATGAAATACTAGTACACTCTCCAACTATTGAAAGAGGATACCATGAAGGATGGAGTTCAAATATTAATAATTGCATTTCCATCTTAAGAAAAAGCTTGATGAGATACAAAACTGTTATGGTCCTACCTTAGCCCGACTTACTTTAGGAGTTAGTCATACATTTTATAATTCCTTCTCCTTAAAATAAGGCTGAGTAAGTTAGTGTTCATCAATCAATGTGAACAAATGTCTCTATATTATTTAAGGCCCACTAGGAAGTTGTGTTTGTTAATTATTTGACCATGTCAAGTAGTTAGGGTTTTGGGGTCTGAGGAGCCTATTTAAATAGATACAAGGCTATGAAGTTTTGTTGAGAACTATTGTAACAAAGCTCTACTAAAGTGAAAATGTTTCCCTAACTCAAGAGGCTTTGTGAACATTGCTCCCCAAAGTTCTTGTCTTAATATAAATCTCATTTACTACCATCTTTATCTTTCTAGTTGTTATTTTTTTTTGTTTTTCTCTATAAATTATGGTTTATTGCATCTTAATCTCTATATATATTGTGTTGTNATAGGTATCATAGCCACATTATTGATCCAATGAGCTTCCAATATTATATATATATATATATATATATATATATATATATATATAAGCGAGAGACAGGTTTAGGTGTCTTCAAATAACCACATAGATATGTTGTTCAATGGGTAAACCTATGGTTGTGGAACACTACAATGGAAAATAAAATTGGTACTTGGTCATGTTATACCCTTAGTTGGTGAAATAATTGGATGCCATTATAACTCATGTTGGTACCCCTTTGAGTAGTACCACATTCGGTGACACATGGACATGGAATCTTAATTCCATGTACCCTCAAGTATATAGGAAGTCTCATAGGACACATGAAACTAGTTATAGATCATACAATTGATCATCTTGTTTCTATAGTGGCACCAAGCTTAGAACCTAGGAATATACTCTCGCATACCTGCGTAGTAGGGTAGTATGACCAATAGCACGGCCGAACCTCCTTAGTTAGCACTTAAAGAGATTGGGTTGGTACTAATTTTGGACCCCACACATATATCAAATAGGTATACCACTATACAATCCCTTGTTAGTAGGCCTTTGAAAACCCTAGGAACCCTATAAACCCTTATTTTTGAAAATTGTCAATTAAAATTATTCATTCTATCATAAGAGTCAATGCATTGACTAGATTCTTTGTGAGTGGGAAAGTGAAATTTTAAATTTGGGGGTATCAAAAAAACCCTTATTTCTTACCTAACTCACCAAAATCCTTACATCATTATGATCATTTTGATATATATACCTCACAACCTTTTTCAAGTGGTCTCAGAAGCCTTTATTTATGACCTACCTCAAAATACTCTTTGCATTGTGCTGATCATTTTGATAAATATCTCTCACAACCCTAGTTTGGAAAAATTGTCCCTTATTCCTTTGTTCATATTTTTCCTATTCCATCGTACACTCCCATAACCAAGCTAACATGGAGAATTCCAACTAGAATCCACCCTAGTCAAATCCAAACCAACCATCTATGCTTCATGACCTTCAAGCCCTAGCATGTTTCCTTACGAAATAGACCAAAAGTTCAACCAAAAGATAACAAAAACTGACCTTTTATTGAATTTTATTTATCATGGTATTATATATTCTCAACCAATTGATACTCCAACCAATGAAGGACTGATCACAGAATATCGGGCATCTCACTCTCTATTCCCATAAAAATAGTGTCACTCCCTTGAGGATAAAACTTCCTAGCACCACTTTCCAAAGGATGACTTGTGCAAATTTGATGGTTTCGACCCCTTGGGTTGGGTGACCCAAATGGAACATTATTTTTAACTCCATGGAATTAAATGTGATCTTCAGATGTTCAAAATTGGGGTTTTATATTTACATTATGAAAGATGGGAGCATTTTGACCACAACACTCACTGTTTAAGTAGGTTGACCAAATTGCAAAAACCAACACTATTCCAGACTATATTTTAGTGTTTTTATGAGTTGAAAATCTAAATAGAAGGCCTATCTGATTATTTTTTTAATGGTTTAATTAGTGGCATCAAGGAAGCAATTCATTCACGGGACTTTATGTTGTGTCCCTCTACTTGTTTGGAAGCTTGTGATAGATATTACAAACTAAATTGGTGATCATTAATTCCCAACCCAAATTACTGTCATTTCCCACTTGTATCGTGTCTACAATGGTTTCTCCTCCTAGAAACTCCACCACCTCGTTGCTCTAAATTCACAAGTTGATACCAAGCACCATGGTTTAGCATCATTTCCTTGACCTTTTCTACAACTATGATGAAAAATATCTCAAACTGAATAAATTCAAAGAAAAATAATTATTCTAGATCGAGGAAACCCCCCATGAGGCCTCAGAGGACAACATACTAGAAGGTTAGTCTGAATGAGAAGTGGACAATCAAATTCCACCCCTCACAGATTCTTGTAATATGTCAATTCCTAAAGAGAAATAAAAAATTTCACTATATCTTTTGTCATGGTTTTCCACACCTTAGACACTAAAATTTATTGGCTACATAAGGCACAAAAATTCATTGTGTCAATTAACATTACTAGGAACCACAATTTCATTCATTAACGTGTGGATGAAGACTCCCATTGCTATATCTACCCCATCCCTAGATTCCAAATTATGATAGCCAATGGGGGTATAATTAAAAGTGGTGGCCATTATGAAAATTCCAAACTCCAAGTGGGGGATTACGATCTCAAAACCATTATGTTTTCTATTGACATGGGTGGTTTCAATATAGTTTTGGGGATCGAATGGCTTGATAATTTGGTTCCTATCACAATGTATTTCAGGGTGCTCTCTCCAATATTTACTCAGGCCATTCACACACATCACCTCCATGGAATTACACCTAGTTCTTCAATAATGATCAAATCCCACCATATGGATAAATTGTTGAAGAAAATACACTCCAATGTCATTGCTCAGTTCCATTCCATCTAATTTGTGTTTATATCCACACCAAATATTCACCTGAATTGCAACAAGTTCTCTCCTAGTATCAACAGGTTTTTGAGGAACTCAATGGTTTACCTACATATCCTAGGGAAAATGGCCATGGAATTCCTCTACTTCTCAGTATTCAACCCCCCCATGTCTACCCTTATAGCCACGCTTTTACAAAGAGGAATGAAACTAAAAAAATAATTCAGGAATTATCGGAATCTAATGTTATTTATCCTAGCATAAGCCCTTATCCTTCGACAATGGTTATGGACCTCAGAAAGGAATGAAATTGGCACATGTATCCTAATTTCCCATCTCTCAACAAATTAACCATGAAATATAAATTTCCCATTCCTATCATTGATGATCTCTTAGTAAAGTTGAATGGTGCCAAATCCTTCACCAAATTTGAACTTCATTTGGGCGACTATCAAATCATGTTGAGGAGATGGATATAACCAATACTGATTTCCATATTCATGAGGGTCGTTATGAGTTCATGTTCATATAATTTTGGCCTCTGTAATGCTCCCTCTACTTTTGAAAGCCTCATGAATAATGTTTCTCTCCATTTTGTCTTTGTTTTTTTATGATATCTTGATCTACATCCCTACATGGGAAATCCACCTCCAACATGTTTCTCATACCTTGCAATCATTAAAGGAGCAATGCTTATTTGTTAATTGATCCAAATGTGATTTTTTGGTGACCGAGGCTAAGCACTTTGTCCATATTGTGAGTTGGAGGGGGTAAGGGTGGATTCCAAGAAAGTAGAAGAAATGAAGAACCAACCCTACCCTAAAAGCCTCAAGAGCTTGCGAGGGTTCATTGGGATTACTGGATACTACCATAATTTTGTGCCAAACTATGGGAATATTTCAACACCTCTTACAACATTACTAAAAAATAATTCTTTCTCATATAATGAGGTAGAAGAGTAGGCCTTCTCCACAATAAAGGACACTAATATATGTACAACACCTATGTTATCCATGCCATATTTATTTAAAGTGTTTGTGTTAGAATTTGATACCTCTATCCATGACTTGGGAGAAATATTATTGTGATACGGATGCCCACTATCGTTCATTAGTAAGAAGTTTTTGGATCAAAACTTGGGAAGGTCCACCTATGAGAAATAAATGACGGGTATTCTTTATGCAGTTGATACATGGTGACCATATTTAATAGGGAGGTGTTTATTGATCAAGACCAACCATCATAGTCTCAAGTATTTAATGGAAAAATGAATGTCCTCAATAGAGCAACATAAATAGGAAAATAAGATGGTGGTTTATCATTATGAGATCATATATAAGAAGGGTTGCGAGAATGTGGTGGCAGATGATTTGTCTAGGAAATTTGAAGAAGAGGGTTGATTATTTTTGTATCCTTACTAGTCCCAAGATGGACCAATGAAGAATGACAAGAATGGTTGGCCCAAGACAAAGTAAGACACTTAATCAAATAGTTACAAGAAGACCCAAACCCTTCGCTCGAGTATATAACATGGAACCAAAATATTTTTATGTATAAAAAGCTCATCATTCTCACCTCAGATGTGACCTTGAAACAACAAATCATAGGATTTTCATTCATCACCCACAAAAATCCACTCAAGATTTCATAAAACTTGTGAAAGAATTAACACTACTAGAAAATGAGAGATAAATGACCAGGCGACCAAAAAATTTGATAACCACTGTTTTTTCAAGGTATAAATGACCAAACTTGAGTGAGCCAACTAAAAATGACCAGAGGAATGACCAATTGGGTCATGGGATAAAATATATGAACAAATAACCAGTAACTAAACTAAAAATGACCACATAACAATAACATTAAGAATATGAACTGGTCATTTATTTGGTCATTGTTAGTTGTGTCACTCCGAAAATGGAAAATTTCAATTTTGACAATGAATTTGTACAATTTACTAAATTTTAACACTGTAGATGGATTTAGATACCCCTATAAGGAGGTCTCTAAATCTATCCGCATCATTAAAATTTAGTAAATTATTGACCCCCTCATGGATTCAGAGGGTTATTCCCCGATTAATGTTTCATCCATTGGATTGATTGAGCATTGTTTTCAAATATATGACAATGTATCCTTTTTTACTATCATCAAATATTGTTCTTCCTCTCCAGTGATTCCAAAGTTGTTTGTTATCCCCTCTACGACATCCTAGCAATTATATGAAAACAAATTTTTGATCATGATGTTTCGACTAGAGTCGTTATACCCATCAACATATATACATCCCCATTGTGTCCATACCTTGTTTCACTCTTTTTTCGCTTTTCTATGCCCCCTTTGGCACACTTGCCAAGTTTCATCTTATGTGTCATCATGATTCATTTTGAGTCGTTCCATGGAGTTAGTCGTTTGTTGCTATAAGCATAATCATGTCATGATTGTTATACCAATAGGTTTAGATTTTCATGTCGGCCATGCCCATTTTTCATTTTATGAAAATTGTAACTATTTGACCCTTTTGGAACTTTGTCAAAGTTTCGGAAAGTGCATGTATTTTGAGTCATGATTGCAAAAATTGTTAATTTCTCATCCTCCATTAATTTACAAATTACAATCTCCTGCCATGATTGCCACTTTGTATAAGTTGAAAAGGTTGAAAATCACACCCTTGGATATCTCCCTACATTTGAAAGAACTAGTGACAGCTATTTCAAGAAAAAAATATCTCCCCTCTTCGACATAGTGTGGTTGACTGGACTCTTGGATTAAATAAGAAAAATAATTGAATTAATGCATTCAAATTAACTATTCTCATAAAGTAATATTAATATAATATATTTTTAATAAGTTTTAATATTAATATAAATATGAATATGAGTATTAATGTTAATATTAATATAAGTATAAATATTAATATGTTTTTAATATTAATAATAATCGTGATATTAATATTAATATTTTTTTAATATTAATATATTATAATATTATTATTATTATGTTTTAAAAAATATATTATACATACTATAATAATATTAATTCATTTACAAAAATTAAATTCACAACAAGGTGGGAATCATACAAAATAAATTGGGGGTTTTGGGATTTTTTTGGGCTTTTGCGATTTAACATTCATTCTTAGTATCATCCACTACAAGATATGGGATATGCAAATTGGTTCATCTCCTAGTATACAAATATCACAATCACAGTACCGGCATCATTTTTTCATATAATTTTGAAGATGAATCGATCCATAAATTCGAAAATTCCCCTAGAATCCTGTCAAATTATTGTTTTCACTCTATTCCAGCCATGAAATCAAAATGTTGATTGCAAAGGTGTGCAAATGTTGGGGTGTGCACCTTAACAGTCACTAATTTTTGCAACTCCGTGGTTTTTGTGGAAGCTTGTAAGCGGAGTTGCAACTCAAAATAGTCTTAGGGGTGTCGGGGTTGAGTCAAAGCCCTCTTTTTTGTAATTGTCCATAAATTTTGGGTGTAAGCCCAGGATTTTGTAATAGTGCACTTGTATAAATAGGCACTCATGTAAATATGTCAAGGGTATCTAATGAAATGAGGATCGTATGATGCGAAGAAGTTAGATCTATTTTTGGGGTTTTAAGGTCAAGTCCCAGTTGTGTGCGTGGACGACCTCTGTAGGTGTGTGCGCAAAGGGTTTTTGTAAGGAAGGAACTATAGATGAGTGCGTAGTTAGGCTTGAAGGATGGATCTGCTGCTGAGTGCACATATTAGAACTGTGGTTTTATAAGAAGTGGAATAAAAGCGCAGTTTTGTGGACGTAGCCCCTACACTGGGGGTGAACCACATTATATCTTGTGTTGTGGTTATTTTGTGTGGTTTCTGTTATGTTTTGTTGCTTTTGATAAGTAGGTGAATGTTAAAGTAAGATAACTGTTAAATATTAACTTCGCTGTGAATTCCCAGTTAAGGGTTAATCAAGAANCTAATTAAGTGAATATCGAAGCTCTATTTGGTATAAATATTTGTTGTTAAGGCTAAAGGTACAGTAATATCCCTCTTCTGCTTGTAGAAACCTGATTCTGTGACACCCCATAGCTGTTTTGGGTGAGACTGCAACCTGTTCGCAGGTTGTTGCCAAAAGGGCCAACACTGTGGGTCTTTTTGTTGGTGCGAAGTTAAAGTATAAACCCTGGGTCTGCCCTATAGTCCAACAAATTGGTTCCGTTGTCGGTTGAACTTAGTATCTTCTTTAAGAGGGATTTACGTCGTACCTAAAGGGCTATGTTTTGGAGGCCCTCAGTAAAATAAATCGGTGATTGGGTTGAAGCTACCTATCAGAAATTTGCTGAACAAGAAAATAAGGATCCTCGTCATAGCTCAGATGACTTATTGCAAAGGTAAATTTTTGCTGATATTTACAAAATTTTCTTTGGTAGTATCCACATAGAATGGCACCAGTGGTTATCCACATTGACAGAAAGAAAGATGAACTTCCAAGAAGATCAGTTTCCTGACTGGACCCCAGCAAGAGTTAATATATTGAAAAGAGTGAATAATGCGATATCACGAGCTGTTGATTTCTGGACAACGCGAACCCTTGAAGCATTTGTGACAGAATTTGCCATCGACATAAGTACCTCTTTTAGCGAAGATGAAAGGTAGTTCTTCAAAGGACCAAGGGGTAAGTACTTAAATTCATTTAGTCTACAAATTAAAATGCTCTTGGCTGAGAAGGGCATATTACTTATAGAATCAGATTGCTAGATTTATTTTTACTAACATATGTTTGGAAGTGAAAGTAACTTCAATGAGAAAAGTGGTTTGCTGCGAAGTGGTAAAAGATACAAGAGAAACCTAGAATCCTATACCCTAGTTCAGAATACCGAGTATACGCTAGAAGACCCTGAATTTGAAGAAACCCCTTTTGTTAGAAACCCTCCTATAACCCCACAGCGAAGCTCTTATACCCTTGAGAACCCGTCGTAGTCTGGAAGTAACCCTAGCCCGAGTATTCCTATCACAGGTTAGTCTACCCTAGTAATTTCTCCCCTCCCCCCTCAATCCACTATGGCCCATATGACTGATGATATCAATATCCCAGTGTTCAAAGGAACTGGATCAGAGGATGCATAACAGTTTTGGTTTTTATGCGAAGCTGTGTGGACAGCTAGGAACATTTTGGATCAAGATGTAAGAAGAGTGCATCTGGTCACTTCTTTTAGAGACCGAGCTTTGACTTGGTTTATGAAATTTTCCAGTACTCAGAACCATGTCTTGGCTGATATTAAAACAACGATGATCAAAGATTTCAAGAAGCCTAAATCAGAGTCACAGTGTATAACTGAATTGAAAGAGATTCAGCAAAGGCACGGTGAATCAGTTTGGGACTTTGATCAGAGGTTCAAAGTTCTGCTAGATCAAGTTAGTTTCACTATTGGACCAGTGCAGCGTAAAGAATGGTTCATTGCACCCTTATTACCTCATATCAGAATTCCCCTCATGCAACAAAAGGTTGCTGATCAGCAAGAGGATTTAGAGATTGCCATGAAACTGGAGATAGCTCCTATCAAAGATAATTTTGGCATAGCCCAAATACAAGCACAGTTAATAGAAATGGATTTGGAGCTACGCGACATGAAAAAAGGGAAATCTATTCACGAAGAGGTGTGGTGTACACGATGTAGGACAGAAGGTGATGACAAGGAACAATGTCCTGCGCTAAGAAATTACCTTCATACTGGTGCACCAAACCCGTTTAACCCTAATGTTCTATATTGTGAGATTTGTAGAACAACTGGCCAGCATCGACCTGAAGACTGATATCAGCTACAAGGATATGTGCAAGTACCTAAGAATCCCTATTGCAAGTTCTGTAAGTTAGTTGGACACAACGAAGAGGAATGTCGTAGATTTGACCTTATGAGAGAGAAAACATATGATGCTTATATGGTACAAAACGATGCACAAGGAAATGATGGATATGGCTACCATGGTAGCACATTAGGTCGAGGTACTTTTGGAGGTCATGGTCATGGTGGTATTCCTGGAAGAGGTCGAGGCCAGGTTGTGTGCTATAACTGTAATTAGGCAGGACATCTAGCTAGAGACTGTCGGAACCCAACTACGACATGTTGATATTGCAGAGCAGTATATCATGTCATTGAGTAATTCCCGCAGTTGATAGCCAAGATACAAGAAAGAAATAGCGCTCCTCCTTAGAATATTCAGATGATTACTGTAGAGCAAAGACTTGTCCTAGCCATTAATGTTGTTACAAGGAGTGGAGCTATGACGCAAGTGCAGAATAAGGAGAAACAACCTGACGAGGCTTGGGTTCGTAAGAACCTAGAGAAAGTTCCAACCTTCGATGTGGGAAGATAAAAAGAAACATTTATGGAAGCCAAAAAAGACTTTGTTGATCCAAGCACAGCAGTAGCACCTGCACAGTAGCATCAACATCAGTCACAGTCTCAAGAAGCTTCGATAGATAAAGTAAGTACACTATCGACATTTTTACAGAGTTGTATGAAGCTCTTAAGAAATCATAATGCTTTGAATGAGTTATAGAAAGTTATTGCTTCTTGCGAACCTCAACGAAGCTCTGGTAAGGAAAAAATTGTCAATAGAGTTAGAAGAACTGGAAGAGAAATGAGATTGCATGCTCAGATAGGAGAGTATGACATGACTGATATCATTTTAGACATGGGATCAGAAGTAAATGTCTTAACTAAGCAGACATGGGAACAAATGGGAAAACCTACCCTTGAATGGTCCCCTATATAGTTGAGATTAGCCAATCAGCAGAATATTGTGCCCCTAGGAAGATTCCCTAGTGTCCCAGTAGACATTGATGGAGTCAGTACCTTAGCAGACTTTGAATTGATTGAAATAATTGATGATAGCAACCCCTATCCAGCGTTGCTAGGAATTGAATGGGTAATAGAGAATTCTACAGTAATTAACCTTAAGAGTAGGTAGATGACTTTTGAAGGTAAAGGATTGAGAGTCATAGTACCCTTGGACCCTTCTCAAGGAGAAAGGTACACAGAACCAGTCAGATATGGAGTTCAGGATATTTTGGATCATATCTACAACATCACAGCTAAGGAAGAAGACTATGTTAACCCTACTCCTGAAGGTATAATGGACTGGAAGTGTGATAGTTCTTGCATGACTAATTCAGATGAAGGCTTACAGAATTGGTAGAATAGACTTTATGAACTACATGGACATCGATGTGCCAGAATTACCAAGTCTCTCAGATGGCTTGGCTCACAGACAAGAGTCTTACCTAATTTTGATGGCTTGACAGACCCAGTAGATTTTATTGTGCAATTTTTAGAGCAGGTACCAGATTCACATAAAATGTAGACTCTAGATTCAGTATTCAGAGCCATAGCTGCCAGATGGTGGAATGGTCATAAGAAGTATATTCAGATTTGGGAAGCTTGTCAAAAGCTTCTTCGCCTCAGATTCGTGGATCGACCTCAGAAGGTGCAAAGCAGGTTTAATGGTCAGACTAGCCCTCAAGAACATTTGAAGCAGTGTTATGAAGCATGGAAGCATGTCCCTCATGAAGAATGGGTACATCGGTTTGTGAACACCCTGGAACCTATTGTGAAGAATTGGTATGTAGAGGTGGAGCTTCGCCATGGTACTATAAGTTGGGATAGTCTTGTTGATAGTTTTGTGTTGACATTTTCTATTAATGAGGTTTGTCTACTTTGGACATAGCTATTAGGTTGATCCATACTAAGGTGTTTGATGATGAAGAAATAGTAGAGTACCAATCTGATTGGAAGGAATAAGAAGCTAATGCAGTAGAATTCTATAACCTCACAAAAGACGAGGATGATGACCCATGCAACATAAAAATTCCTGAGTCAGAAGGACACTGCGAAGTACATGGACCAACAGTCGAAGCACTAGAAGTGACTCAGCCCTTGAAGACAAGGCAAGTAAACATTGGGTCAGAATAAATGCCTAAGTATGCTACTATTGGAGATTATTGGGATGAAGAAATGGTAAGCAAAGGGACCCAACTTCTCCATGAGTATCAGTACTTATTTTCAACGAAGTTCTCAGAAATGAAAGGTATCCTTGGTGATATAGGAGTGATAAAAATCCATTTAAAACCTGATGCAAAGCCTGTGAAGCAATGCCCTTATAGGCTAAACCCTAAGTATAAAGAAAAATTCAGGGTGGAGCTAGATAATATGCTCGCTACAAGAATCATTGAACCCGTCGAAGAGTCCGAATGGGTCAGCCCTATGGTGGTATAAGAAAAGAAGACCAAGGGAGAAATCAGAATCTGTGTTGATTTGAGGAAGATGAATGATGCCTGTTTACATGATCCTTTTCCTACTCCCTTTACAGATGAAGTTTTAGACAATGGGACAAGCTTGGACCCCCTAATAAGAAGTAACAGTAAGAAGGAGAGTCTAAGTACCAAGAATAGTTGGAATTGGGTACTCGACTATAATGAAGTTGTTCTCAAATTTACGAAGTGTCGAAGGTCGAAGTTCTGTTGGAGCTTGTGTCAGGATGGGTCAAAGGTCAATATGGTGTCGAAGGTCTAGTGACGAAGCTGACGTTAGTGGTTTTGTTGAAGAAGAAAGGTCTGTCGCAGCCTAAAATGTGACTGATGGGACAAACTAGATTTGGCAGTGCCGGCACGTGAGCTACCTTAACTGCTTGTAATGATGAGATTTTGGGAAAATCTAGCACCGTGTGAACAGGATTTACCGCCGCTCCATTAGATTTGGTGTCCTTAATGCACCATGATGGCATATTTTGTCGTGGGATTCTATAAGAAGCCACACAGGCCTGTGACTCCTACATTACGCATCTTCTTGAGTTTACAGTCAAGACTATGTTGAATGATCGCGAAGTCCAGGAATTGTTAGGAGAGTTTAGGGAGAGAGGTTTGTAGAACCTTACCAGCAATCCACCTGCATAAAAACTCCCCCAATGCTGCATCCACCTATGCAGACATGTCCAAATAGGAAGAAATTTAAGGCAGAAGTTCGCTCTAAACGGAACAAAGAAAGGCACAAACCCTCAGGAAAGACTCCGGAGGATCCCGAGATGTATCCTCCTAGGTTAGCAGAACAGAGGCATGTTGTTTGTCTTATGCAAAAGTACATTGGCATGCAATCACAGGGGTACCATCTGTTAAGGACCCAAAGTTGGGGATGGTCAAATGTTCGATAGGACATGAACGAGAGGCAGTTCGAGGGATGGAGTCACTGATAGATTTAGAAGGCCCAATGATTCCCATGACCATCATAAAAATTGCGAAGGAAGAAAACAGCATAAGGAACATAGGTAGTCTGCTAAGGATGAAAGGATGAAGGATCAAGCAAGATGCGGCTGTGGTAGAAGTAGCAGAAGGGATGACGATGATGACAGGCATATAAGGGAGCAGGAGGGCAGTAAAATTAAAGATGATGCAGATGGATACAGAACTTGACAGAGTGCAAAAGGAGCTAGTAGAGAAGGAGCAAGTAGCCGACAATAGTTTACTATATTCACCAACAAGATTCTCCCACCAGATAAGCAGCAGAGTGTCCCGGGATGGGACACTGGTGAGTCTTAGGGGCCTATTGGGGCCTGCACCTTAACGGTCACTAATTTTGGTAACTACATGGTTTTTGTGGAATATTTTAAGCGGAGTTATGACTCAAAATAGTCTTAGGGGTGTTTGGGTTGAGTCAAAGCCCTCTTTTTTGTAATTGTCCATAAATTTCAGGTGTAAGCCCAGGATTTTGTAATAGTGCACTTGTATAAATAGGCACTCATGTAAAGATGTCAAGGGTATCTAATGAAATGAGTATCATATGATGCGAAGAAGTTATATCTATTTTTGGGGTTTTAAGGTCAAGTCCCAACTGTGTACGTGGATGACCTCTGCAGCTATGTGCGCAGAGGGTTTTTGTAAGGAAGGAACTGGAGTTGAGTGCGCAGTTAGAGATTGTAAGAAAGGAACTGCAGCTGAGTGCATAGTTAGGCTTGAAGGACGGATATGATGCTGGGTGTGTAGATCAGAACTGTGGTTTGATAAGAAGTGGAATAAAAGTGCAGTTTTGTGGACGTAGCCCCTACACTGGGGGTGAACCACGTTATATCTTGTGTTGTGGTTCTTTTGTGTGGTTTCTGTTATGTTTTTTTGCTTTTGATAAGTAGGTGAATGTTAAAGTAAGATAACTGTTAAATATTAACTTCGTTGTGAATTCCCAGTTAACGGTTAAGCAAGAAAAGTCTTTTATCTAACTGCGAAGCTAATTAAGTGAATATTGAAGCTCTATTTGGTATAAATATTTGTTTTTAAGGCTAAAGGTACAGTAATATCCCTCTTCTGCTTGCAGAAACCTGATTTTGCGGCACCCCATAGCTGTTTCGTGTGAGACTGCAACCTGTTCACAGGTTGTTGCCAAAAGGGCCAACACTGTGGGTCTTTTTGTTGGTGCGAAGTTAAAGTATAAACCCCGGGTCTACCCTATAGTCCAATAGTAAATATTGATCCATTTCTAGGGTTCCTGTCTCCCATTGTTATTTCAGCGGTTTTTTTAAGGAAACAATGCTCTCTACAATTCATTACACTTGCATCAATATCATCCTTTTCCTATCTTGACTTTTAGAAGAATGAAATGTCTGAGAAAGAATTGGTAAATAGTGGTGTTCATGACTTTTTTGCATTGGAAATATGACTTCTCCTCAACATTTAAATCCTCCTCAATGTGGGCATGAATTAATGAGGAAATTTAGGTTGCTTCACAATGTATTATTCTGTACAGAAATAATGAAAATTGTTCATCTTCAAATTGGAACAATTTCTTTGTAATCTATAAGAAAACAGGGAATATTTAACACATTAGCTTGTAATTTCTTGTGATAAAATTTTGTTGTAAATATTAAGTGCTTTTGTGTTTATTGTAAATATTATTTTTTTTAAAACAGGATCATAGAGCAATAACAATTAAACAAGATGAAATTATTAAACACATAAACACACTACAAAAGAGATACCAATATAATGTGGTTCACCCAATATGGGATACGTCCACACATAAATTTCTAGTCCTTTATTATTATATCATCTAGCAAAATGAAGGGATACAACCTGTAGCACACCCATGACACTTCCTCTTTACTCTCTCATATTTTCTCTCACACAATCATAGAGATCGCTTTTACAATGCTACAATACAATACACAATTTTATTACAATTCTTTCCTTTTATAGGGGAATTACCATGGGAGAATACCATGGGTCACCCAATAACATGGGCACATAAACTGTTGGCCAACAAATACCTCAAAAAAAATATTTCAAGGGCTTTGTCTCCGAACCACCTTTCATAGGGGCGCTGGCCCTTGGACTCTACCACCTTCTGCAATTGCTAGACTATGCTTTCAACCTTGGACATGGAAAATTTCTCATTTTCAAATTCACGCTTGAATGCCAACAAGATCTAAGAGGGAACTCCATTTCTCTCTCACTACTACTTTTCTCAAGATGTTTGCAGGATTTTGGCTACTTTATATATTTTCCAACTTCAACAGTTCATATTTTAGAACAAATCGTATGAAATGATACTTGATTTGTATATTGTTGTTCTTATAATGGAAGAATTAGTTATATTCAAGTTGAATGGAACTCTAGATGTCATTGTACAATCTGCCATTCTCCTGCTTCTTACCTAATTCCTCCATGAACCTATGCAACCAAATCATCTCTTTATTGGCCTCTGTAGCAGCAACATACTCTACTTCCATTGTTGAAATTGCAACAACATTTTCAATTTCAAAATCCAACTTACTGTTGTTCCACCTACAATAAAAATATACCTTGTGGTTCTCCTCATGCTATCTTTATCACCTTCCATATGTGCATCAACATATCCTTGTAGAATAGTGTCTGAACCTCCAAAACATAATGCATGAGAAATGGTACCTATCAAATACATGATATACCACTTTATTTCCCTCAAATTCTCTTTACCCGGATTGTTCATATACCTACTCACAAATCCCATTCCATGTGTAATATTTGGTCTTGTGCACACGATGGAATGCATAAAGCTACCAATACTGACGAATAAGGAACATTGGACATGTATTCTATCTCCACATGTGTCTTGGGACACATCTCCTGAATAATTTTGAAATGGATGGCTAAATGTGTACTAACTAGTTTTTCATTCTACATTCTAAACCTCTCCAACACCTTTTCTATGTACTTACCCTAATACAATGTCAATTTGTGATTTTTCGTGTCTCTTGTTATTCACATACCAAGGATTTGCTTTGGAGCACCCAAATACTTCATCACAAGTGATTTAGCTAGTTTCCTTTTGACCACATTTATATCTTGCATGTTAGACCCTGCAACAATCATGTCATCCATATACAATAAAAGGATAATATATATGCCATTATCTAGCCTCCTGAAATAAACACAATGATAAGAATGACATCTACCATAAACCTATTATGTCATAAACTTATCAAATTTCAAATACCACTATCTTGTAGCTTGTTTCAGGCCATACAAGCTCTTCTTCAACATGCAAACCAAAATATCCTTCCCTTTGACCTCATACCCCTGTGGTTACTGCATATAAATTTATTCCTCCAAATCCCCATGGAGAAATGTCATTTTTACATCTAAATGTTCAAGATACAAATATTCTACTGCCACTAGACTTAAAATAGTCCCAATAAAACTCATTTTAACAACAAGATAAAATATTTCATAAAAAATATATACCTTTGTTTTGTGCAAACCCCATTACAACAATTATAGCCTTGTACCACTTATTCCCTCCTTCCTCCTTCAACCTATAAATCCATTTATTCTACAATGATCTTTTACATGTAGGAAAATCAACCAAATCCCAAGTTTGGTTTCTTACCAATGATTCCATCTCCTCATTCATCCCTTTCTCCCATTTATTTCTAGTTTCCACCTACATTGCTTCTTCATAACATTCTAGTTCACCGGAATCAATCATGAATAAATAATATAGTGAAGGAAAGAATCGCTTAGGGGGTCTACTTAACCTAGTATGTCTTTTTACACTAGCAATAGTTTGAGGTACCTAATGTTTTTCTTGATTTTATGGTATCCTTAGAACTTCATTTTCTTTTTATTTCATCAAGCATTGTGTACTCTGTGTTTTCCTTTTCCTCTTTCTTTCCCTTCAATTGATATTTGTACATAATATTTTCATTGAATACCACATATCTGCTCCTAATTATTTTATTATTTTCATAATACCATAAACAATTACCAAAATCATCAACCCCGTAGCCAATGAAGGTGTATTTCTTGGATTTAGACTCAAGCTTTGTTCTATTTTCTTTATCAATGTGGAAAAACACTTCACAACCAAAAGTTATCAGAAATGATTACTTTACCATTTTACCTTTCCATGCCTCCTCTAGAATCCCACCATCCAAAGCACTTGAAGGCCCTCTATTTACTAAGTAAACAAAAATATCTACATCATCGGCCTAAAATTGTAAGGGAAAACCTGCATACAATCTCATACATCTTACACACTCCATGATCATTCTATTCATCCTTTTTGACATACCAATTTATTTTGGTGTTCCTAAGACTATATTCTCTCTACTAATCCCATGGTATGAACAATAACTATCAAACTTCTTGTTGCAGTATTCACCTCCATTATCAGATCTAAAACACTTCAATATTTTCCTTGTCTCATTCTCAACCAAAGCTTTCCACTTCTTAAAATTAGAAGATACGTCAAATTTTTGTCTAATGCAATGAACGCAATTTTTTCTAGTTGCATCATCAATAAAAGTAACATAATAATGAGATCCACCAAAATATTGTACCTGATCCGGTTGCCATACATATGTATGCACAAGATATATTTTTTCACTCTTTTTATCTTTCCCATCCCTCATAAATATGACTCTTTTGTTTTCTATACACACAATTCTCACAGAATTCCAGACTTACCTGCTTCATATCTGGAAGCAATTTCCTTGAGCGAAGAATCTACATCCCTTTCTCACTCATGTGGTCAAGTCTACGATGCCACAATGCTGCACATATGTCCCAGCTTCCCTATTGAGATTAGATTAATTTTCATAGCAAGAATATGCCTTATATATTTCAATATCCATTAATTTCCATTATTTAACTTAATTCATACCTCACCCATTCCAAAAATTTTACACGGTTCATCATCCCCCAATAAAACATGTCCAAAATCACCTAGAACATAAGCATGAAACAATTCCCTATAATGTGGTGTAACATGACAAGAATCCCATGAGTATACTACCCAGTAATCACTAGTATTATCTAATGAAATAATGAAAGAATCATGTAACACATCACTTTCTACATTAACTTCCTGAGTAGTCTCCTTCTACATGTCTCCTTTTCTTATTTGGAGCTCTGCAGGATTTCTATAGATGTCCTCTCTAACAGCTATTCCATCCCTCTGTATTTCCTATTCTAGAGTTGCATCTGCCCTTTTTATACTTGCTATGATCACTCAGTAGTACATGTGGGCATTTTTCCCATAGAAAATCGTTGCTATTGCAACACTTGTACGTTGCTATAGCCATGAACATGACACCTTCTTTTCGTGGGAAAAATTTCGTGGCTATAGCAACACTTTTCCAACTTCATCATTATTGTGATGAATGGCACATGTTGCTATTGCGATGAATGAATAAATTCTATTTGAATGAAGTTGTGTCTCTATTGTGATGCATATTTAGCGACGAGCCACTTTAGTTTGTCTCTATAGCGACAATAATACCAAAAAGTGGCGATGGAAATAACAAAACATTTGTGACAAAACTCCGTCAGTATAACAACAAAAGTATGCAATATTGAAAAAAAATAAACAAGTGTTGCAATGAAACATCATTGCTGTAGCAGCCAAAACATTCGTCGCTAGAGTGACGGAGGTCAATATTTAAAAAAATAAAAAAAGGGTGTTGCGACAAACACTTGTTGGTGTAGCGACGATGAGTCATTGCTAGAGTGACTCCAAGCCATAGCAAGTTCCTACAAACTTTCTATACTAGCGGCATAAATGTCCATCGCTAGTATAGCAGGTTCGTTGGAACTTTCTATGGCTTGGCGTCGCTATAGCAATGGAACTGTCTTTTAAAAAAAAAATTAATGTTCGCCGACAAGTTAAACTAGCAATTACCTTGGCAATGAGGAAGCTACCTTGGTTACATTCATTGATCGTTACTACATATTGTTGGGAAGTTTCTATATATCTCAATTCCTTCGAGCTATAATGGACAACAATTATTCGTATTTAGATTACACAAGTTTAAATGCAATTGGATACCCAAAATTAAAACAACTAAGAACCTTCAACAAATAATGATCACTTGACTTCAAAGTCTCCTTGGTTTACTCTAGATGATTGCTAGTAGTTTTCACTATCGGCATTCTTATATTTGGCTGAGCAGCTCACAGACACCAAAAGTTGGTTCTCCACACCCTAAACACATCACAAATAGAAGGAGATAATCATGGGGGTTGTCATGTAATTTTTACTTACTAAATCATCTACTGTACTGGTAGCGCAATCATTAATATAATCCATTATTTGTGCAGAATAGTCTTTTTACCTCTTGGTTAGTGAACTTTTTTTGCTTATCATTTCACATTGAATTTCATATATTTTACCAGGCTGGCCCATAATGGGGATGCTGGTATGTTTTGCATGGTAATTTGAAACATCTTATTTGGGGCATAAAAAAGCTATCCTTTTAAAATCTCATGCCATTTCTTTATCACCATCTCATGTGATTAGCATCATTTTTTATTCCAGTAAAAAAATTAGATTTAAATTGTTGTGTTCTTCTACAATTGAGGCAACTACTATGGACTGGTACTACTGGTTACCATAGAGAAGAACAAGATATCTGCCAAGATAGCAGGACGAGGACGATGATCATCATGTGTTTTCAATACTATAGGATGGTTTTCATGTATGTCCCCTTCTGATTGATTTAGAAAAAATTCTATTCTCTTGTTGTTCTTTGATGTCTCCTTTGGTCACATGACATGTGTATGTCATCTAAACGGTCTCATGCAATAGATGCCATTCTAAAAGTATATTAATCACTATGGTCATCATGTAATGCATACTGACATAATCATTTACTAGTAGTGTGATCAGTAAGGCAATCCATTATTTGTGCCATGAACAGTCTTTGGCTTTGGGAAAATTTCTACAATCAGTTCTCAATAGTCCCCATGAATGCCCTACTCCTTGAACCACTGGAATAAAATTTTAGACAATGACTATAGGACATGCCTGGACAAGTAGAGTGATCTATCACCACCGGACAAGAATATAGACCAATATGGCTCCTATATGACTCATCCACCATATAACGATGAGAAAAATATGATGCTTCTCAGAGCCTTTAGGCTTGTCACTACCTTGTAGGGAGGAGAATGATAATGCAGCAATTGGAATCCAATTATTACCTTTCATTTTAGCTAGAATTCCTTGTTACTCTTTATGTAGTAAATATTGAATACCATAAACTTCCACACACACACATATAGATGCACACAACTTTGATGGGCGAGCTTGAGTGATTGAATGCTTATGCCTTACTTAGTGTTCCTACCAGGCCAGGAATTGTAATGGGTTTACATTGGGTACCATTTGAAAAATGTGGGGAGGTTCTTGGGGTTTATCCACAAGGTTTTACTTGGAAACAAAATATAGACACACACAAAGACATTGTGAATCATATGGCCATCCAAGATGAAAGCTTATTCAATTATAGTAAAAATCATGATCAATAGCTAGGAGATACTAATTTTGTCTCATCTAGGTGGCTCATGTGACTACCAAAACCACCATTATGATCTATTTTTGGGAGATGAATTGATTATTAACTCATGGTTTCTTTGTGTGGTTTCCTAGTACAGATTCTAGTCTCATGAAAACCAACAAAAAATGACAACACTATACATATAAAAGAAGAAATGTGCAATACAAAGTATAGATCTTGGGTTCCTGTGATTCCAATTTAGGATTCTAAAAGGAACAATTAAATATACAGCAAGAATTAAAATCCAACAAAAATAATGAGAGAATGCAAACCAACCACAATAACAATATTCGTGTCACTCAAATCTTTGAGGATGAATTGAATCCCTTTGCTGCATTATATTTATCTATGCCATCAATGGATACAAAGGTGGTAACTCTTTGTTATAGATAGGTTGCTTTTTTGCCCATTAGAAAATACCACTTCTTGTTCCATAATGAAATGGTAATCCAAGGACATTTGCATTCTTATCATCAAGCATTCGTGCAAAATCATTGTAGAAATAGTCAGCAGGTGTTTAAGAATCCCATCAAAAGAAAGTAATTATAGTTCAAATAAAATAAAACATGAAAAACGTTGTGGTTGAGTTGAATGGAGATTCCATAGGGGTTTATACAAAAATTTCCTCTGATTTTTTCAATGGGGTTGTTGTTTAATGGGAAAGAAAACATCATCCATTCCTGAATTTAAAAAAAATAAAATTCATGGCTATAATCAATTTGGTGCATTTCATGTGTATTTTTCAAGTTATATTGGAAAACCTAAAAACACCCTTTAAGAACCTTTAAAATTAAAACTATCCTATTTTGAAACAACTCATCCTGAAGTTGATGCCATGAAAAGAGAATCTCTAGGCTCGAACAATCACAATAATAATTTAAAGCATAAATCATACTTTTAATGCCAAATTTCTAGATCTGGATTCTACTCAAAATGAAGGTGAATGCATGCCTGGAAAACTTGATGCACTAACAGCAATGGAAACAAAAGTCAACGAATTGAACAAAAGTTAGGAGATAGAATTGGTGATACGGTGATGGTTATAACTTAGAACCAACTATATTTAAAATCACATGTATTTCCCGTGACTTTCCTTAAAAATATGGTCAATCTAGACTGCACCCTCATTGGGCCATAAAATCTATCCAATCTGTTTTGCACCCTCTTTTCCTTGGCACATGTTGTGTCAAATGAACCATCCTTTGCAATGAAATCCATTCTTCTCCCAATTAATTTTAAAATCCTAAAAGGAGGCTTTGCACCTGCACCAAGCCTGCTTTTATGTTCCAGAATTAACAGAAGAATATTGTGTTCTCTATCCGTAAGCCATTCATCAATATTAAAATCCCTTCCCAAAACCTATTTATTAGCCAGAACAAAAGAGGCGAGCACATGCCATAGAGTGCACCTGGAAGAACTAGAATTACATGCATGAACTGAATAACAACCAACTAGTTTGTCTCTCAGCAGCAGTGTTACCTATACACAGCTATTATTAAGGTCTAACCCATGGTCCACTGCAAATCTATGAAGAGAGTGAGAGATTGACAAAACTACACCTCCTCCCCCTTGCTCACGATCAGTAGCCCAAACTTGACCATTCTAGTTGTAAATCTTATGACATATTAAATTTTAATTAAAAGCCGATAGACTTAACCTCTTGAAGGAAAACTGTATCTGGTTTGGCTTAAAAACACCTCACAAGATGCTTACGACTAGGGATTTTATTATTTCTTTCATATTGATGGTCTATAAGTTTGTTATTATATTATTAATCAATTTTTACCTTGAATTCGAGGAGTAACCATGGATTTGTCTTCGGATTTTAATGGTAACGCTGATAAGTCCCACAAAGCTGCTAATGAGTGCAAAGATATATATAAGGGAAGCTTCTTATCTTCCTTCTTAAGACAAAAGGCTTATTATTTTAATTTGAGTCAAAGTCATGGAAAAAGTTATATTTTTAGATTAATATTTGGGATATTGACATATTTAACCTTTTGCAGATGCTTTCAGAAAGATTTGAGGAGAAAAAAGAATTGCTTGGATATAAACTTACACCTAAATCAATGTTATATCCAAGTATCCAGGGATTTGTAATGTTGACAAGTTCTTGCAAATGTTCATCAAATCATTTGGATAATTGCTTTCCACCTGAGATTTTTTGTTCCTATTCAACTCTTGATTTCTGGGTTCAGATTCTCCCATTATCAGATCATAAGAGTTTGTGGTTGGACTTGGTATTGCTTAAATCACTCTCAGAAACTTAGGGTGGAAATCTGGGGAGAAGATTGAGTTACTTAGGGAAGTGGAGTTGACTAGCTAGGGTTGTGGAAAGGGGAATCCTTTGACTGCCCCAAATCCCAATCTTCAGGGGCCAGCCCTTGGTTGCCACATGGGCCATCCCTTAGGGTGTCCTTTTGGGGCTGCTTAGGGAAGCCACCTATGCTATTTAAACAAGCCCTCTCACCCCCCATTTATTCATTTTTTTTTATTTTGATTGAGTTTTTAGAGCTAAGGTAATAAATATTTCTTCCATAGCTTGTTGATGTCCTATACCTAAGTTTAACATGAGTTTACTACTTCAGTGAATATTGAAGAAGGTTGTCCTAAATTCTAAGTTTGTTGGTCATAGAGTCACGTATTTGTTTTCTTCACAAAAATCATTCAAGAGCACAGTTCATGGTGATTTTGTAATTTGGGCCTGATATGCTATTTATATAATATTGTTTGTTGGATTTTTCACCCTTCTAATGGTTTTCACCCTTATAAAAAAATGTTCTCTTCGCCAAGTAGGAAATACTTTGATCTATACTGAGCCTGCAGTTCCTGATTGCACCAAGAAAAGCAGGTTCTCTAAATAATTGGTGAGAATGGGGGGTCCATCCATTCTTTGTGTGCTTGTGCACCAACAGTGCATTGAATCCAGGTGGTACATTGGGCGCATTGAATATGGACACTGGAACAGACCCATCCTACGTTACTAGAAACAAGAAATAGGAAACTGATGAATGTTACCATCATCATCATCACCATCACCATGGAAATGTTTGATTGTATGTCATTTCTATTATTGACATGAATGCTACAAGGACAATTTTTATGATAGAGTGTATCATACTTTTGTTCATGGTTACCTGTGTTACAAAATTTAAATGGATATTTATACTTATATTTATATTTTACCATCTCTTATTATTTAACTGTTAACATGGTATGATTCGATATTGCTATAGTTATTTGTTATTGTGAACAGATACATGTTTTCCTACATTTAGTACTTAAATGTAGGTTTAGAGTCCTAGATGACTATAAAAAAATGGATACACTGCTTAACCTATATTTCTTTCAAACAAACTTAGTCTCAAGCAATTTAATTGTGCCCATAAAATAAGAATATGTGAACATGGCCAATATGCCTAATTTTGTTCCTGAGATGATCTCTGATTAGAGAAATCACAAGCCCAATCTAGGATACCATAGAAGGTCGACTATTTATACGTGAAGGTGAAGGATGACCGTCTAGTGATAATAACTAATGCTAGTGGCTAAGAACACCACACTAGTGACTGTGAACCCACTTCACGTTAGGAACTACACACACATAGGCTAAGAACTTCACTTTATGCATCCATGTGTGAATGATTTGTCCCTCCATGCTTGCAATTTTAAACTCTATGAGCTGCAATTGAGAACCCATGCCATTGACTATGTAGACCTATGAACCAATCTTATCAAAACCAATCCGGTTTATCCAACATGAACTATGAAACTTGTGAACACAAGGTTGAAAGTGAACCCCCACCAATGATTCTACACCAAGGCCAATGATGGTGCACCTTGAAAAAATTTGGTGGTTGTAAACATACCATTACAATCTACAGCAATTGCTTTTGCACTTGTGGCCAATGGTTATTTTTCCATGACTAACTAAAATGCAAAACCAAAAATTGTGGACCTTGACTGTTGGTATAGTGACACTAACTAAACTACAATAAAAAAATATGTTGTTTTGGTTCAAATTTTATTCAAGGAGCATATTTTCTTTAACTTTTGTTGCAAAAACACTAGACCAAGATCAACCATATTCAATACCAACAATCAACAATTTCTACTTCATATAGGGTTTAATTTATTGTTTAGACAACAGTTATGTTGGCATTAGATGTCATAAGATCTCTAAACTTTTTGATGTGGTATATTCTTATTTTAGTTTCTGTTGTTGATTTTGTTGTCATGCTTGTATTTTTTAGAATGAGAATTTAGCAACAAGCTCTTTGGCTTTTCACATGGGGACTTGGTAGCTCTTTGGATTTTCACATAGGGACTTGGTACATATCACCTATAATTATCAATCCCTTAATGATCCTTGGTAGGCTACATAAAGGAGTGTCCAATGCAGTAATACAGAGGAGGAATTCAGGGGAACAACTAAAAGGTTGTAGAAATCCCACAAGAAAATTTAAACTGAACTTAAGGAATATATAGTGACAAAGTCATCCATTCCACGTCCCATTGCAATCCTCCCAATGTACACCAAGGAAGTATGTACAACTACATACAATAACAAATGGTTAAGGGAAAAGAATTCCTTCATTCCCTTGGATAGTTCAAGGGAATTTTCCTAGAGCACATCATACATTTTTTTGGTTGAAAATAAAGTAGACCTTTGATTGGGAGGAAAATGGACGTGAGATTGTTCAATCTGCAACCTATGGGAAGATATTGATATTCCTATAAATATTTGTCATCCTATCCTATCTTTTGAAAATACCAGTAGATGGTCACATATCTAAATCCTAGTCATAGAACTGAGAATACATTAAATTTCATGTGGAATACTCTCGGAGGCTTGGGAAATCCCTAGTCTACATCTATTGAACTTTTTATTTTGTCTCTAACAATGTAGCTTGGTGTGCATGTAGGGTCCACAACTTATATGCAATCTTTGGCTAGATAATTTTTTGGCATTTGCTTGAGTGTTGGTACCCCATTTAGATTGGGTTCTCCACAATTCCATAAAACTATTGTGCATTATTGATAAAATTTTCAAGCTATTTTCCAAATCTGTGTTTATTCCATCCAAGAAAATAATTGCTCTAACATTTGTTCTCAATTCTTGCAATGGGTATAACGTTTTTGACATGAATAAATATAGAAATACAGAGAGTGAATTTACTGTTAGTGAAGAATGGAAATTAACACAATAGTAAATGACATTTAACCAGCAGGAAATTAACACAATAGTAAATGACATTTAACCAGCAGGAAGAAGTTGGAACTGAGAGGTGGGTAAATTATGAGGCTCAATTAGAGAAAAGGTAGTAGTCAACATGGGAAATGCTTTTCTGAGTGCAGATAAAGGAAAGATATAGGGGAGGTTTGGTGTGATAGCATGTATGATCAAACTTATTTCTAGAGGACATAAAAACATGATGCGGGAGCCTTAATGGAAATCCCTTTGCTGAATGTTTTGTAAATCACTGTTGTGGGGATTGTTTGGCAAAAGAAAACAGGGTTATTTAAGACCAATTTATATCAACAAATATTATTACCCTTTGAAAAATCCTTGAATGGGAAGGGAGGCCCAACCATTCAAAACACATTGAAATTAAAAAAAATCAAATAACCATCGATCTTGGAAGAGTACACCTTTATCATCGATCATGAATTTTCTAAGCGGCAATATTGATCTAGTCTTCAAGAGTATAAATGAAAAGTTGAAGTGAAAGACAAATACCATAAATGAATAGATAACATAAAAAACGACAAATTTTACATAACCTAAATCATATTACATTAAATTTTCTACAAAGTTTTATGACCCCTCAACGTTCAATAATATGTTACCTAGTAACCTAAAGCAACCTCAAGGAAAAGAAGGAATCAATTCTAGGTTTGAAATATTTGCAGTACATGAAGAAATTGTACTCCACCCATCTCTTAGTTTCTTAGTTGCTTAGTCACCTCCACATATATAAATAAAAAGAGAACACAATTGCCAAAGTCAACAAGCATAAAAACACATACAAACAACTACACCTGATTCTCTGGATAAAACAACATTTAAATGCCATTTCAGTGAAATGATCTTTAAATGAAGCCACTTACGTTGATGAAATCACTAAGTGGGGTTTATTTATGTGTGGGAGGCTTATGAACATGATCCCATATATGCATTTAGGATACATTTCAACATACTTTCTAAATAAAATTGAACAACTTCAGACAACAAAAATGAAATGAAAAACTGGGACTCACCTTCTGAATATCTTCTTAAAGAATATGTTCCAAAAATTCTAAAGGAGTCTGTACAAAAGCCATATTGAGTAGAATTAGAAGAGACCCCAAAATTCTTGAAACATGAAAAATGTTTAACACATGATCTTGCATAAAATTTAGCATTGAAGACCAATCATCTACCTTAGTCTTGTCCTGAATAACAAATAGTAATCTTGTCTTGCGAGGAATAAAAAAATGAATCATAACCTATCAGCAAAGAAGAGCCATAAGTAAATGGAAATAAGACCACAAATTTCTTGACAATATATTCCTAAAACTATGCTAAATAATACATGGAATATTGTTTTCAGTAGTGGCCTATTTGTTTCCTGCTCACGACTAATATCATGACACCACCTAAAATCAAAACAATTCACTTCGACAACATGTTACAAGAAAGAAAATTAGGAATACAAATTGTTGTTTTCGCATCGTTTCAAAATGGGATACAATGGGAATTAGATTACATGTTTATCAACACTATGTCTGAAACATACAAGGAAAATAATGAGCTCTATTTTTCAAACACAATGTCATCCTGCAATCAAAATGTTGGGCAAAATATCATCTTCAATAGTTTACCTAATATTTGATTATCGACCGGGGTTTGTAAGCTTGGCGTTGCTACAAAATATATGCAAAGGAAGAAGGATTCCTAAGATGTTGTGGCAATATTTTAACAAACACATATCAAAATATATTTTCAAAATAAGAAACAGAGTCCTAAGAATTCAACGGTTAAGAAGATTAATCTAGGACAAAGGACTAGACTAGTGTAGTATCCAATTATACTACTCTGCTTTATACATACTTATTGGAGGAATGCAAATAAAAAGAAGATAAACTTATAATAATAAAATATCCCTTAAGATATATTCTACTACTTTAAACAAATTTGAAATCTAACTATACAAAGGAGGATTTACAAAATTACATCAACTAGGATATATAACTAAGAATATACATGGAAACTCAGACTAATTCCATTCTCCTGGGTTGTTTTGGGGATAAGCATTTACAGCGACTAGGATAGGGGTAGAAGGAGAGTCAAAATGGATTTCAAATGAAGTATAGAAACTTAAGGGAATTAAGTCTAACTTTACCTCTATGAAAATATGTAAACTAAAGAATATCCAGTTGCAAGTAATGGTAAACATGGTTCTTTATGTCATGGACACTTAACAGAAGACAAAACAGAAATGCAAAGGAGAGAAACTAACTTATAAACAAACATAAAACCTAATGAAGATGATATTAATTCTTATTTAGTAACCATCTAACTAAAAAGAACAACTTCTATTTATAACCTATCAACATATCTACCAAATTATTAATATAACTAACCCTAAATCACATATGAAAAAATGAAATCAATTCAAACTAATATTACAAAACATAATTATATGGTAGAAAGAAATAAAGACTTAATAAGTACTATAAATAATTTAATCACGGAATTTTAAAAGGAAATATAATCACTATCTAACTATTCTAATCAAAACATACTCAAAGAACTGAAGAAAATAGACTTAAACTATGTAAAATATGCCAAGGACTAGATGAAAGACTGAACAACAAGTTGAAATGGTAGTCTGTATAACGAACCAAATAGACTATCTATATGATAGTCTATATACAAAAACACTTAAAACTTTAAAAAAATGATTAATCTAGATGAACTTGGTCCAGCTGACTCATGCATGTAATAACTAGAATGTAAATACATGAATTTAAACCTATTTAACAACTACATTTACCCTACAAGACAATTCAAATACAATTCATAAGTTGAAAACATCATTACCTATTACAATTTGAAAGGAATTTGGAAATTAAATAAATTCAGAACATAATGAAAATTAGCAGAATTGAAACTAACTATGATTAAATTCTACATTATTAAAGCAGTTTATTCTATTAACATTGAATCAAACAACGAACTAGAAATGCATCAAAAGAAATTACAATCTAGTCTATATGCAACATAAAAATAAATTACAATCTAGTCTATATGCAACCGGTTGCTAACTTAAAATGAAAGACTATACAAACATCATAATACTGAAATGAAATATAAGATACAAGAAATAATAAAAACAATTACAAGATAAGCATCATAATACCGAAATGAAATCTAAGATACAGGAAATAATATAAACGATTGCAAGAAATGAAGTTACATAAAGAATCTATGAACAAAGCTATACTAATTACAAAAAAAAGGGAAAATGAAAGAGACTGTATGGAAATATAAAACTATGATTGGTGGGGGGCCCTCCAAGCAAATAGAGTTACAACCTGCTAAAATTTAATGGAACACAATCATATACAGTGCAACAAGACTTCCATTAAAAATAATAAAGAGTATTACAGAGTTTGAATTACATGAAAAATTGCTGAGCTAAAAACTACTTAACTCCTCTTGTTCGCATATAAGCATTCTTATATATATAGTTTTTGAGAAAGCGAGCAAGTCGACCCTTTAGTGGTCAACTGCTCTTTGAGATGAGTCAACCATTATTACAATTTGTTGCTCCAATGCCAACACACAGTCATTTTTCCTCCCTTATCGCAAGTTGGTTTCCGTCGGGCATGAGGTGGTGTATAAGATTCCCTTCTTTGGCCTGAACTAGTGGCATGATGTCAATCAAAGAGGTATGCTAGTAACCTTCCAGAATGAAGCTCATGCTAATACTTTGACATGTGGACAACAAGCAGTTTGCAGGTCGCTCCATGTTTAAATGCTGGAGAATCAATTAGTTCCAACGCGCGGTTGTTTTGGCAAGCTGAATGATGAACTAGATATGCTATGCGCATATCTAGTCGAATGTGTATCTGTGTGTCAAGTTTGCCCAAAAAGCATGCTCTGCAATTAACGAATGCATTTGTTATCAGTTACATCAATTAACATCGAATTTACTCATTAAAATAGTAAAATAATCAATAATGAATAAATCTTAAATAAATCCAAAATAAGATCATACTTGAAGCTGAATGGTAATCTGTATGATGCAAGAGATGCCAAAGACAACAAAATGTGTGTTAATACATAAGGTTTTTAGCTAAAAAATGGTAACAAAATGGGGCTCAACATACCCCCAAACCAAAATGATTCCAGGTCCCACTGGTACAAAGTAAGAGATATCACTGGGAACAAGGTAGAGCTACACTAGCAACTTCCTTCAACCTTGTTGATGAAGCAGGTGGCTTATACATCAGCTTCCTAGCCTATGCCTTCAAGAGGGCACGCCTTGCATGCTGATCCCTTTGTGGTGTACTGACGGTCTAATGAAGATCCTCCATAGTCTTAATTTGTAGCCATAACATTTTGTTTTCTTCTTGAAGCTCCAAGATTAACTTGACATACGCTTCATTCTGATTCGTCGACTGTGTCAACTTAGAGGTTAGTTGTTCTACTATTGGATATGGTGGTTGACATGGTTCTGGGGATTGGTTGCAATCCCGTAGAGGGTTCTCTTATTTTGATGGCACTTCAAAATCGGCATCTGGAACTTGAATATCAGGGTTTAAATCTTGAACAGGTGTAGAAATACCTTCATGAGCAATGTCATTCAATAAATCGACTGAAAGGTTAGCCAACGCGTATAAAGATGAATCTGGGTCAGGCATATGTATTTCAGCTGGACTATCCGGATGGTATTTCTGTATGTTGGGCTGGACGCTTGACTGTACCAAGGGCTGGACACAGGGTTGACGACTGGTCTATGCAAATTCAACCTTCTATTTCTTAGTATGGGGTCGTGACAGAGGTATGAATTCAGCAGGAAAAACAGGGGAAGATCGTGTAGATGGGCTTGCCTTTGATACATCATCATCTAGATGAACTATGTTAGGGTTTTTCTTCCTTGTTGATGGAGATGGACTAGACTCTTGGCCAAAATAATATCGGGGGTGCTTGCAAATATTCAAATGAGGCTTAAGGACCTTGAAAACGAAAGTATCCTATGTCTGGTTTCATTCCTTAAGCTAATCGAGGATGAGAAGTTTTATTTTGGTATGGTGGTATAAGCTATTTTTGGGATGGAGGGTGTTCTTCCAAACCAAATATGACATTTTTTTGAGATTCTGCAAAAAGAAAAATGGGAAATTTAGGTAATTTTGATCCACAAAGTGAGCCAATAGATGCAAATGACAAGATTTAAAAACGTTGAACTTACCTTCGCAGGTGACTAGGTGGATAATGACTATCAATGGATTGAGATATTTCAGTTTGATCCAATTGTGATGGTATCCTTTGTTTCCTGATACATGACAGCATTCAGGTTTCAATGCAAAATTGTGTGATGTTCCAGGGACAAACCTGTTAGGGTTAACCTTGACTTGAGATCGAGTCAAAGGTGGTTAGGTCTAGCACATGGTTTGGGAACATGGTTTGTTGTAGCCCATGGTATTGTCCCATGGTATTGTCCCATGGTATTGCATGTGATTAAGCCTTTATAAGGCTTGAGGAGGCTCCATTGTAAAAGTGGCCTGGAGGTGAGTGGTGACTAGCTCGCTTGGCCTAGATGGCCGGTTTTGGCCATGTAATGAAGATCTTCATTGGTGCTGCTTTTCCCCGCATGGGGTTTCCAGGGTATATTGTGTGTCTATATGTGGTTTCTTGTGATAATGTTTATTTCTCTCTCATATTGTTATTTAATGATGCTCGTTTTAACCTAACAAAACCAATGTTTGCTAACGTTCCCCTCTCAGGGTAGCTTGGTAACCTGGGAAATTGACTCCTCAGTGACCTGAAAAACTAAATGGCCGACCCTTGCTTCTCTCCCATCAAATATCATTGTGAATAGTAATGATATTTCTTAGTCAAATCCTTGCAGCTGATGAAGAAAATGGTTCCATCCTGTACAAAAAAAGATTTCATGACAGTCTCTAAATTCAGGTATTTGGAATAGATCCTGGTAACTCTCTGGTTTGAACTGGTTTGGCATGGTGAAGCCAAGGTGATGAAAACAGGGCTCTATGAGAAATGTGGGGAAAAGATGGAGATAGGCTTCTACAGTAGTAACAGTCATATGGAAATAGTGAAAAGGATTCGCATCATATTGATTTAAAGCATGCCACATTCAGTCGATCAAATGATCGTGCAGCCAGCTCAATGTATTTTGGATGACCGTGCCACTATGACAACTCTTAAAATGTGTGCCATCAAAATGCATCTTCTAGTGAGTTCATAAGGTTTTAGTTCGTTCAACCATGTCCAAAGTAAACTTTGGACAGGTTGACCATTAAACTTAATGCAACCATATGACCATACTCATTACCATAATCCTAATTTTAACGGGAAGATCAATTGTCTGACAGCTTATGCATATGAATGAAAGACATTTAGTAGTTTACACGTGCGAATGAAAAATGAGATGAGGTGATGATAGCATAGTAATGATTAGAAAGTACCCTTAGGTCTTTTCAAGCCTATATGAGGATAAAATTAAATCATATTAGATCCAGATTGTACCAAGTCATGGGTCTAAATTTAGTAAAAGTATCTTATGCATATGATTTTTTTAATAATGGTGAAATGAATTAGCCAAATAAAAAATTAAGTTGTCTTCAATCATAGGAATATCATCGTGCATATTCAAAACATCATTTGGCTTGTCATTGAGGCTATTATTCAACCCTTCATATGATCCTTCGTATGATCCTTCATATAAATTTCCTGTAAGAAAATAATTTTTGCTTGATTAGATTAGACTACTGTTAATCATAGATTTTTATAAGTTTCGAACCTACAAGGAGATCACACAAAACAATTACTTTGATCCTTTTAATTGTTTTTTCATGATTTTTAGAGAAATAAATCGTCATTTTTTTATAAAAGGATAGACAGTCTGATACTCCTTGCCAAACCAAAGATATGGTGTGTCCGCAACCATACAAGAAAATTCAGTAGTTTCCAAAATAAGATAAGAAAGTATAGTCATGCTATTATAGGTAGGTAAAAGAAATGAAAATTAACACATGCATGGAAGGATTCAGATATATACATATAAAAATAGTGCTGAAATATGTAAATTAATTACTTACCATGTAATGAAGAAATGAGGGAAGGATCATAGGGAAAAATAGTCATCCTTTCCTTGTTGTAAAGATAGCTTTCCACCTAAAAAAAAAAATTGAGCTTACCATTGAATCTGTAAGAATCTACTGCTATGTGTCCCATTACTAGGATAAACAGATCCTAGTTATTAACTAAATTCATATTATCGGATCCAAGTCCATATTACAATGATTCTTTAATGAAATAAAAAAATATAGGCCTAAACATATTTTATTGTTAATGCATGTGCCTAGAGGTGCATTAACTAGATCTCTTTTACCTGATATTGGCCTGCTGCCAGCGAGCCCGTTCAGTACCCCATCGGGTTTATCTTGGTACCATGCATGCATAGCCCCATTGCGAGCGAGCCTGTTTAGTACCCTGATGGGTTTTCCTTGTAAAAAGATAGGAAGTCGATTGGTACTAGAGTGTGCTAATCCCTGCTAAACACATGAGTAAATTTTTTCATAAAATGGCCTTAATCATATATCATGTCAAAAGAGAATAAATCAAAGGTGTTCTTGGGCCTTTTAGTCCATTTTATTTATAAAAGATAACATTCCCCATAAGCATAAATTCCACTTATCCTAGATTATTCTCAAAACTATTTTAAGGGTCAAGTTTTGATAACAAGTGTAGATGTACTAGTAATCTCTAGGTATTAAAAATCTTAAGGAACATGATAATCGAAATAATTATTTTGAGCACTTGCTTAAAGCAATCAAGAATGTACATATCTGAATCAAACCATCATATATAAGATATAACAAAATCATTAAAATAAATGGTTTGAGAATTAAATTTCAGAATCACAACTAGTGTTTTAAGAGCACTTTTCTTTTTCAGATAATATCTTAGAGAAAAGACCCACCTATAATTAAGTTTCAAAACCATTTATTAGATGATTGGTTTTATTTTAAAAACATAGACTCAAGATTCTCTTAGAATTAGACATGACTCTTGTTTATTCGAAAAACATATCTACATATATGTACAAATGATGACAACCCAAGGTAACTTTTAAGTATCAGGTAAAGGAGGAAGAGTGTTCAGGGAGGGAGGATCAACTTCTATTCTAGCAGGGTTCACCCTGGTCCCTTAAGGAAAAAGATGATGTCCTGTACAAATATGACATGTAGAAATTTTGAATGGACATTCTTATGGGAGATTTTTAGCTTTACATTTTGAACAGAAGATGGTCCTTGCTGCTGACTCTTCTTTCTTTTTCTTTGTGTGAGTTGGGTTGCTGAAAGGAGGATTTTTCTTAAGTGAGACTGAGGTGTCCCATTATTATTTTTCAGGGGAGATCTTCCTCACATTGGACATGCTCCTATTGGACCCTATAGGAAAAGTAGACTCTACTTTGGATGTTTCAATGTGTGAAATTACAGAGTTGTCTAGGAGTGCTTTTACTTGGACATGGTCAACAAAGTCAACAAAGTTCGGGTCTCCTACTAGAGAAGCAGTTGCATTGGGATGCTTAGATTTTTTTAATAATTGATCCCGAGAAACTTTTTCAAGAATGATATCCTCAAATTTTCTTGTCAAAGTATCATCCATGACATCCCTGATAAGACCTCCTAAGAGAGTCTCCTTAGGTCCTCAGGAAGATGACTTCCTATAGGTGTCTTTTGGTGTATTTCCACTAAGTGAATGGTGGAGGGAGTTATGTCCCTATAATAG
The DNA here is from genome assembly GCA_001517045.1 of Pseudotsuga menziesii. Taxonomy (NCBI): domain Eukaryota; kingdom Viridiplantae; phylum Streptophyta; class Pinopsida; order Pinales; family Pinaceae; genus Pseudotsuga; species Pseudotsuga menziesii. The sequence continues at coordinate 745,589 of LPNX010957630.1, read as the reverse complement.
TTAATTTAAAATTTAAATGAAATTTTACTATTTACTCTAAACACACTTAAGAGAAATAAATCAAGCTTTGTGTAAAGTAAACACACTTGTGTGGAAAAAAGGACAACAAGTATTTGGGGAGACCCACTAACGTGCATGCGTCAGGATATCACACTATGGAAATTCCGTAGTGAATTCGTCTTTGCATCTTATCGTTTCTCCTCTCCATTACTGTGTAATGTAAAGGCAACCTATCTATCCTTATCTACCTAGACTCTGTTCATGAAAAAATAAACTCAACGAAAACCTAGACTACTGCTACTACTCGGTTAGGGGGCGCCTGTTATAAAAGATGCACAGATTCTTACCTATCTTCTTACAACTCCCCCGCCACTAATCTATCACTAGACTTCATAAAAAAATTCTATTTTTTTCTACCTTACAGAACAACTCCCCGACAATGGCACCAAAATATTGAGCAAAATATCGTCTTGAATAGTTTACCTAATATTTAATTATCGACCGGGGTTTGTAAGCTTGGAGTTGCTACAAAATATATGCAAAGGAAGAAGGATCCCTAAGATGCCATGGGAATATTTTAACAAACATAGATCAAAATATCTTTTCAAAATAAGAAATAGAGACTCCTAAGAATTCAACGGTTAATAAGATTAAGCTAGGAAAGAGGACTAGACTAGTGTACTATTTAGTTATACTACTCTACTTTATACATACTTATTGGAGGAATGCAAATAAAACAAGATAACCTTATAATAATAAACTATCCCTTAAGATCTATTCTACTACTTTAAACAATTTTGAAAGCTAACTATACAAAGGAGGATTTACAAAATTACATCAACTAAGATATATAACTAAGAATATACATGGCAACTCAAACTAATTCCATTCTCCTGGGTTGTTTTGGGGATAAGCATTTGCAGTGACTGGGACAGGGGTAGAAGGAGAGTCAAAATGGCTTTCAAATGAGGTATAGAAACTAAAGGGAATTAAGTCTAACTTTACCTCTACGAAAATATGTAAACTAAGGAATGTCTAGTTGCAAGTAATGGTAAACATGGTTCTTTATTTCATGGAAACTTAACAGAAGACAAAACATAAATGCAAAGGAGAGAACCTAACTTATAAACAAATAGAAAACCTAATGAAGATGATCTTAATTCTTATTTAGTAACCATCTAACTAAAAAGAAAAACTTCTATTTATAATCTATCAACATATCTACCAAAGTATTAATATAACTAACCTTGAATCACATATGAAGAAATGAAATCAATTCAAACTAATATTACAAAACATAATCATATGGTAGAAAGAAATAAAGACTTAATAAGTACTCTAAATAATTTAATCACGAACTTTTAAAAGGAAATATAATCACTATCTAACTATTCTAATCAAAACATACTCAAAGAATTGAAGAAAATAGAGTTAAACTATGTAAAATATGCCAAGGACTAGATGAAAGACTGAACAACAGGTTGAAATGGCAGTTTGTATAACAAACCAAACAGACTATCTGTATGACAGTCTATATACAAAAACACTTAAAACTTAAAAAAAATGATTAATCTAGATGAACTTGGGCCAGCTGACTCATGCATGTAATAACTAGAATGTAAATATAGGAATTTAAACCTATTTAACAACTACATTTACCCTACAAGATAATTAAAATACAATTCATAACTTGAAAACATCATTACCTATTGCAATTTGAAAGGAAATTGGAAATTAAATAAATTCAGAACATAATGAAAATTAGTAGAATTGAAACTAACTATGATTAAATTCTACAGTATTAAAGAAGTTTATTCTATTAACATTGAATCAAACAATAAAATGGAAATGCATCAAAAGAAATTACAATCTAGTCTATATGCAACCAATTGCTAACTTAAAATGAAAGACTATATAAACATCATAATACTGAAATGAAATCTAAGCTACAAGAAATAATAAAAAAAATTACAAGATAAGCATAATAATACTGAAATGAAATCTAAGCTACATGAAATAATATAAACGATTGCAAGAAATGAAATTACATAAACAATCTATGAACAAAGATATATTAATTACAAAAAAAAGGTAAAATGAAAGAGACTATATGAAAATATAAAACTCCGATTGGCGGGGAGCCCTCCCAGCAAACAAAGTTACATCTTGCTAAAAGTTAATGGAACACGATCATAGATAATGCAACATAACTTCCATTAAAAATACTAAAGAGTATTACAGAGTCTGAATTACATGAAAACTTTCTGAGCTAAAAACTACTTAACTCCTCCTCTCATACAAGCATTCTTATATATATAGTTTTGAGAAAGTGAGTAGGTCGACCCTTTAGTGGTCGACTTCTCTTTGAGATGAGTAAACCATTATTACAATCTATTGCTCCAATGCCAACAGAAAATCGTTTTTCCTCCCTTATTGCGAGTTGGTTTCCATTGGGCATGAGGTGGTGTACATGCTTCCCTTCTTTGTCATGAACTAGTGGTGTGATGTCAATCAAAGAGGTATGTTGGAAACCTTCCTGAATGAGGATCGTGCTAATACTTCAACATGTGGACAACAAGTGGTTTGTAGGTCGCTCCATGCTTAAATGTTGGAGAATCAATTAGTTCCAATGCACGGTTGTTTTGGCAAGCTGAATGATGTGCTGGATATGTTATGTGCATATCTAGCCAAATGTGTGTCTGTGTGTCAAGTTTTCCCAAAAATCACACTCTCAAATTAACGAATGAATTTGTTAGCAGTTACATCAATTAACATTTACTTTAATCATTAAAACAGTAAAATAATCAATAGTGAATCAATGTTAAATAAAAACAAAATAAGATCATACCTGAAGCTGAATGGTAATCTGTATGATGCAAGAGATGCCAAAGATAACAAAATATGCATTAATACATAAGGTTTTTAGCTAAAAAATGGTAAAAAAATGGGGCTCAACACAAAACATGAACATCCTCATTAGGATGATAGGCTAAAGAAGAGGCATAGAATGTTGAGATGAGTAGATCCCAAGTTGTGATTTCGTAAAGAAAATTAAGGATCCATAGATGAAACATAAAAAATCAAAATGGTAACTTTGGAACAGCGATTCCAAATTTTTTATTATTTCGTCTCTATAGAAAACTTAAACAATAAGAATATATGAACAATGAAGTCAATGAAAATATTTTTCCTATATTGGAAAGTCTAAAAATAATCCTAGTCTCTTAGATGGATAAAACTGCATTGTAAGAAATGCTATCAGAAGTTCATATAGGTACATTCCTAAATCACACGCAAGATGGATCAAGATGAAAAGGACCATATAGTCAATTAAAGAAAAGAATTCCATTAATTAATCTTTAATGAAATGCAATCACAGTACTAGCTTCAGTTGGATCTTAATGACCACAATACAAGTCCTGACATGGAACAAAAAAAATCAGCATAGGATCATGTAATATGATCTTGTTTTTTCATTAACAATACCACTACTATAATTGAAGCTAAAATAAAAAAAACATGGAGTAGGATCTTAATTGATTAAGGTTAAACAAGTGCTAAAGAAAAAGTAAGGGAAAGAAATGAATGTAGAGAAACCTCGAGCATGGAATGCTCCTATCTGTAGTAATTCAGTATCATAATAACCATTACAAGCATGTACAATAGGGCTTGTGGCCTAATGATTTAGAAGTTGTATAGCCAACATTACTAAACAATATTCTATAAACAAGTTTGAAAATGTCCCTAAGCAAGTCCTAGTTGACTATACTGCAAACAATTTTTCTGTCAGAAAAAAAAACAAATTAAAACTTGATGGCAGAAATAATGTCAAAGCATAAAATTTATTCTTGGAATGGAGAAACAACATCACCTCTCCTCTTTCTCTCCCATTAGTACCATCCAGATCCATGACTAGTGTACATGGTTCAATACCAGCTACCCTTGCCATCCAAATACCCTATGTAGTTTGAGTCCTATATCGAAGAAAACATAATGCAAATGATGACCATTGTAAATATTCTAATGCGTAAAGCAAATATATGATGGTATATAAACACATGCATAAAACACACTAGAAACGATTTCAAAAATAAAAACAAGAAAGGAACCAGTAGATCACCTCCCCCCTAAATTCATCCATCTCTTCTTTCAGGTTTTTTATTATAAAATCCCTAGATTAGGAAGCAACTTGAACCTAACCTAGTACTTTCCAAATTGCAGCGACAAGAGATATTTTCCAGAAGTTATTTTGTGCTTGTTTGAATACTTTGGCTGTCAAAATATAAGAAAAGAAACATGTGGAAGATTAAACATTGGAAAGGACGCAACTAGCTTTGAATTCTCCTATGTTCCTTCTGGCACGTATATTAATTAATGAATATCATCCATCTCGGCATTAAATACCTCGTCATGTCTTTCTTTAATGTTGGTGTGTTTGTGGCGTACAGACTATGCATTTGACAAATGCAATGCAACAAGAAACTTGCAGCAATGACCCTGAGCTTACACAGAGGGAAATTCAGGGGAAGAGAAGTTCATCTTTTAAACTATATTATGAACACAGCCTTTTCAGCTTTTCCATACTAGTATAAATCTAGCCTAAATAAATATTTATTCTGCATAGAGAATTTTTGTTTTAATACCAAATCAAAATTATTTGAGCAAACATATAAAGTACTCACCGATTTGGGGGGCATTTTGTCAGCCTATCAGCCTTTGCATGACCTCTTCAAACCCTCCTTTTCCTCTGCATGACGGTTGCAAACCATAACCACCGCAACCCTCCTTTCCCTCCACAAGGCCTCCTCTGCGTGACCTCCGGTAGCACCTGTCTCGACCTCCTCTGTATAACCTCTGTGTGACCTCGGGTAGCACCAATCAATACCTCCTATGCATGACCTTCGTCGACACCTCACAAAGAATCCTTGGTGTGACCTTCGTGATTCTTTGTTCTTTGTTGGTTGTATATTGTATCGGTTCATGGTTTTGCGGGTATGTATTCTTTGTTGTTTGTTTTATTTTTATTTTTTTTATTTTTTATTTATTATTTTATATATATATATATATATATATTATGTTATATTTTATTTTATATATTTTTGTTTTGGATTTTTTTGTTTGTTTTTTATATTTTATTTTTATATATCTAATTTTAATTTTATTAATAATGCTTCATTATATTTCGATTTGTTGTTTATGGTACTTCGATTATACAATGTGATCATTGACATAAGATATTGATCATAGCGGCGATATTGATCATGATGATCATGATGATGAAGATGAGGAAGATGATGATGATGATGATGATGATGATGATTATGGTGATGACAATGATGATCATGATGAAGATGAAGATGATGATGATGATGATGATGATCATGATGAAGATGATGATTATGAAGACAACGATGACGACGATGACGACGACAACGACAATGATGATGGTGACAATGATGAAGATGATGATGGTGGTGGTGGTGTTGATGCCGATGATGATGGTGGTGGTGGTGGTGGTGGTGATGATGACGAGGATGATGATGATCATGAGGATGATGATGATGATGATTATGATGATGATGATGATGACGGAAATGATGATCATGATCATGATGATGATGACGATGATGATGACAATGAAGACGATGATCAGGATGATGATGATGATGATGATGATGATGATGATGATGATGATGAATATTGTGATGACGACGACGATGATGATGATGAAGATGATGATGATGATGAAAATGATGATGAAAATGATGATGATGATGATGATGATGATGATGATGATGATAATGAATATGATGATAAATTTTTATTATGATGATGAGGAATTGAGGATGATGAAGATGATGATGAAGATGATGATCAGATAATGATGATGATGATGATCATCATCAACATCGTCATCAACATCGTCATTCTCGTCGTCGTCGTCATCATCATCATCATAACTATGCTAGAAGTTCCATATTAGACCTAGTACTAATTAGTAGTATCATGATGACGATGATGATCATAATGATGGCGACGATATTCATCATGATGATCATGATGATGAATCTGAAGAAGATGATGATGATGATGATGAGGAAGATATTGATCATGATGAAGATGGTGATGACAATGATGATCATGATGATGGCGACAATATTGATCATGATGATCATGATGATAAAGATGAGAAAGATGATGATGATGATGATGACGATGACGATGATGATCATGATGAAGATAATGATCATGATGACGATGATGATAATGATGACACCGACAATATTGAAGATGATGATGAAGACGATGATGATGATCATGATGATGAAGATGAAGAAGAAGAAGACGATGATGATGAAGCTGGTGATGACAATGATGATCATGATGAATATGTGATCATGATGACGATGATGGTCATGATGATGACGATATTGATCATGATGAAGATGGTGATGACGATGATGATCATGATGATGGCGACGATATTGATCATGACGACCTTGATGATGAATATGAGGAAGATGATGATGATGATGATGATGATGACAATGATGATCATGATGAAGATGATGATTAGGATGATAGCGACAATATTGAAGATGATGATGAAGACGACGATGATGAAGTTGACGATGATGATGATGATGATGAAGATGATAATGATGAATATGGCAATGATGATTATGATGATGATGGTGGTGACGATGATGATGACAATGAAGACGATGATCATGATTAAGATGATCAGGATGATGATGATGATGATGATGAAGATGATGATGATGATGATGATGATGAAGACTGTGATGACGATGATAATGATGATGAAGATGATGATGATGATGACAATGATGATGATGTTGATGATGAAGATGATGATGATGACGACGATTTTTTATTATGATGATGAGAAAATGATGATCATGATGATGACAATGATAATTTGAAGATGATGATGAAGATGATGATGAAGTTGTTGTTGTTGATGATGATGATGATGAAGATGATGATGATGAAGATGACGATGATGATGATGATGATGGTGATGATGATGAAGATGATTAGGATGATGATGATGATTAGCTTGTGATGACAACGATGATGATGATGAATATGACGATGATGATTACAATGATGATGATGATCATCATCATATCAATATCATAACTATGCATTGCCTTACTGAGCTTCTCTTTGTTTTGAGAATAATTTAATATTCTTTATTGAGCAGGGCCAAACAAGTGGAGGTGGAAGCTCTTATGGCCCCCCTCCCCCTCACATCACACTCAGTTTTCCATAGCCTGACAAAATCTATCTAAAAAAAATGTGTTATAGCATATGACAACATACAAGAAAATGTAAATTACAGTAATTAAATCAAAATATATAAAGTAGATATCAATTACAATCATCATCGTCATCAATGATGAGGATGATGATGATGATGAATATTATTATCATGGTGTTTATGATGATGATGATGATGATGATGATGATGATGGGTGAAATCATGAATCTGGGTTTCTATTCCGTGCGAATATTTTTTTGAATTTAGATTCCATAATATTTCGGCTGAACTAATTTATGTTTTCAGCCAAAAACATAGAACTAACTTTCGGCTGAAAAAACAGTTAGGCCGAAAGTTAATTTTAATGGATACTGTTAACTTCAAAGTTAGAAATAACTATCTTTCTAAATTTCTAATTTTAAAATTAGTGGAATCCATTAAAAGTAAATTTCGACCAAAAACCTGTAATTTTCAGAAATGGAATTCCATTTCATTTTTTACTCTTCTTCCAATTTTGGATAGATCCGATCATATCAAATACTTACAATTTCTGTTCACAAATAATACCATTAGTTGCATAATTCAATCTACTTTATATAGATGCTATTTTTTTTTAATTTGGTGTGATCAACTATTTTTATTTATTATATTTCTTAGAAGGTGTGTGGATTGCTTCAAAATTTAATAGAATTCATTGAAATGAAAAATCAATAACTTCTTAAAGACACGATAAATGTTTTTGGAAAAATCATGGTCCCCAACATTGATGTGTTGTCTTCAAAAGGGTAATTTTAGTTTTTTTTTAATTGGAAATCAGGGAAGATGCTGTGCCAAACTAAACATGTCAGTTTTATGGTAGTTTTTTAGATTGGTCCACCTCAAAAAATTCTAATAATTATTGCATGCAGTTGTTGGATACAAACTTATAGACATCCTTTAGTACAATCTGTCTAGATCATCATAACATATTTTGTTTTTAATGAACAATACTTGAATAATGAATAAAATGGTGTCAAAAAAGATGACTATTTATCATAATTTCATTAATTAATAACATACTACCAAACAGTTGCAAAAATGACATATCAAATGCCAATAAAAAAAATCTAAAAAAAGACAGATAGAAGGCTAACACAATTCTCTACAACTTTTGTTTTTACTACAAAATGAAATTCTAAATACAAATCTAATTTTTCTTTGCTCAAAATTGAGAAACTTGGAAAAACAACACTACTTTTATCATACCCCCCCCCACAAAATAGACATCCAGATTCATGATTTCACCCGATGATGATGATGACGAGGATGATGATGAGGTTGATGATGAAGATGATGATGCTGGAAAATATGGTGATGACAACGATGACGATGGCAATGATGATGATGGTGCTTGGGATGATGAAGATGATGATGGTGGTGATGATGATGAAGATGGTGATGATGACGATGATGATGATGAAGAAGAAGAAGAAGAAGAAGATGATGTTTATGAGGAAAAGGGTGATGATGATGATGATGACGATAATGATAACAAGGATTATGATGATGATGATGATGACGGATATTGTGATGATGTTCATGCTGATGATGATCATGATCATGATGATGATTATGGTCAATATGATGATGATCATGATTAATATGATGATGATGACGGATATTGCGATGATGGTCATGCCGATGATGATGATGACGATGATGATGACGAGGATTATGATGATGATGATGATGATGATGACGACGACGACGATGATGATGATGATGATGACGATGATGATGATGATGATGACGACGAAGATGATGAGGATGAGGATGAGGATGATGAAGATGATGATAGTAGTGGTGGTGGTGGTGAAGATGATGATGATGGTGGTGGTGGTGGTGGTGAAGATGATGATCATGATGAAGATGATGATGAAGATGGCTATTATGATGATGGTGATGATGATGATGATGACGACGACGACGATGATGATGATGATGATGACGAAGATGATGATGATTAGGATGAGGATGATGAAGATGATGATGATGTTGGTGGTGGTGGTGAAGATGGTGATCATGATGAAGATGATGATGACAATGGATATTGTGATGATGGTGACGACGATGATGATGATAACGATGCTTTAAACATAACTAAATAGTCATAAACATAATACATTATGCAAAATATTCTCCCACATACCTCATAGATTCCAACATTACTACAATTTCATTCAAATTCTTCTTCATCTAACTCAACATCAGTATCATCATCTGGTTCTGAATCTCTATCGTTGAAAATATCACTCATATCAAGGTAATGATCAAAGTTATTTTCAGTTAGATTATCATCATCAATATCATTAATGTCAATTTCATTATCTGCTACACCATTTGGATGATCAAATTATTGATCGAATTCTTCATCTGACACATCTATGTCGACATCCAACTGCTCTTGATATGCATCACCTTATTCTTCAACACTATCTTCTTCCTCTACTGCATTATACTTGACTGGTATTCCTCTTGGATTGTATCTAATAATATATTACCAACCTTCTTTACCTGGAACCTCTGAATAAAAGACCTACTCACATTGACTTGGAAGAACATAAGGCTCTATACCTAGTTCAAGTGCCCTTGTATTAACCATGGTAAATCCATTTCCATGCTCAATAACAGTTCTTTCAGGATCACATTCATTCATTCGTAGCCTATGAAATTTGACTTCAAACAGAACTACTTTAAAGGAATTAAAGTCAAACTCAAGTATATCTTCCAAATAACCATAATACCTATTTTCAGATACTTCTATATTCCTGTCACTTATAGAGGAAAAATTAGTGACTTGAAAAATTGTAGTTATCCCACAACCAAATTTCTTCCTCTTATCATCCAACTTTTTGATGCAAAATTTACGACCATTGCACCACATAGCATTGTCATGTATTAGCTGCATCATGCCTGACTCGGTAAATAAATATATAAGAAGACATAAACGATAGAAATAGTTCGATACAATGTGAAACAAAGAAAAAAATGAGTAGGGTAAATATACTTTCCTTTTATCTTTTAAACTGCATGCTAAATCAATTTCCCTTTGCGTAAGTTCAGGATATTTCTCTCGATGATGATGCATTGTTTTAATCATTTTACTAACCCCTTCCCATGTTAAGGTACCATAGTATTTTGTACATCATTCAATCCATTGCTCCATCCAATCAAGATTGTTTTCAATGTATAAATGTATTGCATCCCACATGTGACCAACTATATGAAAAAAAACAATTAATAATTTTAAATTAGCTATCATTAAAGGAAATTAAGTTTACCTTAAAATATTGGTGGAATAATAAAAAATACATAAATTGAAAAATTAATTGTATAATAAATAAAATGTACACCATTCTCCTTACCTTTCACTTTCCTCTTTCTACCTTTCCTCGACAGGACCTCCCCATCAAATTTGTTGGTGGAGTCGACATGCCAAATGCGAGGAAGATTGATATTTTTTGCTAAATTTGGAAGATACTAACTAATGTACACCAAGGATTGATATATTATATATCCCTACACCATAGAACCCTTAGGGCATGATCTTTTTCTAACAAAATCCTTCAATGAATTCAAATTCCTTTCCACCATCCACATTGACCTTGAGTGTACAAGTCAACACAATTCAATCTCCTCAACTTGTTGTATGAGATATTTTTATTGTGCATTGAAAAATTCTAGAGGTAAATACTTCCACATTTCACACTATAGACGAGGAATTTATCTCTTCTAATACCTAATATATTCTTTATGGATTTCTTTAAATGAAAGCCACCTACAAAAGATGCAAGAAAATAACATGAATGATGAACTAGATTGAGGCATATAATATATATTAAAGTTCGATGCTATAAAACACAATATGTCAATAAGTAAGGCAACCAAAATAACATTGAAAAATTTTCATGCATATAAAATTGTTACATACCTGATGTATTTACCAAGATCATATATAACTTGTTTTATGTTTTTGTCAAAGCTATCTGGGAGAGCCAGAGGTAGAACATACTGTAGCAAAACTCAAATCATTATCTAATGTTTCCAAATAGGAGAGAACAATTAATAAAAAGATTTACTTAATGGAAATTATATAGGTAAATAATTACCTTAATGAATGTATGCCAGTCATGAGTTTTAACACCACCAAAATCACCTTTTTGGGTTAAGATATTATTTATTTTCAATGAAAACTTGGTCAGAAACCTTATTTTCTCAATGACCTATTTTATAGTATTGATTTGTTGCTCCATCAATAACCATGGAAGACCAATATTCTGGTTCCCATTTCTGGCATTGGAAATAATTACACTTTTCAATCCGTGATTTACTTTTGCAATGTGACTAAAACGTTTTCTAATTCCATCTTTTTATGACCTTCCATCTAATGTCTTCCAGATCATTTCTGTTACATTCTTCCCAATATGCATTGTATCAAACAAATGAGCTATTTGTAGGTGCTCGTAATAAGGAAACCTGCTGAATTGTATGGGATAACTCTTCATTCCTTGTGGAATCCCATTCATGCCTTAAATACATTCAATAAACATAAAGGAAAACACATTAACAATAATTCATGACACCCATGGTAGATAAAATTCAATAAAAATATAAAAATCATAATATTACGTGAAGCACATATTGTATTCTGCATATACAATTTTCATACCTCGACAATGTTTGTTATATTCCAACTTCCATAGGTGAGGTGTCATTATTCATGGTTTATTTGCATTCTCTTATTTACGATTGACTTTTGTTTTATCGATAGTTCTGTACCTATGGTTCTTAGGAAGGAAGTGCATGTACTCATCGAACACCTCCTTTAATAAACTTCTTGAACAATGAGATTTTATTCTAGGACCACATACTGGGCATGCAAATTTTCCCTTTGTTTGAAGACCTGCAAGATATATGTATTAATTTTATAGCTGCATTAAAAGATTACTAATTTAAAATTTTAAAAAATGCATGTTTTTAACCTTAAAAACATATAATTTTAACGATGTGCAACATAAAGTTACATACCACAAAAATGTGTTAACCTGGGAGCATCATGAATTTTCCATGCAAGTATTCCATGGAACTGAAATTGTTTCTTCCCTAATGGTCTAGAGATGACATACATAGTGATTCCAGCGTATAACTTCAATAGATCATCAATAAGAGGCTCAATATATACATTCATATATTTAACTTGGTACTTACCTAATTGATCAATAAACATACAATATTTCTCTTTGGTTATCTGTCTAAATGTATAAAAGGTGTTCTCATGTAGTAATTAAACAAATAACTTTATGACATAATATAATTATAGCTTTCAAAAAAATACCTGGAATAATCATTGCCAACATTGTGTGCTCTCTCTTAATGGTCATCCAAGGAGGTAGGTTATTGTTTATGACGAAAATAGGCCACACTGATTAAGTAGAATGAAGCTCACCAAGTGGATTGAAACCATCAGCTGCCAATGAAAGTCTAACATTACGAGGTTCATCTTTCAAAACTGGCCATTTTTCTTCTATGTTCTTCAATGCAGAACCATCTGCAGGAATTCAACAAACACCATATTCAGTTTTGTTCTTCACATGGTAATCCAAAAATGGTGCTATAATTTGGCACATGAATAGTTATTGGAAATGTGTAATTATGGGAATATAACGAAGAACTTTGCGAGGGACCTATTTTGTCAATTGATTAGTTCTATATATAGTAATTTCACATTGTGGGAATTTTTTTTCTGATGCATATTGTCCATAATATATAATATGATCATTAGGACATGCATTAATAGATTGATACTCCACTCCAATTTCTTTGATAATCAAGAATACCTCTCAACTTGTGCATGGTAAATTATTTGATGGTGGTAATAGAAAATCAACCAACAATATGCAACATTGACAAAAAATTGAAATGTAAACAATATACGTCATAAATAATTCGTATCCCTAAGTTACGAATTAATTAACACTAAAAATAGAGGAAAATAATCAACTTTACATACCTTCGGAGATGTGTGAAATGAGTTTTTCATAAGCCACGCAAAACCTTCAAGTTCACCAAAAACAATATAGCAGATAGAATATTGGTTGTTGAGCCTTCATAAAGAGGTTATTGGGACTTCTCGAGAAGAGGAACATCTTGAAAATCATGGAGTTTATCCTCATCCAATGGAGAAAATGTGTCTTGCATAAATCTATTTATCTCCTCTTAACCATTAGTATCGATAACATCATCTTCATCCATAGAATCATTAAGAACTTCATCTTCAATAGCATGATCTCCATGATCGTCGTCTTGTAAAGTACTATTTCTACTATTATGTGGCGAATAGATTTCTGGAGGTCGACATCTTAGGGGCATTGTATTTATATTTACAAACAATGCAATAACATTAGTGTATAATATACAACACATATATTTAAAATGATAAAAAAAATTGTGAATACACTATCAGTACTATTACAAGAATTACAATACGTAATGAATAACGTCTTACCAATGGATGATATTCATACCCCCCTTTAGCATGCCCCTTCTCCTTACAATGTTTTTCAGCTGATGTTAGTAAAATTATTCTAGTTCGCAAACCTTTGCAATCATTGAAAGGGCAATAAAACTTCCCATCACCCTTCACCTCTAGTGCTTCCATAGCCTCAACATGCCTCCTATTGTTTTCTTCCCAAGAAAATTTATTTGACATTCTGATAGCCTATAACAAAAAAAAACATTAATCAATATATAACGTACGTCTAAATATAAATACATAATAATAAGAATATAATAATAATAATAATGCCCATAGTCCATAGTCCATGAACCTAGTACAACATAACAACACAAATAATAATCACAACATATGTCTAGGGGCTTAACACACTACGTCGAGCATTACATTTAATAACAAAATGTTTATAATTAATTAATAATATTATTAATTAAAAACATCAATACTTAATTGTGGTGAATTATTTATAATTACCCACCACAATATTAACCAATGACTTAGGTATGCCACGTAGTGAAATTTGTTTGGGTTAGATACGTCAAATTGGTAAATCAACAATGATTTTGTCAAATTATGTCAAATTAGCACATAGGTTAGATTATTACACACATTGGATTATGTCAATTCAGGTACTAGATATGTCAATTTAGACCTACTAACTAAGTCAAATTAGCACACATGAGGTTGTCCTATGTCAAATTAGGTTGGGTATTTATGTTAACAACATAGGTATGTCAAGTAGTGATGCTAATTTAGGGTGGCCTATGTCAAATAACTACAATCAACAATGTTTATGTCCCATATTGCATTGTGGATTTCAACATCTTGATATAGTTATGTAATATTACAATGGTAAATGAATTTAACTATGTTTACCATGGTTATCCATTATTGAACACATTAAACTATATTGACTATGTTGAAAATAGTTACAACAACCATAATGGAAACTGACTACAATGAAGAATTTCAGTTCAAAATTATGAACCATTTTAATATGGAGATGATGTCCTCCAAAAATTTCACATTCTAACATTTTGTGAGATTGCAAGCCTATATCAAATTTTGATATAAAGAAGGTCGAGAGCATAGTCATGTCACATTGAAATGTTAATTTATGTTAGATTATGTCAAAATAGTACATTCAATGTACAATAATTATGTCCCAAATTCTAATGTATTGCAAGGGTTATGTTTTATAACAAAATATTGTATGGGTTAAATAGGTTGTGATGGTCTACTATGTATATGTCACATTTTTAACATTCATCTAGGTTGATGATGAGGATGGTTTTCCACCACTAAAAAATTTCAAGTGTGATTGACCTTGGTTGACACATTTGGAATATCAATACTATCCATATGGACACATTTAAGGAATAGTAAAATAAAAATCAATTTTCAACATTATGTCAAATAACTGAAGTCAAAAATAATTTGTTTGAGGTTAATTAAGGGAGTAAATCTAAAAAGTAGTCAAATAATTATTGATTAAAATTATAATTTTCTTCCAAACCCTATATATTGTTGTTATATATATTCATCACACTAAAATTAAATAATTTACTAAAAATAGATATTTATTTATACAAAAGAGAAGAAAAGGTTTTAACACTAATATACATTCTTCACAACAAATTCCCCACACTAATATTATTCATGTTCGTAATACTAGAGATTAAAAGGTTTCAAAAAATTGACATGATAATGGGTGCAACAAAAAAAAGACTAGTGCATTGCAGTCAAACTAACCTAGAAAATGAATGAGAACAAAAATTTGATGTGTCAAACCAATACCGAACTCTTCAAATTGAAGAACGAAAAAGAAATAGAAAGATCGCTGCAACTCTAGCAAATGATTATGAAAAATTACTTAAGAACATGTATTTATAGATCAACAAGGGTCACGGTTCCAGAAAAAATGGACAATCGTTAAATTTCAAATAAAGACAAATTCAAAATGACTGTTAATAAAAAAACAAAAAGTAAAGGTTCGACTTTCGCCGCTATAGTGACGATATAAAACATTCATCGCAATTACAACAATAAGGGCTTATCGTCGTAATAGTGATAAATATTGACTTTCATTGCAATAGTGACAAAGGCTTACTTTCATCGCAATAACAACATTCTCCTTTCATCACAATAGCAACAATGTTAAAGGTTCGTCACAATAGCGACAGTATTAAAGGTTCATCGCAATAGTGATGAAAGTCGAGCAAATTTTCAAAATTTTCAAAAAATTAACACTGTTTTTCCACTAAAGAAATGGTTTTAACTATTTCATGGCAAAGTTTCATGGGAATTTTGAGCGATATGTAGTAGTGACGCAAGCTCTTTCCTCTCTCCCTTTGTCCTTCCATTCTCTCTATGGTCAACGCAGTACATGATGTCTCACCTATGTTTTTTCTTCACATTTCCTTGCTAAGAATAACACCTACAACATCATAGAATTTAGAGTGTTTGAACCAGAGACATAGTTAGTTATAGCCACAACCAAGACATTCCAGCATTCTAGTAATGTGCACAATATTAGAAGATCCATAACCTCATCATCAAATTCAATCCTACGGAACTTAGCTCATTAGCAATCGTATTAAATTCATTTAAATGCTTAGCAACATATCCACCTTTTGACATAATCATATTAAATAAATGCTTCATTAGAAATACCTTGTTGGAGTTCGAGGGTTTTTCATAGAGATTAGACAATGTTCTCATCACACCCTCCATTGTATTTTCTTTGAAATATTAAAATCCATCGGCGAAGACAGACACAACTGTATGGTTCCCAATTCCTTTCTATCAAGAACCTCCCATTCTTTGTACTTCATATTCATCTATTATTTTTGTTTTCCACCCACTGGTAGGAATAAATTATTTTGGTACATAAAGCCTCCATTTTTCATCTTTCATAACTGGTAGTTTTGGTTGTTAAATTTCTCAACCCTAAACTTTAATTCTTTCACCATTGCTCCCACTCAAACCAAGAACCCTTCTTTCCTATGCGTTTACCATCCAAATATACCTTTTGGCTATGTTACCAATTGTTTGAAAACAATATCACCTAGAAATAACAATTAAACAATATGCAAATATTAAACACATGAACACATTACAAGAGAGACACCAATATAATGTGGTTCACCAAAGATGGGTTATGTCCACACATAAATTTCCAGTCCTTTATTATTATACCATCCAACAAAATGAAGGGATACAATGTGTAGCATAATTGTTTCACTTCATCTTCACTCTCTCACAATCTCTCTCACACAATCATAGAGATCACTTCTACAATGCTACAATACATTACACAATTGTATTAAAATGGTTTCCTTTTATAGGGGAATTAGCATCAGAAAATACCATGGGTCACCCAATACCATGGTCCCATAAACTGTTATCCAAATAATATCTCAAGAAATTCATTCGGGGGCACTTCCCATTACCCCCCAAACCCCCTTGTTGATGTTGAATATTGTAACTTCAAAAGATATTCTAAATATATTTTATTAATGTAACCCAATGGAGATGTTATTATTCCTCTGTCGAGGTGTTACTATTGTAATTAGTCATCATATAGTCATGAGGTAAATCCTCCATTGTAATTCGGGTCAATAGCACCCTAATGAATATAATATAATATTGTATTGAGTATTCCTAAGTGAAGTCGACCCACTTAGTTAAGTGGGTCTGACTTGTTAGGTTAAAAGTCAAGTAACGAACTTGTCTAGGGTCTTAGGAGGTGCATCTGTCTGGGGTTTTGTATTGTACTTTTTATACATAGTATACAAAGTTTTGTTGGGTTTTCTTCCCCATGAGGGTTTCCTGGGATAAATCTTTGTGTTCTTTTGTGTGGTTGTGCTTGTCTATATTTCCCTAATCCTTTTGCTTATGGATATAATGCTAAATGTTCTAATATCTGATATAACCATTAAAAAATTAACATGGTATCAGAGCTACCCTGAAATAATTCTTTGTGCAGTTGAAACAGTGCTACAACTACAACTATTGAATATGAGGGTTTCATGCTTGAAAACCCTAAAAGACTAAAACTAGTCATTTTGGGACATTCGCTATATCTTGATATTGGATAAGGATAAAGTGTTGAAACTTTTACATGATGGAGATAAATTCTTTTTGTACCCTATTTAAAAGCTTCAGCCTCAAATTCTCTATAATATGGGAGATATGATTCCTCCTAATTAGGGTTCCAGCCTCTCCCAGGATTCATCCTTAAACATGTGACATAGGGAGAATTGATATATCTATGGCTATGAAGTTCCAAATAAAATTTTAAAATATGTTCCAGATAGGGAATGGTCTATACTTTCTGTGGTAAACATTTCATACCCGTAAGGTTAATCAGTGACACGTGTAATTTCATGCAAGTTCTCTATGATGAACAGTCCTGAAATAATTCACCTTGGGAGAATTTACGTAATTCACAATTGGTGAAACCAATTATGCTCTAACATGTGGTGTTGAAAAGAATACAAAACATGATACTGTAGGGAAAATGTTTAGACATAGAGGAGTAAAAATTTTGGAGATACTGCAGAAACAATATCAGGCAATTCTACAGAAGAAATAAAAGAAAACTAGAGCATCAGATATTTTGCAGTTTTGATCACAGTTTTGGGAAAATGAGTATGCTTTTCATCTCTCCTTGAAGAGGTACATATTTATATCCAAACATATCCAAAATATACCTAATTTTAAAATTTAAGGTTTCTGTTTCAAACCCTAGGTTCACCAGAAGTAGCATTCTAGAAAAAGCATTCAAGCAAGCATCAGATTGAAGCAATCTCATTGTTCAAAGGAGGAGTTGCAGATCCAAAAGGGGATGAAGACAAAGCACAAGAATGAGTCTTCCAAAAAAAAAATATAACTATTTGAATTGTATTTCCTGTATATGTTAGATATTATGCATGATAGAATGTTTGCATTAATGACAATATACTACTAATATGCATGTTATGGGTAAGTAGTCCATGGTGCTATACAACTCTCCATTGCTACTTATCTAGAATGAAACCTCTTTGCTAACATATTGGATTAGCACACAATATCAATGATGTCATGGTAGAGATGGAAGGAATATGGAAAATTTTCATGATATATGGATGAATGTTGTATTGGCTAAAATAGTTGCATGACACATAAAAATTTGTCATTATGCATATTTCCTATGAAATGGTTCTAACCATGCAACTGGTGCATTTGACTTGTAGGAAAGGTTGTGTACAACCACCTACAAGAAAAGGAGTATGATACTTGTTCCAAAGAAAAAGTGATGACAATTCAAGATTCACTCCAATAAACATGAATCCGAAGCTCCTAAGGTCAGAAACATCGTGACAGAAGAAAGAGCTTTAGAAGAACATAAGAGAGCGGTAGACCCACCTTGAAATATGAAGACCATGTTTGGCATGAGAGATCACTCAAGATGAATAAAATTATTAAAGGGACTTCCAAACCAAATTAAGAGGCCTCAGACACACTCTAGTTGTGTGACACAGTTGGGCGACATCAGTGATGAAAACCCTTCCATCCATGGAAGAAGATATGATAAAAGAGTAATGGTTGATCATGGGGAATGATGTCTATGATATGGTTTCGAGACATGAAGGATATTCTATAGTGTATTCCATATGGATCTACAATAAAATTTATACAAATCAAGGTTCATGGTTTGTCTCAGAAAGAATAGACTATGGTATGACATATTCTATTGACCCGAAACACTTCTCCAGTATAAGTATATATCGATAAAATAACCACCTGTACATAATAGGATTTTTATGATCTCAAAAGGAACCCATAGATAAGCACATACAGGATCTTGAAACATCACCTAGAGTGTTTAATATCTTAACTGTTGCTACAAGGTTGAATATGGAAACCTAAAGAATATAGCAAGTTCAGAGATGGGTGCAAGATTAACTTTTCGACAAAGTTTAAGATGAATGGATATTAGTATCTAGTAACCTAAGATGGATACAGAGTAGAAGAGGATTCTACTGTTGATGTATTTGTAACTTCAGAATGTATTCACTTGTATATTTTATGTATTTTACCCTGATGTTTATTCCAGGAAGTATCTGTAATGTAATTGAGTCATGCCATGCCCCAATGTTCCTATCGGGAGATTCAATAATGTAAACGAGTCATGTAAAGTCATAGAGGGTAACCCTCCTTATTGATCAAGGGTTAAATTCCCGGCAGTTGTGGGGCCCTAGGGTTATTAAAATCTCCTAGAGAAGTCATCCCTAGTGAGTTATTGTCAAGTCAGGAATTAGTACAAATAGAGAGTGAGCCTCTATATTTATCACACATTCACTCACATGCAGTTTTAGCACATAAATGAGAGAGAAAGAAGAAGATGGGACAAGAGAGAGAGAGACTACTGCTGTCGGGAGATCATCTTACTATTTTTGGGTTTTACTTTTGGTGTTGATTCTATCTCTGAGGAAGTTGCAGGGTTTTCTCCTTTATGGTTTCCTCGAGGAAAATCTTTGTGTCTATTGTCTCTTATGTTTGATTGTTGTGCTTGTTATTCTCTCAGTTAAATATCCTAAGATAATGCTAGCTTAAATGTTAAAAATATAACATGGTATCACAGCTAACCTGAGAACAAGACACCGTGCAGCTGCTGAAGCTAGGGATTCCTACTTTTTGGATCTCTCTCCATATATTTTCATCAAAATGAGGTTGGGATGACTCTCATCTCTAGGGCACATCTTTCCGTCGAAGCAGAATCTGATTCTGAGCATTTTCAGTTTTTGACCCTACACTACTGTCAGAAATTACGGCTTTCCATAGAAGTGGAATTTTTGAATGAGCCTAGGCTTGGATTGATCTCCTACCCAAATCAAGGTTTAGAGATCAAGATCAATTTTTTTGTTTGGGTAGAAC
Organism: Pseudotsuga menziesii; assembly: GCA_001517045.1. NCBI lineage: Eukaryota > Viridiplantae > Streptophyta > Pinopsida > Pinales > Pinaceae > Pseudotsuga > Pseudotsuga menziesii. Next base: position 724,827 of record LPNX010957630.1, on the reverse strand, counting down.
TTCGGGAAAGTCAAACCCTAATATGTTCCTGAACCAGAGAACCAACTCTGTAGAAATTTAGCTCCAGATCTAGTTTCGACATCTTAACTTGGTAAGATCTAAATATTTTTCATTTCCATTTGAGGTTCTCTGTTAACATGTCTCATCATACCAAGCTTAATGAAAATATTGAGGGAGATGATAACTTCCAAGTCTGGAAGTATAATATCTCCCTGGTCTTGGAAGAAAATGAGTTGGACTCTTACATCACTGAAGCGGTTCCAGTTCCAGAGGGAGATGAGGCTAAGGCCTTACACAATAAGAAATTGGTCATGGATAAGAGGATAATTGATGATTCAATCAAGGATCACCTCATACCATAGGTGTCCTCCCTAAAGACACCTAAATCTATGTTTGATGCTCTGACCAAACTGTTTGAAGGGAAAAACATAAATCAGAAGATGACTTTGAGGAACTAGTTGAATAATGTAAAGATCCGTAATGAGGAGACCATACATTCATAATTTAAAAGGGTCTCCCAAATCAAAGAACAACTTGAAGCAGTGGATGAATAAGTGGAGAATGTAGAGATTGTGATGACCACCTTGAATGGTCTCCCTAGGTCATGGGATTCTTTCATCCAAGGAATATGTGCTAGAAAGAAGCTAATCAAGTTCAGTATGTTGTGAGAAGAATTCTTACAAGAAGAAGCTTGAATAGTAGATCAATAAGAAAATATGGGAAATGAAGATCAAGCTCTCACAGTACAATCTAAGAAAATCAGAAGGGACAATCATCATCACCAAGGTAACCATTCTCACGAAAAAGATAACTCTGTAAGATCAAACAAGGATCTATCCAAACTCAAATGCTATACATGTGATGAAAGAGGACACTTTGAATATGAATAGTTCTAAAAAGAAGAAGAACTAAAACATAAGACATCATGCTCACACTGCAGAGGATGATGATCCTCCATCCGTATCCTGGTCCTAGTGTCGTTGAGCTCCCGGGCTGGGCTACTCGGCTTGGCTCCCATAACCTCTCACCAGATGCCCTTACCCTTTTACCAGTCAAACAAGAAAGTGAAGACTCTTGAAGTGATGAAGAATATGTTCTGATATCTGCCCTCATAGGAACTATCACACATGGAAGTAAAGATTGGCTTATTAACAGTGGGGCTTCCAAGCATATGATGAGATTCAAAGAATCTTTGGTGAAGCTATCCAAACATAATTCACCCCATAAGGTAAAACTTGGGTATGACTACCAATATCCCATAAAAGGTAGTGGTGAATCCTCCTCCAAGCTAGACTCTAGAAAGCCTATGAAAATGAAGGATGTCTTGTTTGTACTAGGACTAAAGAAGAATATTCTCTCCATATTGGCATTGGATGAAAAAGGCATGAGGGTTGCATTTGTAGATGGCCAAGTCCATATGTGGCCAAAAGGAAATACTATTGACGATGCAATAATATTTGGAGAGCAAGAGGGAGGATTATACAAATTGAATGGACAACCAAAACAAGCTTTGGTTCATGAATCAGTAGATCCAAATGAACTTTGGCATAGATGGCTTGCACATGTGCACTACAGAGCACTACCACTTGCAATCAAAGCTGTTGAAGGATTTCCAGAAATGTAGGAAAAACATGAAGGATTTTTCAAAGGATGTGCGAAAGGAAAGAACACAAAGAAGACATTTCCTAGTAGCGAAAGCAAGGAAAAATGAATCTTGGAAATCATTCACTCTGATGTATGTGGTCCGATCTCATCCAACTCATTAAGCGGGTATGTATACTATGTTTCTTTCATTGATGATTTTTATAGGAAGACATGGATATACTTCATGAAAAACAAAGATGAAGTATTCAGCAAGTTCAAAGAGTTCAAAGCTTTGATCGAGAATCATACAGAAAACAAAATTAAGACCTTTCGATCAAACAATGATGGAGAATTCACATCAAATGAATTCAAAGAATTATGCAGAGATTCGGGAATTAAGAGGTAGTTAACCACTCCATATAATCCCAAGAATAATGGGGTTGTAGAAAGAAGGAATAGAATGTTTATGGAAGCTGCAAGGGAAATGCTTCATGATCAAGATCTTCCTATGCATGTATGGGAAAAATATACTAGAACAACTGTGTATGTACATAAACATACTCTGCATAAAGTACTCGAGAAGAAGACACCTAAAGAAGTCTTCTCTAGAAAGAAACCAGAAGTCAGCCATCTCATAATATTTGGTTGTCCAGTGTACATACACATTCCAAAAGACAAGAGTACAAAGTTAGATCCTTCAGGAAAGAAGCGTATATTTGTGGGATAATTTGAAATCTCAAAAGCTTATAGAATATATTTCCCAATATTCAAGAAGATCGACATAAGAAGAGATGTAAAATTTGATGAAGATTCAGCTTACAAAAAATCCAGAAAGAGACTAGTTCAAGACTCTGAAGAAATAGAAGCACCCAGAATTCAAGATACAACTATGAATGATGCAAATCGAGATGAATATTGAGAAATAGAAGAACCCCAGGAACCTGTAGATCCACCCCAAGAGAATAATCCTCACAAGAAGAAACCTGCATGGGTATGAGAGGCTATCCAAGGTGTAGAAATATATGGGGCTCCAAAAGAAGTGCACACAGAGAGAAAAAGAACCAAGTCATACTATGGCTATGTGGCACTATTGTGTGAACTTAATTGATAAAGAACCTTCCAACTATGAAGAAGCGGCAGAGAAGAAATAATGGAAGGATGCTATGATCGAGGTGTACCAGTCAATCATGAATAATGATGTTTGGGATGTTGTCCCAAGACCAAAGGGGAATTCTGTCGTGACTTCCAAGTGGATCTACAAGATCAAGCATGCTGCAGATGGCAGCATATAGAAATATAAAGAAATATTTGTGGCTCATGGCTTCCCCCAGAAAGAAGGAATAGATTATGAAGTGACTTTTTCACCTGTAGCTAGATACACTTTCATCATATTGGTACTAGCTCTAGATACAATAATTAAATGGAAGATACACCGAATGGAAGTCAAGACTACTTTCTTGATTGGTGTAGTAGAAGAGGAAGTGTATGTGGAGTAGCCACTCGGTTTTGAGACATGTGACAGAGATTCTCATGTGTGTAAATTGAAGAAATCTTTGTACGGTTTGAAACAGGAACCCAGGACATGGTACGGTATAATTGATGGATTCCTATCCAGTTTGGGATTTACCAAGAGTAAAGAAGATTCCAAACTATACTACAAGGTTGAAGAAGGGAACAAAGTGATACTCCTACTGTATGTATATGACCTATTTGTAACAGGTGAAGATGGGTTGATTACTGATACAAAGAGGAGGCTTGCTGTCGAGTTTGAGATGAAGGACTTGGGTATGATGCACTACTTTATAGGCATGGAGGTGTGGTAGAATGTTGATGGAATCTCCCTGGGACAAGGGGAGTATGCAGTAGAGATCCTGAAGAGGTCCGAGATGATGGATTGCAAGGCCATGAACACACCTATGGCATCAAACATGAAGCTATTGAGTGATGATTCATCAGAGTCAGTTGATGCTACGATGTATCATCATATGATTGGGTCCTTGATGTACTTGATGAATATGAGACCATATATTTTCTTTGTTGTGAACAAATTGAGCCAGTTACTAACAGATCCTAGACATGTTCACTTGATTGCTGCAAAGCATATTCTGAGGTACCTAAAGGGTATAGTTGACTATGGGATCAAGTATGAGGTGAATCAGAAGATTAACCTGGAGGGTTATGTTGATTCATATTGGGTAGGCAGTGCCATCAATAGGAAGAGCACTTCAGGGTGTTGCTTCCGTATGGGATCAGGTGTGATCTCTTGGCTTAGCAGAAAACAGTCTTGAGTGGCACTGAGTATAGCTGAAGAAGAGTATGTCACAGCTTGTTCAGCTAGTTGCAAGGAAATATGGCTGAGGAAGCTACTATCTAATTTGTTTGATCTCTAGTTAGATGTTACTTGTATATATTGTGACAACCAAAGTTGTGTGAAGTTGTCTGAGAACCCGATGTTCCATTAAAAAATGAAGCATATTGAGATAAAATATCACTATATCAGGGATATTGTGTAGAGAGGAGCAGTAAAGCTCCAGTATGTTGCAACAGATGAACATATAGCTGATGTGTTGACCAAGCCATTATCCAGAGTGAAGTTTGAGTACTTCAGAGAGAAGCTTGGTGTTCTCTAGATCGAGGTTCCCTCCAAAGGGAAGTGATGAGTCTGAGATCCCTTCTGACATGGATGTAGGATTGGTTCCTCCCATGGTCAAATGTAAGTATAGGGCCCTTTTGATATGGATGTAGGATTGGTTCCTCTCATTGTCGGATGTAAGTGTAGAGCCCTTTTGACATGTATGTTGGATTGGTTCCTCGCATGGTAAAATGTAAGTGTAGAGCCCTTTCGACATGTATGCTAGATTGGTTCCTCGCATGTTTGGATGTAAGCACAGAGCCCTTTCGACATGTATGTTGGATTGGTTCCTCGCATGGTCGGATGTAAGTGCAGAGCCTTTTTAATAAGTATGCTGGATTGGTTTCTTGCATGGTTGAATGTAAGTGCATAGACTTTTCGACATGTATGTTGAATTGGTTCCTCTCATGGTTGGATGTAAGTGCAGATCCTTTTTTGACATGTATGCTAGATTAGTTCCTCGCATGGTTATATGTAAGTGCAGAGATTTTTCGACATGTATGTTGGATTGGTTCCTCACATGGTGGGATGTAAGTGCAGAGCCTTTTCGACATGTATGTTGGATTGGTTCCTCGCATGGTCTGATGTAAGTGCAAAGAATTTTTTACATGTATGCTGGATTGGTTCCTCACATGGTCAGACGTAAGTGCAGAGCCTTTCTGACATGAATGCTGGATTGGTTCCTCTCATGGTAAGATGTGAGTGCTGGGCCTTTCTGACATGGATTTAGGATGTGTTCCTCAAATGGTCAGATGCGAGTTTTGGGCATGCCTTTCTGACATGTATGTTGGATGCGTTCCTCACATGGTTAGATGTAAGTGCTGGGCGGGCCATTCTGACTAAGGGTCATATATAAGAGCTGAAGAAGACCTACATGGAGGCTAGGCCTACAACCAGCATGAAAAAGGGCTCACTCTGTAGAACTTCCTATGATGAGAACAATTGAGAGATAGCACCAGTGATGATGATCTAGTGATGATCCAACAGTAATGATCCAAATCTAGCGATGATCCATATCTAGTGATGATCCAGCAGTAATGATCCAAATCTAGTGATGTTCCAGATCTAGTGATGATTCAGATCCAGTGATGATTCAGATCCAGTGATGATCTAGATCTAGAGATGAAGATGAATTCGAGATGAAGATAACTTGATGATGATCCAGATGATACAGAGAAGAAGAATTGTGCTGATAAATTGTGTTGAGAGAATACCTTCCTAGTTAAAAGGGAGTGTTGATGTATTTCTAACTTCGAAATGTATTAACTTGTATATTTTATGTACTGTAACCCAATGTTTATTCCAGGAAGTATCTGTAATGTAATTGAGTCATTCCATGCCCCGATGTTCCTATTGAGAGATTAAATAATGTAAACAAGTCATGTAAAGTCATAGAGGGTAACCCTCCTTATTGATCAAGGGTTAAAGTCCGCGCAGTTGTGGGGCCCTAGGGTTATTAGACTCTCCTAGAGAATTCGGCCTAGTGAGTTATTGTCAAGTCAGGAATTAGTATAAATAGAGAGTGAGCCTCTCTATTTATCACACACTCACTCACACTCAGTTATAGTATATAATTGAGAGAGAAAGAAGAAGCTGGGACAAGAGAGAGAGAGACTATTACTGTCAGGAGATCATCTTACAATTTTTGGGTTTTAATTTTGGTGTTGATTCTATCTCTGAGGAAGTTGCAGGGTTTTCTCCTTTATGGTTTCCTCGAGGAAAATATTTGTGTATATTGTCTCTTATGTTTGATTATTGTTCCTTTTATTCTCTCAATTAAAGATCCTAAGATAATGCTAGCGTAAATGTTAAAAATCTAATAGCTACCTGTCACTCCAGTAGATAATGCACAAGGAGGATGATGCTCCACCTTAGGTGGAGTGATTGTAGAATATCTCCAAGTTCGACATGGTTCAACATGATGGATAGGTTCCAAATGGACTAAGTATTTACGAAGAGTAAAGTGGGTTCCAACCTTCAAGGTTGAGTGTGGAATATTGGGATATGTTGATGACTTGATAGAATCGACTCATGGTAGAAGCAATGATGGAAGAATACCAGAATGATGTTTGGGATATGATACCAAAACTAGAAAGAAAGAGTGTTGTATATTCCAAGTGGATTTTCAATATAAAACATGATGTTGATGGAAGTAACCCGAGATTTGTGGCTAGAGGATTCTCTCAGAAAGGGAATTGATTATGAAGAGATATTTTCTCTAGGAGAAAGGTACACTTCCATCAAAACTATGATCGCACTTTCTTCCATGATGAAGTGGGACTTACACCAAATGGATGTAAATACAACCTTAATTAATGGTGTGATGGAGGAATAATTTTACATCAAACAACCACAAGTATTTGAACTAAAAAATAGAGTGACTCATGTATGCAAGTTGAAAACGGATTTGTATGGACTCAAGCAAGCTCATAGAGCTTGGTATGGTAGAATAAATAGCTTCTTGACAAGCATGGGATTTACTAAAAGTAAATTTGATCCTTAAATTTATCTGAAGGTTATGGATGATGAACCTATCATACTATTGTTCTATGAGGATGATCTATTTTTGACAGGAAATGAGAAACATATCACAAATTGCAAGAAGAATCTAGCTAAAGCATTGGAGATGAAAGATCTTGGATTGATGCATTATCTCCTAGGGCTGGATGTGTGGTCAAAAGGAATATTTATGAAACAGGGAAAGTATGCTATGGAAATATTAAAAATATTTGATATGTTGGATTGTAAATCCATGGCCACACCCATGGACACCAACCTAAAGTTGTTATCTGATGAGACATCGGAGTTAGTGGATATGACTCAGTACAGACATATTATTGGGTCATTGATATATCTAATGAATAGAAGGCCAGGTATATTCTTTTTGATGAACAACTTGAGTTAGTGTCTAGTTAAACCTAGACAGGTTCACCTAATAGCTGCAAAGAATGTGATGAGGTACCTAAAAGGTATGATATACTTGGGAATTTACTATGCTAGAGATTATGACTACAAATTATATGGATATACAAATTCATATTGGGAAGAAAGTGCTACGTATAGAAAGGATACCTCATGTGGATTTTATTATCTATGATCTACCATGATCTCATTTATTTAGTAAGAAGCAGTCCAGTGATGCTCTCAACATGGCTAAAGAAAAGTACATTGCAACTTGCTCCGCTATTTAGGAAGCCATATGGCTTCAGAAAACTGATGTTAGGTCTATTTGACATGCATTTGGATACCATAGTGATTCTTTATGAAAACCATAGTTGGATAAAGATGAAAGAGAATGCCATGGGATATGGTACTAAAGGGAGATATAAAACTCTAGTATGTAAGTACTGATAAGCAAGTTGTTGATGTGGTGACCAATATTCTATGACAAGCTTGGTCTAGCTCAAAAAGAATTTCCTTGCAAGGAGTAAAACTAATGATGATACTACATACTTTCCTCACAAGGAGGAACAATGATGATGATACTACATCCTTTCCTTGCAAGGAGGAACAATGTTGTTGATATAGATATTTCCTCGCAAGGAGGGAAAATGAAGATATGGACCCTTCTTAGAAAGGATAAATAGGTCGAAGATATGGACCCTTCTCAAAAAGGAGAAACATGTCGAATATATGGACCCTTTTTGGAAAGGAGAAACATGTCGAAGATATGGACCTTCTTATGAAAGAAGGAACAAGTCAAAGACATGGACTCTCCTAGGAAAGGAAGAATAGGTCGAAGATATAAACCCTCCTTAAACAAAGGGGGAGCAGGTTGATAATATCAATCCTCTCAAAAAATATGGAGTGATGATGAGACTGACATCGATGATGGGATGACAGTGATGCTCCAACATGAAAGAGGACAAGTGCACCTGAATATGTTGACAAGGTCCAAAATTCACTTGTGGACAATAGTATCCACTCTTGAAGATGGAAGGTATGAAACTCTATTCATGAGAGTGGTCCTTACTAGCTAAGGATGGCCCTGTAGATATTAATTTCACATGGAGAGTACCCACATTCAGTTGTGTACGATAACATCCTATTTTGAGGATGGCATGTATAATTCTTTGTTCATGAGAGTGGTCCTTACTAGCTAAGGATGGCCCTATAGATGTTACTCTCATGGAGAGTACCCAAATTCATTTGTGGATACTGTAGAACAAAATTGGCTTGCAAATGGTCCTAGCCTTCATACTAAGGATGAACTATGATGAGTCCTTACGGACAAAAGGACTGATACTTAGGTACAGTCGAGGTCTACTTTGCATATGTTACTGTCACATGGAGAGTACCCACATCTAGTAGTGGATACTATAGAATAAAACTCACTTAGGAGTGGTCCTAAACTTTATGGTATGGATCCTCTACGATTAGTCCTCACAGACGATGGGACTAGCATTTTGTATGCAGTCCTTATCATATCTGTAGAAAATACTCTTGTATGGAGAGTGTACCTACATTTATATTTACATACCATAGAATAACACTCACTTGGGAGTGGCCCTATCTTGTGTGGTATAGATTCTCTATAATGAGTCCTCATGGATGTCATAGTATAAAACTCACTTTGGAGTTTTACTAACCTATGTGGTATGGATGTTCTACGATGGGATGACATTTTGAATGCGGTCGAGATCTTCTCTACAGACAAGACTCTTACATGGTAGAGTATACCTACACATGAGTGTAGATAATGTAGTATAACACTCACTTGGTATTTGTCCTAACCTTTGTGGTATGGATGGTCTATGATGAGTCCTCACATATTATAGAGCCTGCACTGGGTGCCGTTGAGATCTACATTTAGTTATAGATGATTCAGTTGATCGATATCATGGATCATGTTGATGAAGGATTGCATCATCCTTGGGATTATGTCCTAAATTGATCAGGATTGATCATCCCACAAGTATATCATGTGTACTGCAGGTAGTGTGGTGGAAAAGGATCAAGTAGATCAAAGTACAACAACGAAGGGTCAAGTATATTGAAGTGCAACAACAAATGATCAACAAGGATTGAAGTGTTGCTGTAAAGGATCGAAAGGATTGAAGTGCTACTGCAAAAGGATCAAAAGGATCAAAGTGCAGTTGTTAACCCAAAAATCCCCCACATAGCTCTCTATGGCCTACAACACCCAAGGAATCCATCTCACAACACTCATTTCACTCCATAAGACCTTCCATTTGACCCCCACACCTCCAAAAGAGCCCAAGGATGCAGAAAAGGGCTAAAACCCTCAAAAAGGAGCCCAAAATAGCCCCCTAGGAGCTAAAGCCCTCAAAAAGGGGCTAAAACCCTAAAAGGGGCTAAATGCCCAAAAAGGGGCTAAAATATTGACCAAGGGCTTAAAACCCTAAAACCCCTTGGAAAAGCTATAAAAGGAGGGTGGGGCGTCACTCTAAAAACACTCCTCCCTTGCCTATTATTATGCTGCCCATGGATGCTGTGAGACCTTTGCCTCTTAAACCACCCACATTCCCTCTCCTCAACATCCATTCCCATTTGAGCCATTGCTCCCCCAACCAAGAGAGAGAGGCTTCCAGGAGCTAGGGCATGGTGGCCCATTTCCACCCAATAGAGGTATAATGTTTCTTTACATGTTTCTTTAGTTGTTTTTTCTTTCTAACCTTGTTTTCTAGCTGCAGGTTTTATTATTGATATTGTTTGCAGGTTTCTCCATTGTAGCTTAGGTTTGTTTTGCATGGTTAAGGAGGTGAAACCCTAACCCATTTTCTGTAGAGGGGTTCACAAATATTCATCCCCAATTCTTCTTTCCGCTCTTGCTATTAGATCTAGTTTACAATTGTTTCCATTTGCTTATTCTTGTTTAGATTAGCTTAGTTTAATTTGTTGTTCTGTTTATGCTATTTCCATTTTGTTTTTTCCTATTTTCAAAGAGTAGCAACCTACCCTTTTGCTCTATAGGCACAATGGAGCCATTCTTGCTCTTGCAGTGAGGAGAAATCCTCACTACAGCATTGGCGACCATACTAGGTTGATCCTACAGGATCCCTGGGCCAAAATTTCATTTTTTCAAGTTTTTTCAATTTTACCCTAGTTTTCAAAAAATTTCTTGTTAAATCTATCTTAAATCTTGTTTATTTCATGTTTTAGTTACTACCGAAGGCTCTAATAGGAAAAACTGAGTTAGATTGACCCTAGTACCAGTTACTATCAGCCAGATCTGACTCTGTCTCACCAAAAAAACTCATTCCGAAGTAGGGCGCTCTTATCGGGGAAAAAGGTGATACTGGGGTGCTCTTAATGAGCAAATAGGTGCACCCAGAGCGCACTTAATCCCAATTTAAGCATGACTTCAGCCCAGAAAATCAACTTGCATCTATTTTTGCATTCTGTACGACCCCCTCACTCATTTCTGAAAAAATCTTGCGCCCCCCTTGCTAGATTTGGTCAGAAATGTGTGGCCTGTCACATAGAAGTCAAATTTAAGATTAATAGATAGTAATTTTCAATTTTAGAGGACTGTTAGTGCGGCCCAACCATCTATGTCCACCATTGCTGGTCATTTTTCAATTTTAGTTTGTAATTTCTGCAAATAATTTCATGAACAATGTGTAAATGTTAAATGAACCATTAAGGTTTAATAAAATGAACTAGTCTAACTAAAAATAAATTAAAAATAAATATCTTGCTTCCCCCTTCCTCCTCTACCCAGTCATCACCCTCTGGGGTATTTTGGGATACAACGAAGGGCAAGCTCATATAGATCTAGGAACTCCATGATATTTTTCCCAAACCACTAAAACCGAGTTACCTGGAAGGTAGAGGGGGTAGAGAAGGAGGGATTATCACAGTGCTAAGCGTCCTCCCTGGTGACCAGCCTAGCATCTGGGAGGTGACCTGAGGATCTACAGATGGGCTTAGTCCCATTGTGTTGAGATCCCAACACCTTCTCTTGGTTGAAGAAGAATATCACTGTGAGGTAGACATTTAGTTAGGCCAGCAATCCAGGGTTAATCACTGTACTTGTTTTCAAATTTTTGTTTATGCTTGCATACAAAACCATGATATGAAATATACGATGAATTCATAAACCATATTGCAGAAACCAAATACCAGAACAAACAAGCAAACCAACACACCATACCAAATAATTAACCCAACTCAGTTCATGACGCTAAGTAAGCCTTAAAATTTACCAAATTTACACTAAGTTCAATCAATTCTGCAGTATTTGAGGACATAAGTCCCTAACTTCTTTAAATATGGGAAGTACTTTGGCTTTGTCCAGAAACTCATTGTGAGGAGTACCATAGGAACCCCAAAGTAGCTGGCCGCTGAGAGGAATTGCCAAGCGAAACGGGCAACGACCCCTTCTGATTGAGTAGAAGCACCCATGAGGAACAAGATAAGCATTGTCTTCTGGCAGTCTTAGTGGCTGAGAGACCACCTTTATCCAATAGGAATCCATTGAAACCAGGGTCCAAATCTCATACCCACTAGTTTCATACACAAAAGTGAACACAATTGATCATCCATGATCTTCCTCACACCTAAGAAGAAAACCACCACCATTTGGAACACTTGATCAGCACCATCGAAGCTGCTCTCAGTGATCTCCCACACCGTTAGAGGGCCACATAGCCTTTGATTCTGATTCAAACCCATATCAGTCTAAACCAGACCTCCACAGCACACCATCAAGCCCCATGGCTAGTGCAAACCCTGATCCATTTTTCGGCCTAACCTTAGTAAGTGGACCCATGTCCACATCACAACCTGTCACCCACAAATTGGAAAGTGGTCCAAGCATAGTCATGCATACTTTCATTATCCAATTGCCACCACCCATAGTTACCACCCAAGCTGGCCTAGTGGTAACACATGGGGGCAGTGGCCCCTCCACACACATTGCCCCTTCGGCCACACTGGGGGGTAGTGCACCATCCACCTACATTGCCCCTATTGTCATATATGGGGGAAATTCCCCCACCACCCATACCACCCCCCACATAGCACTTGGGGGCATTGGCCCATCCGCAATGGTGCCACCACAAGCACCGCCAGCCATGCAGATGCATTATGCACCTGCAAACCCCACCCCCATTGCAATCCCATCCCACATCAACTTGGGGTCAAATCTACCCCTCATGGATCATCTAAAATTTCCTGACTTGGCTAGATTAACGAATGACCCCATCTAACACCAATATTTTTGGCCACCCATGCCAACTAAGCTGCCATCAGACATCCCAAAGTTTGAAGGAAAAGCCGGGGAATGTCCCCAAAATCACATAATGACATTCCATCTATGGTGATCATCCAATAGCATCATAGAAGACTCCAATAGGCTGAGGCTATTCCAACGCACCCTTACAGGTGCCACGATTAAATGGTACATTGAGCTGCCACAAGCCAAGTACCCTGACTTCAACTCCCTATAATTCATGTTCCTACAGTATTTTCAACTCCCTATTCGATATGATGAGGGGGTGGATATCCTATTATCCTATTGCCAAAGCACCACCACTCACATAACTGATCGTATCCATGAGTGGCGGCAATGCTGTAGCTTATGCAAAATCCAACTAGACAACAGGATCTTCTTGGATTGGTTCCTTAATACTTTGCTCCCACCCATCGCAAAGGACGTCACATCTGAACATCCCCAATTTGAAGAATAGGCTATACTAAAGGCCCAACAATTTAACTTGATCTACTCTCAGTCTAGATACTTGTACACTGTCATTCCAAATGGTCCCCATTTGAGTACCTCCTACCGCAACACACCGGGGGCATCCCACGTTGCAGATGACATCATAGGGTCAGTCTCCCAACAACCATAGCCTCGATAGACATCACCTTCCATTACACCACAACCAAGCAACACTGCTAATGTTGCTTACCAAAACCAAGCTCCGGACTATGCTAGAATGATGTCCCAGTCTGAAGCAACAACCTCTTATACACAACCTGGGCCACCACAGAAAGCTCAAGCCATGGCTTGGCCAACACAATAGTATTTGGAGAAAATTCTCACATTTGTGACACCACCACCCACACAAATATACTATGCACCACCAGTGAAACAAGTTCAAGCCCCCGCCCCCACTCCACGCGCTCCGTTGGGACAAGTGTTCACACAACAAAACTGTCCCAACTAGCATGCCGCCAACAATCAACAAGGGAAAGCTAGAAACAACTGGCCCCACAACCAAGGCAATAACCAACCACATGGAGGTGGTCAACAACTGAATCCTCCCAATAATGCCATGACTAACCGGCCAGCCCAAAATCCCCCGCGACAGAATGCACCAAGATGCAATGCTCTGTTGCGCATAAACCAACTATGTACACTCTGTGATGTTTATGGGAATTACACGTTCGAGTGTCCCTTCATGGGTTGAGCTAAGAAGGACATTCAGAATGAAGCCCAACAGGCTGCCAATGCTACAAACCAAGCACAACCAAACCTGACACCTCAAGGACCTCCCCCCATGGTGCTTCAAAACCCACTTCTAGTCCAAGGATTGGTGGCAACTGCTCCCCCTCCCAAAGTCAATCCCAATGCTCTGGGGGCACCTCCCATGGCCGAAATAGGTATTCACCACCTGCTAGCCATGACCACTGAAGAGGTCAATTTCCAAACTCGACAGAATCAATACGGTACCACCATCGAACATGTTGACTCATCAATAGCATCCACGTCCAAGACAATCAACCTACCTCTTTAGTTACCCCAATTCTCACGACCCCCCATATGCAGAATCGCTAATAATGCCACAGCTAGAGCTATAGTTAGCTATAGCATTATGGATTATTTGGCCCAAATGCCAATTGCCATGTCCACTCTTGAGGTACTTAAAACATGCCCACGGCAGTGAAAAGCATTACTAGCCGCTCTAGGGGCAGTAGACCCCTCCGAATGTAAGTTGATCACATTTGACACGGAGAGCGGAGAATTGCGTATGCCCTCCACTATTTCCTTCCAAATCCTGGTGTCCATCTGGAACTTGATTGTGCACCGATGCATAGTGGGTGAGGGGGAATCCACATGCGTCATGTCTACCTTGGTTTGGCAGAAGCTTGGATCACCAATTCTACAACCGTCCTCCATGACTACGGGTTTATGATGGACAGCCCACTAAATCCCAAGGAATCCTCCCCCATGTACCAATCACGTTAGCCAGGAAGATAGTCATGATTGACATCGAAGTCATCAATGCTCAACTGGACTACAACCTCCTCCTCAGAAGGAGTTACATGTATGCCATGCGATCTGTCATGTCAACTGTCTTTCACCTCATGATGTTCCCCCACGAAGGGACGATTGTGATGGTTGACCAACTCACCTACCATGATCCGCAAGGTTTAACAACACCTGCCAACGTTATCCCTACCATCACCACCATTGAGCCACAAGGGGTGACCACACACGCTAACGTCATCCCTGTAACCAACACTGTGGTTGAAAACAAACCAACTTCCCCACCATTGAAGGTGGGCCCTGGGTTGTTTACCGATCCCACCATGACGACTCCTTTCAATGTTGGTGTCACCACCATTGACACAAAAGCAAACTGCAGACTTGTGCATGGTCTCATCAAGCATCGCTGAACCCAAACAGCAACCATATCCACATCCCCAATCACAACCACAACATCATCTGTAGCCGCAACGCCAATAGCAGCTGCAACATCACCTGTAGTAGCAACATTACATGCAACTGCAACCACAACCTCACCCCCACATGCAACCAGGTGGGAGTTATGTGGGCTCATCTCCAATCCATACAATTCCCTTCCTCTTTCCCCCACCTGGTTTCATGAGCAAGCCGATCATGCCCACCTTAATCCTACCCAACTTTACATTGGGGATCCTGGTGTGGTATCTTGATCCACCAGATCAACCAGCAATGCCCCAGGTTGTGTTAACCCTGGTGCAACCTATTGCGGTTGAGTCTCACCCTCCACTCGGTCCGCACAAGCCAACCACGGCACCCACACTTGCACCGCCTCAACCCAAAAGGGCTAGGGGTAAAAAAACCAAAGCCACCATAGAACCATGACAAGTTCCACCTTGTGCCATCTGTGAACAAGAGGGCCATCCAACTCAAAATTGCCCTAAAATCCCAGTGATCTGTGCGCATCTGGATGCCATGGATACGAATGAAAACATAATTGTGGTTGAACTCCCAACTGCGCCAGTAGTCAGGAACAAGGAATTGAGGACAAACCATGCTTGTGCCCTTTCTGGCTTGTATGGACATTACTCCCACCATTGCCAAGACCTACCCAAATTTTTAATGGCTCTCGCTAACCTCCATCACCATTCCCTTGAGTCTGAGATCACGTTGATCGAAGAAGTTCACCCCCACCACCTTCTTCAGACATTATGTCCATCTACATGATTTCTAGTCCCGCAGACCCTCTTGTCTCCACCATCACCAATGGTCCATCAGACCTGTCTCTTCCATTGCTTCTGCAGCCACAGCCGTAACCTCAACCTCAGTTACGAGGGAAACAATGGGGTTCATTCCCGATCAACATGATCCTTTTTCTTTTTCTTTTTGTTTTATTTTTCCTTCCATCCAGGATCGTGTAAGTCTACTTTGGCAACCCTCTATCTATAGGATTTCACACTAGGAGATCCTTTGTGGTACCTTAAACCACCTACCATACCTCTGAGGCCCCAAGATGTGTTTACTTATGTCCAACGAATTGAGATTATGTTGCACCTACCTCCAGGTCCATCAGAGACTCCTCTTGTCTCCAGGCCTGCCCCTCTTCCTCCAATATAGACTAGGGGAAAGGCCACAAAAACAACAACCAATACCATTTACATGATCTGTAGCACCAGTTTCCCTTCCGTCTCATCGCTTGTGGAAAATCCACCTGATCTATCTCGGCACCACTTACACGATGACGAAGAGATCTGTAAGACTGCCTTCGATTTTACCCCATTCCCTTTAAACCATTGTGTGGAATCTATTCTTCCCATAAAAGACTAGATTTCATCATCCCGCCTTGCTAATGACCTTCGTCTCGGCAAGGGGACATACACCCTTATTGAATCTGATGGACAACTCTTGGAAAACCCCCGCAACGGGCTCTACCTTCAGAGATTTTACGTTTAACATCACTAATGAGTCGCTTCATTTTATTTTCTTATTTTTCCAACATTTTTTACCACAATTCAGGGGCAACACCATTAGTTGCTACTTCAAAGTCACATGAAACCTGTTCAAGACACCTCTCACACCTCCGGGATCAAATTTTCATTTCCTTATGAGACCATCGTCTCACGTTTAATAAATTAATTTTGGGACCATCTCCCATAAGTCACCTTGATTTATGAGCCATGAAATGACGATGCGAGTGTCTACAGACCGGTACTCGTATCACACTTTTTGATCACAACTCATGCAAGCTGTCGTGCCACCACCCATTAAGGACTGTAATTTTATCTTTTATTTTGTATTTTTAGCATATAGTCGTCTTTTCCATTCACCACACCTTACGCAGACCTCTGGACCACTATCCACAAAAACATTTCTTTTTCTTGCATGCATTTGGCATATAAATTCCCCTGAACTTGCACTCACATCTCATGTGGTCAAGTTCATCCAAATTAAGACACACACACACTCTCCTGACCTCTATCCGAGAGCCACCTTGGTTTGCATGCCTCTGCCGCACCGACTCGCAGGCCTTTGTCGCAATCTATCCCACGCATGTATTGGTATGTTTGAGAGCCTACTGCTCCATCCATACTACGTTTATGACCTTTGGACCTCTGTCCACCGTCCCAACATGGGGCACCGTTTGTGCCACCGCAATCAGTTGACCATACTGGAGTTTCGTTTAAGCTCTTTTCCGACTCCTTAAAACAATGAAAAGATAGCCAAGCATAGCTACTTCCTTTCCCACTTGCTAAAGTATAAGAAAGGGCGTCTACATCATCTCATTTACCTCCTTTTGCAGACCATGTAGACCATCTCATGAAAAGGACCTCCTTGGCACACTCAATCCAAGACCGTTCCCCTCTGCATACTTTTATGCTTTCTCGGGTAGAGGGGCCACACTTTATAAAAAATCTCACCACTAGTTGTCATTAAGCTCTTTTCCAACCATTTCATCAAGAAAATATCACTGAGCAAACTTGGTTTCATTCATGCTCATAAAAGTATCTGAATGACTGTCCAGTCAATATAGGTTTAACCTTTTTTGGCCTGATTGAACTACCAATGGTAAAGAAGTCACTCATCCCCTCCAGGATGAGCAAGCTCTCCTATGTATACTTTTATCCTTTTTTGGGCACAGGAGACTACCAACGAAAAAGAGCCCCCACTGGAGTCTTCTTCCTTCTTTTAGACTCTCTAAAATTGAAAGCACTAGCAAGCATTTACCTTCTCGAGCTCGCCAAAAATCCACAAGATCGTACCATAACGGTGTCCCTAGACACCACCCCATAGAAAATAGTTTGGCAGCATCCCACATTGGGTCACCTTTGTTCAGAGTACTCTGCAATGTTTCTTCCTTGGATCCCATCAGTATCAAAAGTGTCCACCTCCTCCAAGTATTTCCCATCTGCAGTGACATTCCCGGTATTATAGCTATGATCCAATTCCCATGAGTCAATTTCATTTGCTTCATGGTCCTCCCTACCGTCATGCTCTGAACAAAGGAAGTTTGAGTCTCCCACTCCCCCCCTTGGCCCTGTTCAGTTCTTTTCCTTCCCTCCCCTCCCCCCCAATGCAGTGAGTCAGTCAATAGATTGCTTCACACCTTTCGGTTATCCCTCACACTCCTGATCAAGGAAACATCATTGCCTTGACTAGGGGTAGGTCTCCCTCTATTGACGCCAACCTACGTATTCTAGAGGATAGACCTAAAAGGTCCCTTTACCTTGGTTTCATTTACATCATTAATGAGTTCCTTGGACCACTTGAGAGGAGTCCTTAGTGCCTCTTGGGATGGTTGTTTCTCACGTGCTCGAATTCAACTCCATCATCCCACCGTTGAGATTCGTACAGGGTTTGTTCCGCACAGTACTTGGTCGAAGACCCCAAATTTCACCCGATTCTAGTACATTGGTGAGTCCACTCAAGGAAACTAAATAGGTTATGTCCCTTGTGACTTCCGGGTTGCCTTGGAGACAGTGTTCAGAGGCCCCGGTAGTGCTTTGATATACCTTTATTATTGATCCAACATACTTGTACCACAAATACTCTGACTCTCAATCAACGAGTCCACACAGCTATGTACCAGATCCAGCAGACTGTCAGTCACGAAGATATAGCATCCCATGAGAATTCCATGGGTCCAATGTACTAGATCAGTATTGTATTCAGCCTCACATAGAGGCAACCAGCATTGTAACATCAGTTGTATATGATCGACTCTTATATTTTAGAGCATAGATCAAATGATTCTTTTGACATTGTCACGAGCATGGGAATGCCCGCCTCGTCCATATACATGTCACACATTTATTGTATCTCACCCATTGATGGGAACCAAATTAATACAAAAACCAAAAGCCACCATGCCCGAGCCTCAGAAGCACCACCTCTCTATAGTAAATCCTATGATGTCCGTCGACCATACGTTGAGCTCCTGCCCTCACACATCACGACGCAATTTGTTAAGCCAAAAACCCCCCACATAGCTCTCTATGGCCTACACCACCCAAGGACACCATCTAACAACACTCATTTCACTCCATAAGACCTTCCATTTGACCCCCACACCTCCAAAAGAGCCCAAGGATGAAGAAAAGGGCTACAAACCCCAAAAGGAGCCCAAAATAGCCCCTTAGGAGCTAAAGCCCTAAAAAGGGGGCTAAAACCCTAAAAGGGGATAAATTTATGGCAGAAGGGGCTAAAACCTTAACCAAGGGCTTAAAACCCTAAAACCCCTTGGAAAATATATAAAAGGAGGGTGGGGGGTCACTCTAAAAACACTCCTCCCTTGCCTATTGTTATGCTGGCTGTGGATGCTTTGAGACCTTTGCCTCTCAAACCACCCACATTCCCTCTCCTCCACCTCCATTCCCATTTGAGCCATTTCTCTCCCAACTAAGAGAGAGAGGCTTCTAGGAGCTAGGGCATGGTGGCCCATTTCCACCCAATAGAGGTATAATGTTTCTTTACATGTTTGTTTAGTTGTTTTTGCTTTCTAACCTTGTTTTCTAGTTGCAGGTTTTATTATTGATATTGTTTGCAGGTTTCTCCATGGTAGCTTAGGTTTGTTTTGCAGGGTTAAGGAGGAGGAACCCTAACCCATTTTCTGCAGAGGGGTTCACAAAGCTTAATCCCCACTTCTTCTTTATGCTCTTGCTATTAGCTCTAGTCTATAGTTGTTTCCATTTGCTTATTATTGTTTATATTAGCTTAGTTTAATTTGATGTTCTATTTATGCTATTTCCATTTTGTTTTTTCCTGTTTTCAAAGAGTAGGAACCTACCCTTGTGCTCTATAGACACAAGGGAGCCATTCTTACTCCTGCAGTGAGGAGAAATCCTCACTACACCTTCTATAAAGGATCAAGAAGATCGGAAGGCTGTTGCAGAATATCGAAGTGATGCTGCAAAAGGATCAAGAAGATCAAAGTGTTGCTCCAAATGTTAGATTTTTATCATTCAAGCTAGCATTATCTTAGGATATTTTAACTGAGAGAATAACAAGCACAACAATTAAACACAAGAGAAAATGAACACAAAGTTTTTCCTTATGGAAACCTTAAAGTTGAAAACCATGGAACTTCCTTGGATATAGAATAAACACAAAAAAAAAAACCCCAAAACAGTAAGATGATCTCCCGACAGCAGTTGTCTCTCTCTCTCTCTCTTGTCCCAGAAACTTCTTCTCTCTCAGCTACAACTGAGTGTGAGTGAATGTGTGATAAATAGAGAGGATCACTCTCTATTTATACTAATTCCTGACTTCACAATAAATCACTAGGGCCGACTTGTCTCGGATAGTCTAATAACCCTAGGGCCCCACAACTACGGGGAATTTAACCCTTGATCAATAGGAGGGTTACCCACAATGAATTTACATGACTTTTTTACATTATTTAATCTCCCGATAGGAATATCGGGGCATGACATGACTCAAGTACATTACAAACACTTCCCGAAATAAACATCGGGGTACAATACATCAAATATACAAGTGAATACATTTCAAAGTTACAAATACATCAACACTCCCTCTTAACTAGGAAGGTATTCTCTCGACACAATTTATCTACACAAGTCTTCTTCTCTATATCATTTGGATCATCATCAAGTCATCTTCATCTTCAATTCTTCTTCATCGCTAGTTCATATTCATCTTCAAGTATGGATCATCACTTGATTTGGAGCATCACTGGATCATCACTGGATCATCATCAAGTATGGATCATCACTTGATCTAGATCATCACTAGATCATAATCAAATATGGATTATCACTTGATCTGGAGCATCACTGGATCATCATCAAGTCTAGATCATCACTTGATCTGGAGCATCACTGCTGGATCATCACTGGGTAATCATCACTAGTGCTATCTCAATTCTACTCGTGATAGGAAGTTCTATAGAGCCAGCCCTTTTTCACACTGGTTGTAGTTCTAGCCTTCATTTAGGTCTTTATCGTCTTCAACACTTATATCTGACCATGGAATGAACCATGTCAAAAAGGATTTCCCAACACTTACATCTAACCATGGGAGGAACACATCCAAAACCCATGTCAGAAAGGCCCAGCACTCACATTTGACCATGTGAAAAACACACCGCATCAAAATGGATCTGCACTTATATCTGACCATGTGAGAACACACCACATCATAATGGATCTGCACTTACATATCACCATGTGAGAACACACCGCATCATAATGGATCTACACTTACATATGACCATGTGAGAACAAACTGCATCATAATGGCTCTGCACTTATATCTCACCATGTGAGAACACACCGCATCATAATGGCTCTACACTTACATCTGACCATGTGAGAACACACCGCATTAGAATGGCTCTGCACTTACATCTGATATCATCTTGTCAGAAAGGCTCTGCACTGATTGTTAGGGTACATAGGGTACTACCAAAGGACCGAACACCGAGAACAATTGCTTCACACAAATAGATCAAGATCAATACACCAATGTTTTTCATGTGGTTAAAACCCTCGAGAGGCAAACAGTCCATGGCCCCAGCCAAATAGCTACTTGGAGCAATTTATTATGCAAAAGAAAGAAAGTTACATGAGCTTCTCATAATCGATCAACTAGCCAAGGACCCTCTATGCTCTTTAAATAGAGATCATAGACCAATCTGATGTTAATCCACGGATCAATGGTAGGTATGATCTAAGAGAAGTTGAACCGTCGGATCACTCTATGTCTAGAACATATCGTGACCATCGGATTAGAATATTTACAAATGCATACTAATGCATACTAAAGAAACACACTCTTACCTAATGGATATATATTACACAAGTTGATCTTAACTAACTCCTAAGTGTCTAAATATCCTAACATCCCCCCTTAAGAACAACATGGGATAGGATTGAAGGATTTACAAAAGTGACACTATTAGGAGAAGGAAGGAGGCATTAGAGCCTATCCCCCCTTAAGGACACATTCTTGAACTCCTAACATAGACCGAATTTTAGAAAACTTCGCGTCTATAAGAGACTTGGTGAAGATGTCTGCAACTTGATCATCTGTAGGACAATAGAGCACTTCAATAACACGATCATGAACAAGGTTTCTGATGAAGTGCATGTGTAGCTCAATGTGTTTGCTGCGTTGATGTAGAACTGGATCTTTGGAAAGCTTGATGGCACTTTGATTGTCGCACCAAAGTGGAGTAGGCTGCTGCTGCTCGAATCCAAACTCTGGAAGGATCTGTCAAAGCCATAAAGCTTCCTGACTGGCATTAACTGTGGCTCAATATTCTGCTTCTGCTGAAGAAAGAGAAAGAGCTTATTGTTTCTTACAAGCCCAAGTGACAGGTCCAGATCCTAGACTGAAAACATAACCTGCAGTAGACTTTTGATCATCAGGATCACCGGCCCAATCTGAATCAGTGAAACCAACCAACAAAGGTTTTCCCCCTGTACTTTAATGAATCCCAAACTGAATTGTACCTTGAATATACCGAAGTATTCTTTTTGATGCTTTCCAGTGACTTTCATGAGGAGTTTTCATATAATGGGCAACATGACCAATGACAAAGGAAAGGTCAGGACGGGAATGAGTCAAGTATAAAATACTACCAACAAGCTGACGATACAAGGTGGCATCTACTTCAGGGGAAGTACAAGTGGTAGAAAGTTTGACTCTAGACTGGAAGGGACAAGGGGCTGGTTTACAATATTCCATGTGGAAGCGATGAAGAAAGTCACAAGCATACTTAGACTGGGAAAGAAAGATTCCTTCTTTGGTTTGCAAGACTTGGAGACCAAGAAAATAATGCAAATGTCCTAAGTCTGACATTTCAAAATTTTGCTTAAGACTGGATTTCACATGGGTTATAAGGTTAGGGTCACTACAAGTAAGGATAAGATCATCAACATAAAGAACAATTATGATGATATGGTTTCCTACTTTCTTGGTATAGACATTGGGGTCAGAATGGAATCTAGAAAAACCAGTGTCAAGGAGAAAGCTATCCATTTTGGCATACCAAGCTCTAGGAGCTTGCTTAAGGCCATATAAGGATTTCTTAAGGAGACAAACAAGGCTAGAGTTATTCTGAACATATCCAGGAGGTTGTTCCATGTAAATTTCCTCATGTAAATCACCATGTAAGAAGGCAAACTTGACATCCATTTGATGGAATTCCCAGTTATGTAAGCCTGCAAGGGAAAGAACAAGGCAGATGGAGTTCATTTTTGCTACAGGTGCAAAGGTTTCATTGTAGTCAATCCCTTCAACTTGGGAAAAAAATTTGGAAACTAACCTTTCCTTAAGTCTTTCAACACTTCCATCTGATGCATACTTAGTTCTGTGGACCCATTTACATCTGTGCAGCAAACACATTGAGCTACACATGCACTTCATCAGAAATCTTGTTCATGGTCGTGTTATTGAAGTGCTCTATTGTCCTACAGATGATCAAGTTGCAGACATATTCACCAAGTCTCTTATAGAAGTGAATTTTTCTAAACTTTGGTCTATGTTAGGAGTTCAGGAATGTGTCCTTAAGGGGGGATAGGCTCTAATGCCTCCTTCCTTCTCCTAATAGTGTCACTTTTGTAAATCCTTCATATTTGCCGAAATGGGTGTTTCTGGAGAAAACGGAAATGGTTTTCGGTGAAACAAAAACTATTTCCCAATGGAAATGGAATTCCGGACAAAAAGGAACAGATCCCATAAGACACAAATGCACCGAAAATCCAGAACCAGAAACCCTTTCAAAGTTTTGGCAACACCGGTTCCAGATCTTGATCAAAACCAAAAGCAGCTCTTCATAAAAGCTCGGATACCATGTTAGGGTGCACAAGGTACTCCCAAAGGACTGAACACCAAGAAAAATTGCTTCACACAAATAGATAATAGATCAATACACTAATGTTTGTCACGTGGTTAAAACCCTCGAGAGGGAAACAGTCCACGGCCCAAGCCAAATAGCTACTTGGAGCAATTTATTATGCAAAAGAAAGAAAGTTACATGAGCTTCTCATAATCGATAAACTAGCCAAGGACCCTCTATTCTCTTTAAATAGATATCATAGACCAATCAGGTGTTAAGCCACATATCAATGGTAGATATGATCTAAGAGAAGTTGAACCGTCGGATCACTCTATGTCTAGAACATATTGTGACCATCGGATTAGAATATTTACAAATGCATACTAATGCATACTAAAGAAACACACTTTTACCTAACAGATATATTACACAAGTTGATCTTAACTAACTCCTAAGTGTCTAAATATCCTAACACTGATCATGTAGGAACACATCCCATAATCACATCAGAATATCTCTCCACTTATATCCGATCATGTGGGAACACATCCCTCAATCACATCAGAATGGATCTGCACTAATCATGTGAAACTAACAACCCACAATCACATCAAAATTTCTCTACACTGATCATGTGGTAACACAACCCATGATCACATCAGAGCATCTATGCACTTACATCTGACCATGTGAAGCTCGGGCTTCCACAATGTCAGAATGGCCAACAAACACATCAATTCCCTCTGGAGGGAAACTCGATCTTGAGAACACCAAGATTCTCCCTGAAGTACTCAAACTTTACTCTGGCTAGTGGTTTGGTTAGTACATCAGCTATCTTCTCATCTGTCGCAACATATTGGACCTTCAATGCTCCTCTCTGCACCATATCCCTGATATAATGATACTTGATCTCAATATGCTTCGACTTGTCATGGAACACTGGGTTCTCTGATAGCTTTACACAACTCTAGTTATCGCAATATATACAAGTAGCATCCATATGGAGATCAAATAAATCAGACAATAGCTTTCTCAACCACACTGCCTCGCAACTAGCCGAACAAGATACAACATACTCTGCTTTGGCTGTACTCAGTGCCACACAGGATTGCTTCCTACTAAACTAGGAGATCACACCTGATCCCATACTGAAGCAACATCCGGAAATTCTCTTTCTATCAATGGCACTGCATACCCAATATGAATCAACATAACCTTCTAGGTTAATCTTTTGATTCACCTCATACTTGAGCCCATAATCAATTGTACCCTTCAGGTACCTTAGAACATGCTTTGCAGAAATCAAGTGAACATGTCTTGGATCTGTCAGGAACTGGCTCAAGGTTTTCATAGCAAAGCAAATATATTTTCTCGTATTCGTTTTCATCTTACGATACATCATGGCATGAACCACTTCTGATGAAGCATCACTCAATAGCTTTAGGTTTGATGCCATAGGTGTGGTCATGGATTTGTAATCCATCATCCCAAATCTCTTCAGTATCTCTACCTCATACTTCCCTTGTCCCAGGGAATTTCCATATTCATTCTGTGCCACCTCCATGCCTAGAAAATAGTGCATCATACCCAAGTCCTTCATTTCGAACTCAACAGCAAGCTTCCTCTCTGTATCAGCAATCAACCCATCCATACCTATTACAAACAGATCATCTACATACAGTAGGAGTATCACTAGGTTACCATCTTCAACCTTGTAGTAAAGGTTGGAATCTGCTTTACTCTTGGTAAAGCCCAAACTAGATAGGAAGCTATCAATTCTTCTGTACCATGTCATGGGTGCTTGTTTCAAACCATATAGGTATTTCTTTAGTTTACACACATGAGTCTCCCTATCACATGTCTCAAAACCAAGTGGCTGACCCACATACACTTCCTCTTCTACTACACCATTCAAGAAGGAAGTCTTGACATCCATCTAGTGTATCTTCCATTTCATTACTGTAGCCAGAGAAAGTACTGATCTGATGGAAGTGTATTTGGATACAGATGCAAATGTTTCTTCATAATCTATTCCTTCTTTTTGGGAGAAACCACGAGCCACAAATATTGCTTTATATTTTTCTATGCTTCCATCTGCAGCATGCTTGATCTTGTAGATCCATTTGGAAGTTACAACATACTTCCCTTGTGGTCTTGGAATAACATCCCAAACATCATTCTTCATGATCGATCAATACTCTTCGATCATAGCATCCTTATATTCTTTTCTTTATGTTGCTTCTTCGTAGTTGGAAGGTTCTTTATCGATGAAGTCACATAATAAGGCTACATAACCATACCAAGACCTGGTTCTTTTCCTTTCTCTATGATTCTCTTCTAGAGCCCCATCTATTTCTGCACCTTGGATAGCTTCTCATACCCAAGTAGGTTTCCTCTTGTGAGGATTCTTCTCTTGAGGCAGATCTACAAGTTCTTGAGGTTCTTCTAATTCTCGATCTTATTCTTGAATTTCTTCGTTCATGGTTGTGTCATGAATTATGGGTACTTATGTTTCTTCAGGTTCTTCAGCAGGTCTCTTTCTGGATTTGTTGTAAGCTGAGTCTTCATCGAATGTTACATCCCTACTGATGTCGATCTTCTTGAATCCTGGGAAGTATATTTTGTAAGCCTTCGAGCTTTCAGAGTATCCCACAAATATACCCTTCCTTCCTGAAGGATCTAACTTTGTCCCCTTTTCTTTCAGAATATGTATGTACACTGAACAACCAAATATTCTGAGATGGATGACTTCTGGTTTCTTGCTGGAGAAGACTTATTCAGGTGTCTTGTTCTCAAGTACTCTGTGTGGATTACAGTTCTGTACATACACCGCAGTTCTGACAGCTTCTTCCCATAGATGCATGGGAAGATCCTGATAGTGAAGCATGGTCCTTGCAGCTTCCATGATTGTTCTATTCTTCCTTTTTACAACCCCATTCTGTTGTGGATTGTATTAAGTGGTTAACTCCCTCTTAATTCTTGAATCTTTGCATAAATATTTGATTTCATTTGATATGAATTCTCCGCCATTATTTGATCAAAAGGTCTTGATCTTATTTTCTATGTGGTTCTCGATCAAGGCTTTGAATTCCTTGAAATTGTTGAATACTTCATCTTTGTTCTTTAAGAATTATATCCATGTATTCCTAGAAAAATCATCAATAAAAGAAACATAGTTGTTGTACAGGATTATACACCTAATATCCTAAGGTCTGGGCTTACCAACATACTCAATTACTTGCAGACAATTGACTCTTAAAGCACAGAATAAGAAATAGGAAGATTAAAGGACTTACTTGTTAAACGAAGGTCGATCCTTGCTAATCTTCTTCTTCTCTGTTCCACTTCCAAAGTCTTCAGGATTGTTCCTCTTTTACCTATCAAGAAACACTTTTCTAGATACAAGATGATTCATATATGTATAAGTAGGTTAGATAAATCACATATAGATGTAGAAGCATAAATAATTATCAAACCACAAGACATGAAACACATATGGAAGAAGTAATCTCTTTATTATCAATAATGGAAAGAGTTCAGATACAACCCAACGCCTGAGACAAGGACTCCTCTGCAACCAAAGGATTCTGAGTTCACTGCTCCAAATACTTCTGTATAAACTCCACCAGCATAACTTTTCTCTCCAAGTGTAGGTAACCAACACCCTCCCCAAAGCCTGTATTTATATGGGTGAAATAAGGCAGTTCTCGAAGGTTAGGGAGGTTACAATAGTTAAGGAAATTAAGTTAAATAAATTAACTAATATCCCATTAGCGCGAGTATTTTTGTGTTTTAATGTTGAGACACATTCGCGGGTCTATAGTAGAGAAACCCGTGAATGACTTGCGACTATGTATAAGCGCAACCCGCGAATACATGGATTCACGACTTCTTGTACAGAAGACTCGCGAGTGATGCGCGAGTTGTATAAAATGATAGTCGTGAATACATCTCAATATAGGCAAATGACAAAGTAGCTAGGTGGATGGTGAAAGAATGTATTTCATTACAAGCTAATCTATAGTGTTTTGGGAAAACCTCTATCCATAAGTGTCCTTTTGTGTGCCAACATGAGGGATGTCGGCACTCAGATGGAGAGGTTCCATTCAGGTGTATAACAGATGCCCCCTAATGTGTGAGGTCAGAGGGGAACGATGGCCAAAATACATTATAATGTCTATCTTTGGAGAACTTAGAAATCCAATGGAGCAGAGAGAGTACCTGAAACAAAGCATAGTAATGTCATATACAAAGTTACATCTGAGGATGCTATGTTCAATTTACTGGAACATTAGCTCCGTTACAATATTTGATTACATCATATAATACAGGTATAATACCACATATATTACAAAGGTGGATCGAAGCCACAATATACAATAATGATGAGTCTTCAAAGATCTGGAAGCTATGTAGATAGATCGAACATATTCTTGTGCAACTTAGTCTATATGTGAGAGACTAAGGTCTTCATAAAATATCCCAAAGAACTAGTACAATCCAAGCCATGTGAATAAGGGTAAGCTGAAGTCGAACATGGAGAGGATTCAATAGTTTGTCAATCAATAGGTGATAATTGACAACTAAAGCAAAGGAGTTCACCAATGATGAAAGTGAATCCAGAGGCACGATCGTCAAAACTCTAGGTCTTCATCATCAAGAAGTACTGAAACGGAACCATGCTGTGATAAGGAAGGCAACAGATCCTCCAACAGATCACAAGAGTGACTAGGAACTGGGCAAAAGAAGGGAGACACAAATAGATAGAAGATATAATAATGATGGAATCAGGTTATAGATCAGACATTGGGTAAAGTCCTTGAACAGTGAGCACAACATAGAGATGACCCAAGGTAGCATACAACGGATAGATAGAACAACTAGACTTATCTGTCATGTAGGATACATGACCAGATTCCCCAGGTATAATGGACAAGAGGAGGAGTAAGAAACTCAAAGCGATAGCTGAACACAAGTGTATATTGAAACATGGATATCGGAAAGCAAAGAGTGCTATGTTCAAGGACGACATGCTGCCATTACTGAAAATAAGAGAAAACTTCTTCCTTACCTTCCCTGTTAAATTTTAACGAGTCCAGGAAAGTAAAATCGGTTCCCTCTTCATTTTTAAACAAGCTTGAAGAGATGGGAAACTAATGCTTGATACATTGATCCGTGGATTTAATGAGCCCGAACTAGTACATGCTCAAACGGTTTTTTCACATTTAGAGAGTCTGAAAACTCCAAAGAAGACTCCAGGGGGGTCCTTTTTCGTCTAATTTAGTCTCCTAAGGCCGAAAAAGTATAAAACAAACCACAGAAGAACTCTCTTAAATTCCGAAGAAGAAAAGGCACACCTTTTTCGTACTTAGTCAGGGAGGTCCGAAAAAGGTTAAATTACCACCTACCCAATGCTCCTTCCAGAACAACATAAGATAGCTTGAGTTTTACGAGTGTGAAGGAAAGCAAGATCACTCGGAAAGATCCATTTGGTTACGAGAAATGGGGCTTACAACAATAAACTCGTTGCTTTATTATTTAGTGTTTAACGAGCATGACAAAGACACAAATTACACTAGGAATCTTTTTCATGTTTGGGTCCAGAGCACGAAAAAGAGAAAACTAAGCTCAAAATGGGTGTTCCTTTTTCGTAAATTTAGTCCCTCAGGTCCGAAAAAGTGATAAACCTATACCTGAGAATACTCTTCTCAATTCAAAAGAAAAGAGAGTGATCCTTTCTCGTATTATTCCGCATGGTCCGAGAGAGAGATAACCTACCACCAATGCGGATGCCCGTTCACATATTCTTAACGATCTTGAATGGACGAGATAACTCGGCAGTCAAGTCTATTTTTAAGGAGTCAGACCTGGGCCTAAAGAAACTCCATAAGGTCAGGGAGTCCTATAAAGGGATAGCTTGTAAAAAGAGATTCAAAAGAAGCTCTATTTGGCATGAAAAATAGCTATGAGGAAACCCCTAGGCCTGAAACAGTGACATCATGAGTACCAAAGGATGGCAAAGGCATAATAAGATGACACTCATGAAATAAGGATCCTAGCCACAGAAGAACAATGGTAGAGACAAGGGACTAATGGCTTAGGATACCATAGTCCATGGCAAAATGTTGCATACTAAGGTTAATGTGGAGTGATAAGATGCCAACATGAGTTGGAGATAGCAAAACCACCCTATAGAAGCATCAACACTTTGTAAAAGTTGGTAAACTTGTTCCAAGGCACAAAGAGGGTGATATTATTCAATTGACATTTCAAACTATACAAAAAGACCCACTTTACGAAATTTTATTTCTATAAATAGCTTGAAAATTAAAACATTTCTCACCATTTGCACTTTTTGGACCAAAAAGGAAAGTTTACCTTCTAGCTTTGATCGATTACCGTGGACAATTGGACCGTCAGAATTCAGATCCGTCAGTTGCAGGTAACTCTACACCCTAAACCCTTCAATTTGATCCAAACAAATATCAAAATTAATGGTTAATTCAGTATTTTACATCATCCCAAATTACATAAGGGCGCATTCGCGGGTTGCAAAGAGTAAAAGTCGCGAATACGCGTTTTACTCGCGAGTTGTCAAACTAGGCAATCGCGAATGACTCGTGGCCTACCTAACTAGACAGTCGCGAGTGTTACGCAATGGGTGAAAACTCAAAATTAATGCTCAATTTTTTATTTTTAAAGATGAAATACTGAACCAAATTGTGTGTATTTTCCAGGAAAAATATGGTGCTGGAGTGGAGGGAAAGAGAACATGAAATAATGGATCATGCGGCGCTCCAAAGCGCGGCTGTAATACAAACATTGAGGACTTGCGAGCTACTGAAGTTCTTTTGCACATCGCCCATGCGGTCAAATGTCTACTTACTGGAATTCATGGTCAACTACTAGGATCATGACATGGGGATGTTTAATCTTCAAGGTGAGACTTTGGAGCTTACCGTAGAGGATATATATTTCATAACCGGCTTATCACAACGGGGTGCACCGGTGAACTTGGAGGGCACTGGTAGGGGCAGAGACCCTTTGAGTGTCCAAAACTATGTTGGCATGTTATGTACACCAGGTACGCAAAAGAGGGGCAGCAATGTTATGATTGCAGACATCTAGGATTTCACACTCCAGGTACTAGCTAGTACTATTGTGAGACTTGTGGGATCATCAGGGTTGCATATGGCCAACAGGAATCAAATGAGGGTGGCAGTTGATTGCTTTAGAGGTGCCCTCTATGATTGGTGCTCGGGAGTGCTCCCCATCATGAAGAGGCAACTTTCCGACTGTAGGAGAGGAAGACACAAGAACTTTGGTTACGCTACCAACTAGTAGCGTTCTTCTTCGAGAGGGTACCAGCTATGAGCCCTGCGATACCACTACAGGTCCGACATCCACGTCAGCCAAGGCTAAGCTGGTGGGGAGATATCTTCCTCCGTCAAGGAGGAGGAGACATAGTACATAGCGTCTATGATGATGACTTTTATGTATGGTGGGAACAACACCTGCTGGAATTGGAGCAGTTTCCATACGCTGGGATGGATTTCTGCAGTGATCCCGACCTTGTCCTCCCTCCAGGAGGAATATGGGGCGAGATGGGTAATTTATTTTTAAATTTTTTATCATTTTCAATTTTTTATGAATTTTCAAATGATAGAATATATACATATGTACAAGTCCTAATCCTAGTCATGCGTCAAAATGCAGATATTGGAACAGTCCGCCCTGAAGGGCACCCGCGGATGTTCGTGCGACCGGTTGTAGGAGGAGACCTAGGATTGGTTCGGGTACTAGAGGGGAAGCTGGCCAGGCCAACCCAGCGAGTACCTATGATACGGATTGAGCACATACCTACAACCATGCAGGAGTTTGTAGTAGGGGTTCCACCGATATGGCTATGACTGTTTAGGAGAGTAGCTAGAGCAGTACTTGTCTACAGAGATGTGGTGGAGGCTGAGGAAGCCAGGATGCCTAGAGATCACAGGGACCAAGGTGGTCCTAGTGGCCATGGCGGGCAGGCTTAGTTCTAGGGCATTTTGATGGATGATGATCCACATTTTGTATATTTTGTATATGACGGGATCTACGGATCAGACTTGACCTATCTATGACAGATATTTTACATATATATATATATATTTTTTGGTTGTCGGTTTATTTACAAGTGTTCTTTACATGTTTGTTGTATATTTTATGAAATGTGTGTGAGGTGCCAATCCAAAATATAATTAGCATATGCATCAGTCAATGAATTTTGATTTCATGGAATATGATTAAAAGTAATAACTTCAAAATGTCTTTCCAATAAATGAATTTGCATGAACTGACGTAACAAGGTAGGATTCCGTACCTGATAAGCTTGATTGAGCTAGGAAACTACCAATTGAGAATCCAAACAGACTTCAAGTTGGGTGATGCCATGTGACAAAGCATCCCATAGGAGCTCAATAACAGCCCTATACTCAGCAACATTATTAGAAGAAGGACCAAGACAAGCGCCACCCACGACAACAAGTTGTCCTGTGGGAGAATAGATAACCCATGCTACCGAAGCCAGGTTGCAAGTGTGACGGCTGGCGCCATCAGTGAAACCTACATACATTTCGGAAGACATCTGCAACAACCAGCAGATAATATAAAAAACAAAACTGACAACCTAATGTACATAAAAATGCATACACTAAAATACAAGAAAAAGTGCTAAGCCTAAGCATAGTACTTCTTCAGGTAGAGCCCATTTCTAGGCTCAGGCAGCTTATTCCCATCATAATCCACTAATTCATATGTGCCTTTACTCAAAAATTTTGACACGACATAGGGTCCTAACCACATAGCCTTGAATTTTCCTGCCCCCAGAGGTTCTTTATCTTGGTCCCAAAGCAAGACAAGTTCCCCTTCAGAGAAAACCCTAGGTTTGACTGTTTTATCATATTGAGATTTAACCCTATCCTTATGAGCCTGATTGGTAGTCAACGCATCTCTACGTTGCTCATCAAGGTGTTCTAAGTGTACCAGACGTTATTCAAGCTTAGTCGTATCAGGTAAGACATGAATGGCTATCTGCAAGGACGGGATTTCACATTCAATCGGAGTGACTGCTTCCACCCCGTGAACGAGTTGGAAAGGTGAATAACCTGTGGCAGTATTAACATTAGTTCAGTAAGCCCAAAGAGCAAGATATAACATGATATGCCAATTAGAACGGGCTATATCAATTGTCCGTTTAAGGATAGTTTTCAAAGTCTTGTTTACAGCATCAACCTGACCATTTTCTTGCGGATAGTATGGAGAAGAATGGTCTTGTCGAAATCCGAGCATGGTGGTCAGTTCCGTCATCATGTTTTTTTGAAAATGACTACCATGGTCAGTGACAATCACTTTGGGAATACCAAAACTTGCAATAATTTGATTGAAAACAAAGAAAGCTGCAGTTTCCCCGTTATCTTTGAAAGTAGGCATTTCCTCTGCCCATTTCGTAAAATAGTCAATGGCAACAATGATGTATTTATGCCCCCTAGCCGAGACTGGGTTGCATGTCATGTAATCAATCCCCCATTTCATGAAGGGGCCTACCAAGACAATAGGAAATAACGGAGCAGGATGTGACCGCATTTTTCTGGTGTAAAGCTGACATGGATGACAGCGCTTCATGGTTTCCACACAATCTTTAAAGATTGTGGGCTAGAAATAACCAGCACGCAAAATCTTCCGGGCCGTTGCTAACCCAGATAAATGACCCCCACATGATCCACTATGAGAATCATTTAGGACAATCTCCGCTTCCTCATGAGTAAGGCAGTGACGCAAGATGGAATCTACCCCTCATCAATATAATGTATCTCCTATAATGAGGTAGTTCTTGGCATGAAGGTGTAACTTACGTCGTTCCTCCCTAGAGTAAGTGGCAGGATACTTCAAAGTCTGGAGATATATAAGAATATCCCCGTACCAAGGATCAGAGGTAGATATTAAGAAGATGTGCTCATCTGGGAACAAGTCATCCTCAACCACTACATTTTCTTCGGTGGGAAATTCTGCTATAAGCTCAGCAAAAACTAAGGACTTTTTAGACTTAGCGAATTGAAAATCCAAGTCAAACTCCTAAAGAATGACTATCCACTTGTTGAATTTCCCCCCAACAATCCGTTGGGATAAAAAATATTGGAAAGGATTCACATCCGCCACTACCGTGGTGGTCCTCAGTAAAATGTAATGGCGTAACCTCTGCACAGCATAGATAGCTGCTAAGGTTAACTTCTCAACGTGGGAGTACCTAAGCTCAGGTCCAGCCAAAGCATGACTAAGATAATAAACGACATGCTCAACAAGCTTATCCTCTTCCTGAACTAGCACTACCCCAATGGTTGACTCTGACGCAGCCAGATATAATATAAAATCCCTAGAATAATCTTGTGGTCGTAACAAAGGAGCCGACAGCAAAGCTTTTTTCAATGCCTCGAACGCCAGTTGTGCGGTTTCATCCCATAAAAAAGGAGTGTCTTGTTTGAGCAAGCGCATGAAACCTTTAGTGATCTTGGCATAATTAACGATAAAACGTCGAAGAAAGTTGGAATTTCCTTGCAGGCTTTGAAGTTTCCTGAGAGAACGAGGAGGAGGTAGATTTACAATGGCCTCAACTTTTAAAGGATCCACCTGGATGCCTCTACTAGATACGATGAATCCGAGTAATCTTCCTGACTTGACACAGAAAACACACTTGTGGGGATTCAAGTGAATTTTATAGTATCTGCATCTTTCAAAAATCAACCTCAAATGGTCTGGATGATGGACCCTCTTGCGAGAATGTGTAGGCAGGTCATCAAGGTAAGGTTCAACAATGGCTTTTATGTCGTGAAAAGCAAAGTTCATGGCTCATTGAAAGGTAGCCCCAACATTTTTCAATCCAAAGGGCATTTTTCTATACGCAAATGTACCCCAAGGGCAAATGAAAGCAGTTTTATGTTGGTCTTCTGGTTTGATTTGGATTTGATTGTAGCCGGAGAAACCATCCATAAACGAAAACACTTCGCTCCCCGCACATGCATCTATGATCTGGTCAATGAATGGTGTGGGGTAGTTATCCTTGGGACAGGATTTATTGAGATCTCTAAAGTCAGTACAAATGCAAATAGTCCCTTGCTTTTTATCAACAGGAACAGGGTTGGATACCCATTCAGTCAAAGCTATGGGATATATAAAACCAACTTTCAAGAGCTTCTCAACTTCTGCCTTCATAGCCGCCATTTTGCGCGGGTTCACGGGGCGTAATTTCTGTCGAACCGGCTTGGCGTTAGGATAGGTTTGGATTTCATGTTGGACAATAGATGGATCAATTCCTGGCATCTCCTCATATGACCAGGCAAAGATATCGTGGAATTCCTTGAAAAGGGTAGTGTAGATGGCAATCTCCTCCAAGGAGCAATTTGCACCTATATAGATGTTTTCCACGACATTTGGGTTCACAGAGATATTGATAGGTATAGTGGTGGAAATGTTTGCCATATTCCCCTCAGGAAACACCCCTTCCCTAGGCAAAGGGTTGATAGGTACCTCAATATCATCTGACAGTCTCACTTTAAACTCTTGGTTTTCTATCTTGCTCAGATATGGAAAGAAATAGGATTGATGATGAAGATCCTCACAAACCTTATCACGTCCACTCATAGCTTCCAGAATAGCTTCATCAGAAGGAAAAACGGTATCTAAGCAATCTATGGAATATAAAGAGTTTTCTGCCCAGGCGGGAAAATAGACTTCTTCCAGATCATCCGAGACTAAAAGAGGATCTGGAATGGGATCAACAGTAGCTTCAATGATGGCTTGATAAGCTACTTCTACTGCTGATAAGGCCACTTTTGGTTCATGAGGAGTTGGGAGGACCCAAGGATCAGTCCTATCACCAACCGTAGTGATGGAATTCCCCACAGTAGTAGAACCAATGTAGTTCACCGGGGCTGGAAGGTCAAATGTGCCCATCAATGATGTGTACATTCCAGCTCCCAAGCTCTGTGTAGTAGGTTTGACCTGATCAACCAATGGCACAGTGGATTCCTTAGACTCTAAATGGCCTTTTCGGGTAAAATCAAGCTGGTCAATAGTAACCAACTTGCCCTCATGTGGAAAAACCACGACACGAAGAATAGCCGATGCAACAGCAGACATTGCATAAGTCCAATTCCTTCCCAGAAGCAAATTATAGTCCAAGGGAGCATCAATCACTTCAACTTCAACAGACACTGCTTTGCCTGCCAATTTAAGCTCGAAAGCTGGCAGGATACCATGAGGATGGAAGGATCTTCTATCAAAAGCAGTAAGTAAAGTGTTTGATGGGACTAGCTCTGGGGATCGAAGAGCTTTCCAACAAGCCAAGGACATAACACATGTAGAGGCTCCCTCATCAACAACTACCCTTCCAATGGTCTTACCACCATGGGTGACATCTATCGATAGGGCTACATGGTAAGGCAGGTGAATTTTGACATCAGACAGATTGAATTTCTCCATGAGACTCGAAGAATCCATGCTACCTAAAGCTGCTAAGAGAGCATCCCGCTGGGTAGGACAAATCTGTAACACCTCTAAAGCTGACATTGCACACGGGGTTTGAGCTAAGTCTTCAACCACAGAGTAGTTTGAAGCAGCCCTAGCATTAGGGTTATGCAAAGTCTTCTTGAAAACACCTTTTGGTATCTTCGGCATAGTTTCGGCAGGTTTTTCTATCGTGAGA
Organism: Pseudotsuga menziesii; assembly: GCA_001517045.1. Classification (NCBI taxonomy): domain Eukaryota; kingdom Viridiplantae; phylum Streptophyta; class Pinopsida; order Pinales; family Pinaceae; genus Pseudotsuga; species Pseudotsuga menziesii. The sequence goes on along the minus strand of LPNX010957630.1, from coordinate 688,421 downwards.
GGGTTCTAAGTTTCAACTACAGCCTTACCCTTCTCGGAAGTCTCAGTTTCATAGTTTTTGTTCCTGGTTTGTAACAAAGTCAAAGATCGAACCATGTTGATATAATTAGGGTCAGGGGAAGTTTGAGTGCCCCCTGCTACATTAGAAGCTGAAGTAGAGTTCTGTCCTTGGGGAAACGGGTCCTTCAGGACAGCCGGTTGTTGAGATTTGAGCAGATTCTGGGCTTGATACATAAGGGGACAAAGGTGAGTAAGGTGGTCCTCTTGGCACAACTTACAAGGGAACTTGAACTTCTTCTTTTCTTTTTTCCCCCCATCAGCATTGTTCGCAGGTTTGGGCTTGTTTTGGTTTCCCTCTCCTTTCTTACCTTTCTTCTTCTTCCCGCCGGGCTGCTGATTGCCCTTAGAAGAAGTTTGCGCAAAAAAAATTGCATTTTGGGGAGAGGGGGCAGCCTTTGCTACCTCCACCGTAGACTATTTGACAGACAACTGGTGAAGTTTTTTAGTTAAATACTCTACGGTGGGAGATTTGACGGACCCAACCACACCATCGTCATGGGGTTCAGGCTTAGGCTTCTCCACCTTGTGCGAAGGCCTCGGTGCCTCAGGGATGATCTCATACAAGATCCCAAACTGTGAGTAAATCAATTCTAACTGCTGGGCACTGAGTATGGCTTCCTCTTCATTCGTTACTCCTGATGTGGAAACATCCTTAGATATGTATGGAAACAATGATTTAAGGAACCATTCTAATGGACACTCAGGAGGAATGGTGGCTTTGATAAGGCTCTTTTGCCTCCTCCACTCTTGGATATGATCTGAGATGTGGGTAGCCTTGTTTTGTCTAAAAGTAGACAACAAGTTTGTTCTGAAATCGTATCGAACCAGAAGATGAAAGTGGCTAAGGAAAGCACTAGCCAAATCCCAGAAACTACTAAAGGTAGCAGAAGGCAATTCGATATACCACTTAGCCACCGTACCAGTCAAGGTCCTATGGAATAGCCTCAATCTAATTGAATCCTCATTCAACAAATTGGAAGAACACCATAAGTAAAAAGTGGTGGCATGTTCCCCAGGATCTTCACCAGCTTTACCTTCGAACTTAGGGATGTCCGAGGGCAATTTGGTGGGAACAGGTGGCCACAAGGGGTCATGCCTCACTGAGTCATTCATCAACTTTGACAAGTCTGGCAAGTTTAAAGTTGCCAGAAAAGGAAGTTTGGGCCTAACCGGGGTAGTAAATGTGCCAACTTGGGGATTCGAGGGACCTACCCCCAAATGCCCATGGGTAAAAGTGGGGTTGCCCCCAGCCACCGGTTGTGAAGTGGGAAGGTTGCTTTGAAACAGATTCCATCTGTAAGCCACAGGATTTTGTGTGGGAGGTGCAGCGTAAGTGTTTCGGGTCATCCCCATAGAAGCAGGGGTCTGAAATACTGGAGCAGGTATCCCTCTGCTAAACACTGAAAAGGGAGAGCTCGCGTATGGAACCGAAATAGGGGTTTGGAATCTCTGCTCGTAAGAGGTGTTGCTCCCAAACTGCACTCCTACATATGAAGGAGATGGACCTACATATGCACTGGATGGAGGAATGTGCCCCCCATTCCAAGGAAATCCTTGGACATAAGCCGAGGATCCTACCGGACCACTCTGGGTAGTGTAAGGGAAGGAAGAAGGAATGGTAGGTATACTGGGGATCCCAGCAACCGTGCTACCAGAAGTACCTCCTATGTTTGAGTGAACCGATGGTTGAACCACCTGGCTCGCTGGAGTCAAAGGTGTAGAAGGCAAACTAGATCTAGGGGTACTGACCAGGGGAGGTATCACCCATTCAACCGGAATGGTTGAGGTAAACACAAAATAACTTTCTTTCGCAGAAGACATGACTCTACCCATAGGTACACCTAGCACTGGTGAATCAAAAGGCCTAACCTGGACGATCACATGATCGTTTAAGTTAGTCAAGGGGGAGTTAAAATTTCTTGCAAACTCGTCAGTCCGAAATTCTTCTATCTCAACTGTATCAAGATTGAAATGGTTAGCAATGAGTTCCGGTTCAGCAAGCACTTCACTTGTTCCTACAGGTTCAAATGAACCCTCTGTGTCTAATCTCCACCTTTGAGGTAAAGGTGGAGGCTCCAATGCAGTGATAGGAGGAAGGTTTCTCAACCTTCTTGACCTTCTATTAATTTGGTCCTCCAGAATTAAAAATTTAACAAATCACACCCTAAGGCCAACTAAACACAGGCAAAACCACAGAGCATACACTAAAAATTTCCTAGAATTTCAAGCAATCAAACCAGGGTAAAAGATATAATTTCTCGAAGAAAGCTGATGAACGATTACTTGGCGTCCTTGAGGTGGTTCTTATGCATAAGTGGAGGAATCACCCACTACGCTCCTACACTTTCCATAAGGGTTACCTTCCAATCCCGTTCAAGGTGAACTAGAAATATCCTTCCAGTTTACCTAGGTATGAACCCTAAAAGACAAGAGACTAAAGGATACCTTGGAAATACCAGCTGTCTGGAGGGACAGTCCTCAGCCGAAATCGTACACATGGGTAGGGTAGCTGAGCCCAAAACTCTATCTAGGACAGAATCCCCAGATGCGTAAAAGTCTTGGGTTACGTTTTGAAAAGGATTCAGAGGGTTATCTCCTCTATCCAAGCCTCCACATGGCCTAGTGCTTAACTTTCGTTTGAGAGGAGCTTCCCAGATATAGTGATATAGTTAAGGATTTCCCTAAAGAAAGGTCCACTACGTCTGATTTTATAACTTGTGGGAAGTTTACACTCCCTAGCCCACAATTATAGCCTAAGCTAGTAGGTGAAAGGCCCCATGACTCACGACTATGTATAAACGCAACCCGTGAATACATGTATTCGCAACTTGCTGTACAGAAGACTCGTGAGTGATGCACGAGTTGTATAAAATGATAGTCGTGAATACATCTCAATATAGGCAAATGACAAAGTAGCTAGGTGGATGGTGAAAGAATTTATTTCATGACAATCCAATCTATAGTGTTTTGGGCAAACCTCTATCCATAAGTTTCCTTTTGTGTGCCAACATGAGGGATGTCGGCACTCGGACGGAGAGGTTCCATTCAGGTGTATAACAATAGTATACATACCCGATTAACGAACTGGATGACATCAGACCGCATAAATCGGAGTGAATGATTTCCAAGATTCCTTTTGCTTTTCTCTCACTACTTGGAAATTTATTCTTTGTGTTCTTTCCTTTCGCACATCCTTTGCAGACACCGTCATGTTTTTCTGAATTTCTAAAAGTTCTTCAACAGCTTTGCTTGCAAGTGGTAGTGCTCTGTAGTGCACATGTGCAAGCCTTCTATGCAAAAGTTCATTTGGCTCTACTGATTCATGGACCAAATCTTGTTTTGGTTGGCCCTTCAATTTGTATATACCTCCTTCTTGTTCCCCAATCACTATTGCATCATCAATAGTCTTTCCCTTTGGCAACATGAGAACTTGGCCATCTACAAATGCAACCCTCATTTTGTTTGCATCTAATGTAGATATGGAGAGGATTTTCTTCTTTAGTCCTGGTACAAACAATATATCCTTCATCTTTATACACTTTCCAGAATCTAGCTTATAGGAGGGATCCCCACTGCCTTTTATTGGATACTGGTAGTCATCTCTAAGTTTCACCTTGTGGGGTGATTCATTTTTTATAGTTTCACAAAGGATTATTTGAGTCCTATCATATGTTTGGAATCCCCACTGTCTATAATCCAATCATTTCTTCCATGTGTGATGTTTCCTGTGAGAGTGGAAATAAAAACATATTCTTCATCACTTCAAGAATCATCACTATCTTGTCTGATTCTCTTCTTGGAAGGCTCATCATCTTCTACAGCATGAGCATGATGTCTTTTCTTGTTTCCCTTCTTCTTGAGAGATCTATCTTTGTTACTAGGAAAATATATTGCAAGGTGTCCTATTTCATCACATGTATAGAAAAATAACTTAGACATATATTTAGACTTTCTAAACTTACTCTTCTGGTGAGAGTGCTTACCTTTGTGATAGATTCTTCTGTTTTTCATGGATTGTACTATGAGAGCTTGATATTCACTTCCCATATTTTCTTCTTGTGCTAATATTAGAGCTTCTTCTTGTGAGCATTCCTCCCATAGTCTACTAAACTTGACTAGCATCTTTATGGCACAGATCCCTTGAATGAAAGAGTCCCAAGCCCTAGGGAGACCATTCAAGGTGATCATCACAATTTCTGCATTCTCTACTTCTTCATCTACCACTTCCAGCTATTCCTTGATCTGAGAGACCCTTGTAAAGTAAGACTAGATAGTCTCCGCATTCTAGATCTTTACATTTTTCAATTGGTTTCTCAGAGTCATCTTCTGGTTTATGTTATTTCCTTCAAATAGTTTGGTCATGGCATCAAACATAGATTTATGTCTCTTTAGGGAGGACACCTATGGTATGAGGTGATCCTTGATTGAATCAACAATAATTCTCTTAGCCATGACCAATTTATTCTTGTGTAAGGCCTTAGCCTCATCTCCCTCTGGAACTGGAACCTCCTCATTGATGTAGGAGTCCAACTCATTTTCTTCCAAGACCAGGGAGATCCTATACTTATAGGCTCAGAAGTTATCAGCTCCCTCAAGCTTTTCATTAAGCTTTGTATGATGAGACATCTTAACTGAGAACCTCAAATGGAAATACAAAAGATTTAGATCTTACCAGGTTAAGATGTCGGATCTAAATCTGGACTTGAATTTTTGCATAACTGGTTCAGGATTAGGTTAGGGTTTGAATTTTCCAGAGTTCTTCCCAACCCAAAACTTTGATCTTGATCTATAAACTTTGATTTTGAGGAGGAGATCAATCCAAGCCTGGGATCACTCAAAAATTCCACTTCTGTGAGAAGTCCTAATTTCTAGTAGTAGTGTCGGGTCAAAAACTAAAAATGCTCAGAATCAGATTCTGCTTCGACAGAAAGATGCACCCTGGAGACGAGATTCAGTCCAACCTGATTTTACTAAAAATATGTGGAGAGAGATCCAAAAAGTAGGAAGCCCTAGTTTCCGTAGCTGCATAGTGTCTTCTTCTCAGGTTAGATCTGATACCATGTTAGATTTTTATCATTCAAGATAGAATTATCTTACGATATTTTCATTGAGAGAATAACAAACACAACGATTAAACACAAGAGACAATGAACACAAAGTTTTTCCTCAGGGAAACCATAAAGGAGAAAACCCCACAAATTCCTTGGAGATAGAATCAGCACCAAAAGCAAAACCCCAAAACAGTAAGATGATCTCCCAATAGCAATTGTCTCTCTCTCTCTCTCTTGTCCCAACAACTTCTTCTCTCTCAGTTATGCGCTACAACTGAGTGTGAGTGAATGTGTGATAAATAGAGAGGCTCACTCTCTATTTATACTAATTCTTGACTTGACAATAACTCACCAAGGCTGAATTCTCTAGGAGAGTCTGATAACCCTAGGGCCCCATAACTGTGGGGACTTTAACCCTTGATCAATGATAAGGTTACCCACAATGACTTTACATTACTTGTTTACATTATTGAATCCTGATATGAACATCGAGGCATGACATGACTCAAGTACATTACAGACACTTTTTGGAATAAACATTGGGGTACAATACATTAAATATACAAGTTAATACATTCTGAAGTTACAAATACATCAACACCAAAGGATTAAGATGATCAACGTGCTGCTGCAAAGGATCAAGAAGATCGAAGTGATGCTATAAAGGATCAAAGTACTGATAAGGATCAAGAATATTGAAGTGTTGCTACAAAGGATCAAAAGATCGAAGTGTTGTTGCAAAGGATCAGAAGATGTAAGTACTACTATGAAGGATTAGAAGATCGAAGTGCTGCTACGAAGGATCGAAAGGTCAAAGTGTTGTTGTAAAGGATCAAGTGATTGTGTGATGCAGAAGATGAATACATTGAAGAGTAACCGTTCCAGTTACTAATTGTGAAAACTTCCTATGACGTATAGATGTAAAACCTCGATGATGTTGCAAATATTGTCTCTTTGTTTTCCTATAGTCGATGATGATGTTGTCAGTATAATAACCTTCTTGTTAAGGGGGGTGTTGAATATTGTAAATTCAAAGGATATTCTAAATTTATTTACTGATGTAACCCAAGGGAGATGTTGATATTCCTCCCTTAGGGTGTTACTATTGTAATTGGTCATCATAGAGTCATGAGGTAAATCCTACATTGTAAGTCGGGTCAATAGTACCCTAATGAATATAATATAATATTGTATTGAGTCTTCCTAAGTGTAGTCATCCGACTTAGTTAAGTGGGGCCGACTTGTTAGGTTAAAATTCAAGTGACAAAAATAGTATAAATAGAGGAGATGTGTTCCTCATCTAAACACACAATCACTTGTGTATAGATCATAGGAGAGAGAGATATATATCTAATAGAGGGAGGAGCACCTATCTAGGGTCTTGTCTTGTACTTTTTATACATCTTATACATAGGAAGTTTTGTTGGGTTTTCTTCTCCATGAGGGTTTCCCAAGATAAATATTTGTGTTCTTTTGTGTGGTTGTTCTTGTTTATATTTCAGTGATCCTTTCTCTTATGGTTATGTTGTTATGATGCTAAATGTTATAAGATCTGATATAACCATTAAAAAAATAACAGTTGAGGGGGATAATTTCCACTTGCACCCCCCTACTAGGACCAGTGTATAATAAAAATGGTGTACAAACACAGCTGGACATTAACATTCCTAAATCAGGAAGATCAAGCTCCACAACAAACATTAATTTCCTATATGTGGTGTCAATTAGGGTTAATCCATGGTCATGGTGTCTCTTAGTGGCATTCTTATATTTTGTTAGTCATGTTAGTTATCATGTGAATGAATGCTACTTAGGTGTCCAAATAAATTTATGACTCCCATTTGTTAAATTTCATGAACCATGGATCTTCAATCCTGAATGAAAGCAATCTGAAAGGAAGGGTGCAATAGAATTAACAATTCAATGTGAATTGATCAATGGATTCATGACAAAAATTTCATACACATCGACCAAGAATTGATCAGAATACCATCACATTGATTATGATTGATGTCAGTGTATTACAATAGTCATACAATAGGAAGAATTCAAACACCTTTTGGAGGATTTAGATTCACCAACTCAAACTTACTCATGCACTAACTTAGTGTGAGAAAAATGAACGTTGTAGATCACTAGTGAAAATACCAATAACTAAATCAGTCTACAATGAGTTAACCAATGAGGGTATGTGAACAAAGGTTCCCACACTCCCTTGAATCATGCAAATTGGCACTATGCTAATTGATTGTGATCTAACTGATGGTAACTATGTTGATGTATTTGTAACTTCGGAATGTATTCATTCGTATATCTTATGTATTGTAACACAATGTTTATTCCAGGATGTATTTGAGTCATGTCATGTTCTGATGTTCTGATCAGGAAGTTTCTATATTGTGAAAGTCATGTCAAGTCATTGTGGGAACCCTCCTATTGGTCAAGGGTTAAATTCCCCATAGTTGTGGAGCCCTAGGGTTATTAGACTATCCTAGAGAAGTATACCCTAGGTGAGTCATTGTAAGTCGGGGCAATAGTCCCCACCATCTAAGTCAAGGTTAACCCTCCTTGTTGAGCAGAGGGAAAATTCCCCACAAGTTGTGTGGCACTAGGGTTATTAGACACTCCTAGAGATGTCGGATCTAGTAAATAATTGTTAAGTGCGGATGACATGTTGGAGTGCGCTTCAAGTGAATGAAAGAATATAAATAGAGAGTGAGCCTCTCTATTTTATACACTTACACTCACTCATTGGGGCACATGAGTGAGAGAGGAGAATCTCTCTCAGTGAGAGAGAGAGAGACAGAAGCTGTGGAGATCATCCTTATGTTTTGGGATTTTCTATTTTGGTGTTGATTCTGTCTCTGAGGAAGTTGTAGGGTTTTATCCTTTATGGTTTCCTCGAGGAAAATTATTTGTATCTTTTGTCTCTGGTGTTTTATTGCTGTGCATGTTATTCTCTAAGTTAAAGATCCTAAGATCATAATATTAGCTTGAATGATAAAAATCTAACATGGTATCAGAGCTAACCTGAGAAGAAAACATTGTGCAACTATAGAACCTAGGGCTTCTTATTTTTTGGGTCTCTCTCCACAATCCATTAGAAAAAGTATTCTAGGATGACTCTCCATTGAAGGGCGCATCTTTCTGTCGAAGCGGAATTCGATTCCGAGCATTTTCAGTTTTGGTGCAGGAAATTAGGGCTTCTTGCAGAAGAGGAATTTTTGAGTGAGCCTGGCATAGGATTTTTCTCCTCATCAAAATCGAAGTTTAGAGACCTGGATCAATTTTTTTGGTTCGGTGAAACTCCGGGAAAGTCAAACCCTAGTTTGACCCCGAGTTGGAAAAACGCTAAAATACTAAAACTGCTAAGTTTTGGTACATTCGCTATATCCCAATATTAGAAAAGTATCAGAAGCTAAAAATTGCAGAGGCTGAAGATAAAATCCTGATGTACACTATGTCGACAATTCAACCTTAGAGTCGCTACATTTTGGGAGATATGATCACTCCAAGTTAAGGTTCCAACCTCTTCCAGAATTCATCCCTAAATAGGACACCTGGGGAGAATTGATATATCTTGGGATACAGAAGTCCAAATTAAATTCCTGAAGATTTTCTGGAAAGGTAATGGAATGTAATTTCTGTGGTATATGTTTCCGACTTAGAATATGAACCAGTGACATGTGGAAGTCCATACAAATTCTCTGTGTTGAACAGTCCTTTAATAGGTCACCTTGGGAAAAGAATCATAAATCCCAATTGGTGAAACCAATCCTGATTAAAACTATGGTGTTGGATCAGGGACATGCGGGGTTACCTTATTACGCAATTTTAGACATAGAGGAGCATTAATTTCAGAGATACCATAGAAACAGTAACAGACATTTCTGCAGGAGAAATTGGAAAACTAGGGCTTCCTGTTCCGGGAGCTTCCCTCCATTGTTTTCAGAAATGGAGTACATTGGACAACTCCATTTGAAGAGATATATCTTTCTATCCAATCATATCTGAAATATTGCAAGTTTTTAAAATTAGGGTTTCTCTGACAAACCCTAGATCAGCTAGCTACAGAACCAGGACAAACACCTCAAATCGGTAAGATCTAATCTTTTGCTATTTTCATTTGAGGTTCTCATTTCAAAGGGATATATCACATCAGATTGATGACAAGCTTGGGGAAGTTGAAAAATTCCAATCATGGAAGTATATGATCTCTTTGAAGAAATAAATTGGAAACCTACATAATTAGAGAGGTTCCAGTTCCAGAGGGAGACGAGGCTCAAAGCCTTACACAGAAGAACTTGGTCAAGACCAAGAAAATCATTTCTGATTCAATCATGGATCAACTAGTACCACAAGTTTCTTCCCTAAAGACACCAAATATGTTTGATTCCTTGATCAAGCTATTTGAAGATAAGAACATAAATTAGAACATGGCTTTGAGAAAATAGTTTAAGAATGTGAAGATCCAGAATGCAGAACAACTTGAAGCGGTAGAAGAAGAAATGGAGAATGCATAACTAGTGATAGCCATCTTGAATGGCCTCCCAGGATCATGAATTCATTCATGCAAGGAATGTGTGCCAGGAGGGAGTGATTACTTTCAGTAGACTCTGGGAAGAAGAAGAATCTTGACTCATAAGAAGAGAAGAGAAGATGGGAGCAATAGAAGATCAAGCTCTCACCATCCAAAGAAGATCCCTCAAGCGATGAGGAATATGAACGACTCACCTCTTGAAGAACCTCTTATCCATCCTAGAATTTGGATAAGAAATGATGCTATTATGAATGAAGAAGATGATGAAGCTAAATGCTCAAGAAGGATTCTACCCACGAAACAAATAAATATAAGTATTCGATTGTCATCTCATGATATTGTTTTGTTATGCATTTGTTTATATTCAGTTGATGTATTATGCATGATAAGATGTTTGCTTTAAAGACAGTATACTACTAATATGCATGTGATGGGTAAGTAACTCATGGTGATATACAACTCTCCATTGCTACTTATCTAGAATAAAACCTCTTTGCTGACATATTGGATTAGTGCACAATCTCAATGTTGTCCTGGTAGAGGTGGAAGGCATCTAGAAAGTTTCCATGAGATATGGATGGATGTTGTATTGGATAAAATAGTTGCATGATCATATATTTATGCATAAGAATTTTTCATTATGAATATACTTTATGAAATGTTTCTAACCATACAACTACATTTGACTTATAGGAAAGATCACATACATAATCACCTACAAGCAAAGAAGGATGAGACTTGTTCCGAAGAACAAGTGATGATAGTTCAAGATAAAGAATAATATGATGAATGCAGTGACATCATTGATGCAGAACCTTCAAGCTATGGAGAAGTAACCAAGAAGAAAGGGAAGACCAGTTCAAGAAGAATGATGTCTAGGATGCAGTATCAATACATGAAGAGAAGTTCGTAGTTCCATCATGTAGTAGATGGAAACATCATACAGGGAAAGATTCGTAGCATGAGGCCTCTCACGAAAAGAAGGCATAAACTACAAAGACACATTTGCAGCCAGTTTGATGAAGATCTGAACCTTTTCTACAAGGTTGATAAAGGATGACAAGCTCACATATGGATGCGAAAAGAACTTTCAAAAAAGTTCAATATAGAGGATCTTGGTATCCAATGATCCTAGATGGATACTAGTAGCAGAGAAAGCTACTTGTCACTCTGGTTCAGAATGTTTCAGTGCATAGAGCATGAAAGACATAGGGAGAATGATGCTTCGCTTCAGAGGGAGTGACTACAGAAGATCCTAAGGTTTGACATGGTACAACAGGATGGACAAATTACTGATGACTTTAGGCTTTACTAAAAGTAACCGGATTCCAACCTTTGCTTCAAGGTTGAAGGCAGAAGACTAGTGATGCTCCTATTATATGTCGATGCACTATTTTCTAGGCATGGAGGTGTGGACAAAGGAAGTATATAGTAGAGATCCCGAAGAGGTTTAGGATGATGGACTACATGACCACACCTATGGCATTGAACCTGAAGCTATTGAGTGTTGATTTACCAGAGACGGTTGATGCTACGATGTATCATCAAATTATTGGTTCCTTGATGTACCTAATGAACACGAGACCAGACATTTGCTTTGTTGTGAACACCTTGAGCTAGTTCTTGATAGATCTAAGAAATGTTTAGTTGATTTCTGCAAAGCATATTCTGAGGCACCTAAGGGGTACAGTTGATTATGGGCTCAGGTACGAGGTGAATTAGAAGATTAACCTAGAGGGTTATGTTGATTCAAATTGGGAAGGCAATGCCATCGATAGGAAGAGCACTTAAGGATGTTGCTTCAGTATGGGATCAGGTGTGATCTCTTGGTTTAGCAGGAAGCAATCCCGTGTGGCACTGAGTACAACTGAAGCAAAGCATGTCGTAGCTTGTTCAGCTAGTTGTGAGGTAGTATGGCTGAGGAAGCTACTATCTGATATATTTGATCTCCAGTTGGATGCTACTTGTATACATTATGACAACCAGAGTTGTGTGAAGTTTTTAGAGAATCCAGTGTTCCATGACAAGTCAAAGCATATCGAGATAAAGTATCACTATATCAGGGATATGGTGCAGAGGGGAGTAGTGAAGCTCCAGTATGTTGCGACAGAGGAACAGATAGCTGATGTATTGACGAATCCATTAGCTAAGAGTAATTCAGGGAGAAGCTTGGTGTTCTCCAGATAGAGGTTTCCTCCAAGGGAAAGTGATGAGTTCCATATCCATTCTGGCATGGTGAGAGGATTGGTTCCTTCCATGGTCAGATGTAAGGGTTGATCCATTCTTTCATGGTGAGAGGATTGGTTCCTTCCATGTTAGATATGAGTGCTGAGATCCATAGCCATTATGACGAGTAGGTCAGATATAAGGGCTGAGCCATTCTGTCATGGGGAGAGGATTGGTTCCTTCCATGTCAGAAGTGAGTGTTTTCCATTCTATCGAGTAGGACAGATGTAAGGGCAATTTCCATTCTGGGAATGGAGGTGCCTGGTTAGTTACCAGGAAAAATCAGTCTAGGACTGAGAAGCAATTATGATGTGATAGAGAGATGTGTTCCCACTTGATTAGATGTAAGGGCTAAACCATTTTGTCATGGCTAAAGGATTAAGTTCCTCCCATGTCAGATGTGAGTGTTGGCCATTCTGACGAGTAGGTCAGATGTAAGGGCAATTGCCATTCTGGGAATGGAGGCACCTGGCCAATTACTAGATAGCTCAGTCTGGGACTGGAGGGCATTCTGATGTGATGGTAGGATTAGTTCCTCTATGATCATATGTGATTGTATGCCATTTTCAATGCAGTACTTTATGCATGGTCAGATTGTAAGTGCAGAGCCCTTTCCGATGCGGTGCTTCATGCATGGTCAAATTGTAAGTGCTAAGCCCTTTTGATGCGGTGCTTTCAAGCATGGTCGACTGTAAGTATTGTGCCTTTCTGACAAGATGAGGTTGGATGTAAGTGCAGAGCCTTTCCAATGTGGTGTGCTTACACATGGTTGGATATAAGTGTTGAGCCATTTTGGCACGATGTGTTTACGCATGGTCAGAAGTGAGTGCTAGGCCTTTCTAACAAGATGAGGTTATATGTGAGTGTTGGGCATGCCTTTCTAACAATATGAGGTCATATTTAAGCACTGGGTGGGCCATTCTGACTTAAGTGTCATATATAAGCGCCGATGAAGACCTACATGAAGGGTAGGCCTATAGGATTGATTCTGTAGAACTTCTTGTGATGAGAAGAATCGAGATAGAACCATTATGAGATAGCATGTGATGATGATATAGAATTGATGATGATCTAGATCAAGTGATCCAGATGTGATGATCCAGACTTGATGATGATCCAGATGTGATGATGATCCAGCTTCGTTGACGATCTAGATCAAGTGATGATCTAGACTTGATGATGATCCCGTAGAGATGATCCCTATCAAGTGATGATCGAGACTTGACGATGATACAGTAGAGACGATATAGATCAAGAGATTATCTAAACTTGATGATGATCCAGTAGAGATGATCTAGATCAAGTGATGATCCAGACTTGATGATGATCCAGCAGTGATGATCTAGATCGAGTGATGATCTAGATCCGGTGATGATGATCCAGATCCATATGAAGATGACTTGAAGATGAAGATCACCTTAAGATGAAGATGATGATAACTTGACAATGATTCATATGATACAGAGAAGAAAACTTGTGCTAATAAATTGTGTCAAGAGAATACCTTCCTAGTTAAGAGGGAGTGTTGATGTATTTGTAACTTCAGAATGTATTCATCCGTATATCTTTTTCATTGTAACCTAATGTTTATTCTATGATGTATTTGAGTCATGTCATGCCCCTATGTTTCGATCGGGAAGTTTCTATAATGTGAAAGTCATGTCAAGTCATTGTGGATAACCATTTTATTGGTCAAGGGTTAAAGTCCCCACGGTTGTGGGGCCCTAGGGTTATTAGACTATCATAGAGAATTCGACCCTAGATGAGTCATTGTAAGTCAGGGCAATAGTCCCCACCATCTAATTCAAGGTTAACCCTCCTTGTTGAGTAGAGGGCAAAGTCCCCACAAGTTGTGGGGAACTAGGATTATTAGACACTCTTAGAGATGTTGGCTCTAGTAAGTAATTGTTAAATGAGGCTGACATGTTGGAGTGCGCTTCATGTTAATGAAAGAATATAAATAGAGAGTGAGCCTCTCTATTTTATACACTTACACTCACTCATTGGGGCGCATGAGTGAGAGAGAGAGACAGAAGCTGTGGAGATCATCCTTATGTTTTGGTCTTTTCTATTTTGGTGCTGATTCTATCTTTGAGGAAGTTGCAGGGTTTTCTCCTTTATGGTTTCCTTGAGGAAAATTCTTTGTGTCTCTTGTCTCTTGTGTTTTGTTGCTGTGCATGTTATTCTATCCGTTAAATATCCTAAGATCATAATATTAGCTTGAATGATACAAATCTAACAAACTGGAGCATAACCAAACATAACTGATCACCTACTAAGTTCAACTAAAGGACACGATTGGTGGCACTCAGAATGGGTTCCTAAATTATAAGGATGGGTCCCTAAGGTACCTAAACTCTTGCATGAAGGCATAGTAAGTGGTAGGTTTCTCCTCGACATGTCCCCCATACACTAGTGAAGTGATGATGACCTCCTAAGTTACAAAAATAGAACAAATAGACTATGTGGGAAAATGGAGGATTAATTAATCCTAACACCCCCCTTAATACTAACTTTAAACAACCTGAACCATGATAACTAGGCCAAAGGTTTCCCATACAATATAAATGAAACAAAAATGACTACATAATAAACAAGGAAAAGGGGAAAACCTCATGGGAACCCCCCCCAATCAAAATAAGTAGGAAAATCAGGAACAATATATGAGTCAAACCTTTACACCAAGAAGAGATATGAGGTAAACAAACATCTTTTCAGTGAAGGACTTGGAAATTTTTTTTGCAATCTTCTCCTCTATAGTGAAGTAATGCAGTGTGATAGCCTTATTATGCACTAGTTCCCAAATGTAGTGCATGTGTACTTCAATATGCTTTGCCCTCCGCTTGCGAACTGGATCACTAGATATCTTGATGGTACTTTTATTTTCACAATAGATTTCTATTGAAGGAAAAGTACAAGTACCAAAATCTGCCAAAATACCATGCAACTAGACTACCTAAATAGTTGCATTCAGATCCCCTCTATAGTCTTCTTGTACTGAAGAGAGTGCAAGAGATGCTTGCTTCTTGCTTGACCAACAGATTGGTCCATATCCCAACATGAACACAAAACCTAATGTATATTTCCTATCATTTCCATGTCCATCCCAGTTTAAATCAGTATATCCAATCATATCTAACTAAGCATCATCTAAGTAATGAATCCCAAAATATCTCATACTTTGCACATAGTGTACAATTTTCTTTACTACCTTCCAGTGCAGCTCATGTGTCTCCTGCATGTATATGGAAGAAACACTCACAACATAGGAAAATATGGTCTCTAATGGGTAAGGTATAGTAGAATCCCAATGAGTTGTAGGTAGAATTTACTATCAACCCATGGTGTGGGACCACCTTCTTCCATCCTGATGCGAGATAGGAAGGTAAAGGGTGTTGCTTTATAGTCTTCCATGTGGAATATTTTAAGCAAATCTCTAGTATATATAGACTACATAATCTAGATTCCTGAATTCTTTTGATTTACTTTGACACCAATTAACTGCCTCAACAGTCCTAAATTTTTCATGGTGAATCTTTCACTCAAATATGACTTGATGCCTCTTAATCCAACAACAAATCTGCTAGTAATGAGAAAGTCATCCACATATAGGAAAATAAACAATAATGAGCCCCTTCTTTGCTGCATGTAGACATTGCATTTAGATCTACATCTCTCAAAGTTCTATGATGTGAGAAAGGAATCCATCTTGGCATAGCATGCCCTTAGGGCTTGCTTGAGCCCATCGAGATATTTCCTTAGTTTGGAGATTAAGGATGAATCTTTAATGTACCCGTCAAGTTTTCTCATATAGATCTCCTCTTCTAGGTCACCATGGAGGAAGGCACTCTTCACATCCATGTGATGTACCTCCCACCTCTTTGATAGTGCAATTGCCAAAATTAATCTTATAGAGCCCATTCTTGCAACAAGAGAAAATGTCTCATTGTAGTCCATCCCATGGACTTGTGAGTAACCCTTTGACAACAACCAAGCCTTGTACTTGGTTTTGGTTCCATCAGCTGCTAGTTTGGTCTTCAATATCCATTTGCATTGAACTTAGCTCCTCCAAAGAGGAAAAGTGACAAGATCCTATGTCTTGTTTTCTTGTAGAGAACCATAGTGATCATCCATAGCTTACTTCCATATTGGATCATGGAAATCCTCTTTAAATGACTAGGGATCTGAACACATCATCATAAAACACCTTTCCAGGAGAAGTGGATCTGAATGGGAAAGTGCAACATGTTCATTATGATAATGGGAACTTGTTCTTCTTATGTCATTTGGATCCCCAATAATATTCCCAACTACTTCAATGAGCTTCTGGGCCCATTTAGGCCTCTGATTTGGAATAGTTGTTGGATCTGGATCTAAACGTTCTTGGGATTCAATATCAATTTCATGTTCATGATTATCATGACCCTCATTTTATGAATATGAAACATTAGTCATAATATCAACATCTTCAAATGGAAATGAAAGAGAGTTATTACCTTCTTCAGCTTCGGCTTCTTTTGGATCATGCACCTGATCTTCTTCAAATTGCACACTACACTCTATGAAGCACTTTTTGGTTGCAAGGTATATCAATTTTTATTCCTTAGCATCATCAGCATATCCTAGCAGTATGCATTTTCTAATCTGGGCTTGGAAGGATTTTCTCTTGTCAGTAGAGATTCTGTCCAAAGCTTTGGAACCAAAAACTCCGAGATGTGAGACATTGGGCTTATGTACCATCAGTGCTTTGAAAGGAGTGTCCCAAATTGTTGATTTGTGAAGAACCATATTCTATATATATGAAGCATAATTTATTTCCCCAGCCCACATATAAGGATGAAGGTTTCTTGCTTCTAGAAGGCATGTATCCATCTCTTTCAAGGATTTGTTCTTCCTCTCAGCCAAACCATTATGTTGTGGTGTGTATGGGACTAACTGTTCCATTTGATTGCTTGATGATGCACATAGTGGCTGGAATTATCCTTTGACATACTCACCTCCATTGTTATATTTAAGTGACTTGATATTATTTTTTAGAGTGTTCTTAGCTAAGGCTTTGAAGACTTTGAAGGTCTCAAATACCTCATAATTTTGCTTCAGAAACTATACCCAACAATACCTTGAAAAGTAATCAATGAAGGTTAGAAAATACTTGGATGCATTCATAGTTGTTGTAGGCATCATTTCATAGAAACCGTTGTGTATATTATCTAGTGTGAAAGTATATTTTGTTTCCTTCATGATGTCATATATTTTCTTTGGATGATTCCCTACCAAGAAACCAGTGCGTGCTCATTTAGAATATTTGATGAGAGTCAAGTACTCAACCAACTTGTCATTGTGAAACTACTGGATATACTTGAAGTTTAGGTGGCCAAATATTTCATGCCATAGCTTGTGTTATTGGCATGAGTCCATAAGGCACTCGGATATGAAGTAGGAAGGTAGTGGGAAAACTCATATTCCTCGAAGACATGATTAGAAACTCCTTTCACTATCATATTTCCAAAAGAGACATCAAATATCTCCATTGCATCAAGATCAAATGCAACTCTCTTAAGAGAGCCACTATGTGTCATATGGTATACAGAAAACAGGTTTTCTTCCAGGGAGGGAACATAAAGCACATTTTGGAACTCTCCATACTCAATTTTAATGGAACCTTTCTGAACAACCAGGATCTTTGAATCATCTCCCATATGTGTTATTGGTCCTCTAGAGATATTCAGAGAAGTGAATGATTCTTTGAAGGAAACCATTGTTGATGTATTTGTAACTTCGGAATGTATTCACTTGTACATTTCATTGGTCCCTGATGTTCCTATCGAGAAAATAATTAATTTAATCAAGTCATGTAAAGTCATATAGGTTAACCCTCCTTGTTGATCAGGGGGCAAAGTCACCACAATTGTGGGGCACTAGGGTTATTAGACTCTCCTAGAGAAGTCACCCCTAGTAAGTAATTTCCAAGTCGAAAACTAGTATAAATAGAGAGTGAGCCTCTCTATTTGGGACACACACTCACCCAGCTATAGCTCATAGGTGAGAGAAGAGGATCTCACACAAGTGAGAGAGATAAAAACTGTTGGAGATCATCTTTCTATCTTTGGGTTTTATTGCTGCCATTGGTGCTCATTCTATCTCTGAGGAAGTTGCGGGGTTTTCTCCTTTATGGTTTCCCCAAGGAAAATATTTGTGTCTATTGTCTCTTGTGATTTATTTTTGTGCATGTTATTCTCTCAGATAATATGCTAATATCATAGTGCCTAAAGTATAAAAATCTAACAACCATGTGGTTGGAAGCTTCTCAATCAATCAAATAGGCCTTTGACTGAGTGAAGCGTGCTTTCAAAGAATGGCACCTATCATGTTATTCAATATGATTTCCAGCTTTATACTTCATTGCACCTTGAGGAAGTGAAGTTTTGTTTTATTCAAGGATCTTAAACATTTGGTCAATGATATTCTTCATACAATGACTTTATGGATGAAGTCCTCCCATGCAGTAAGAGCATTTACCTTTTCTGATTTTTTTTTTATTGGAACCAAAGGCTCCATCTAAGGGATTCAACTTCTCCTTGAGATTCAAAATAGTATTTTTATTCTCTTTCCCTATTTTCTTCCCTTTTTATTGCACATTCTTAGAGTCTCCAGTTAAGAGGGCCTAATTCTTGTAGGATTTGGGCACTCCCATCTGAATCACCTTATCTTATTCTTGGATTAGTGATTCTGAGAAGGAATCTAGGGATGGAATTCACCAATTTGCAGTGGTTTTCCTCCCAAGGTGGAAATTTGAGAAAAAAATTGAAAACTCCAAGCCAAGCTTGCATAAAATAGAGAGAACCAATTTCTCTTCCTTCTTCTCAATCCCCCACTGCTTACATTGTGTGACTAGGGATTTGAATTTAGTGAAAAATTGTTGTATTGTGTGAAAGTTACTAGGTTGTAGTGCTATCAACTCATTTTCCAGGATATGGAACCTCAGCTCATCTAGTTTTCCAAACAAGGATTCGAGTTTATCCATAATTCTTTCAAATTCTTAATTCCATCAAGATGGAACAACAAATCCTTGGAGATGTGTATGCACATGTAGCTAGAGGATTCATCAAGCCTATCCAGATGCTTTGATTTTTTAATATACTACTGGGATTCAACTGTTCTTCCCATGGTCATCTTATATAGATATTTTTTGTGCAAGGAAATCTAAATATCTGCTCTCTAATCAAGGTAATTCAAGGGTGTCAGGATTCTGGGAGCAAGAGATGCTGAATTCTCCATTTCGCAACTATATTGATAAACAATTATTCAAGAAATATTTGAATGTACCTGCACAAACACTGCAAAACACTTCAATTCACTAACATGTAAAATAAAACACTCTCCACTTTGACATAAGCACTTTATTTTAGTCTATCACTCCTAGATATACTTCTTTGGACAGAATCCAGAGGGAGCAATGAAATTATTCTAGGAATTATGTAGAAACTCAATGGATTCTCATGCAAGCATGGAAGTTTGTGAGGTTTGATGTTGGACTGAACATAGGCTCTAATACCATGTTAAATTTCATGAACCATGGATATTTAGGGCTGAATGAAAGCAATATGAAAGGAATTCAACAATAGAATCAACAATTGAATGTAAACTAATCAATGGATTCATGACAGAAATGTTATACACATCGGACAAGAATTGGTGAGTATATCATTACATTGATTATCATTAATGTCATTGTAATACAATAGGAATACACTAGGAATAATTTGAATTCCTTTGAGAGGATTTGAATTCACCAACTCAAAATGACTCATGGACTAAATTAGTGTGAGAAATATCAACACTAGATATCACTAGTGCAACTTTGGATAAGTAAGTCATTCTACAATCAGTTAACTAATGAGGGTAGGTGAACAAGGCGCTCACACTCCCTTGAATCATGCAAACTGGTGTTAGGATAACTGATTGTGATCTAACTGATGGTAATTAGAGCATAACTAAAGATAATTGATTACCTACCAAGGTCAAGGGAAGGAGACTATTGTTGGCACTCAAGGTGGGTTCCTAAATTATAGAGATTGGTACCTGGGGCACCTAAACTCATGCATGAAGGCACAGTAAGTGGTAGGTGGATCCTAGGTGTGTCCCCAATATACTAGTGAAGTGATGATGACCTCCTAAGTTAGTAAAATAGACTAAATAGACTATGTGGGAAAAGGGAGGATTAATTAATCCTAATGCCATTGGGAATTAGAGTAGTTTTTTTGTAGATAGTAGGAAGTTAACATAAGAAGGAAAGTGAATGTAATGGTATTTTCACTATTTAAAGGTATTCAATTATAATACAAGGGATCGGCTAAGTATTCTCTAGTTTAATAGAGTTTTATCTTACTAAAAGGGTTTCTTGTGTTCTCCTATATTGCAATGAGAAAAATTCATAATTTTTCTTGTTTTTTTGCATCTCCGTTTGGTTTTCCCTATGCAATTATTGTTCTCAAAGTTGATGATTTCCAACTTCTCATCTTTCTTCCCTTAGTGATTATCAATGAATTGCTTAAATTTTTTATAAAATTATTTATGATTTACCAGAAAATTTATTAGTTTTTGTTGTTCTACATATTCTAGCAGGAATAATTTATATTGTAAATGAATAAAATTTCAATAAGCCTTTTCCCTTCTAAAAATGTTCTAGGTATGTAGGAAACATATGAAAAGGAGGAGCATATTTTACCCAATAAATAAATAGGAGTTGGGGATGATATGGAAGGATAAATTCGGTGCACCAAACTTTCACATAGTATTATTTTTGTAGTAGCAGAAGTTGCTCCATACTCAAATACAGGAGGTCTTGGAGATGTTTTTGGTTCTCAACCTATTTAGATTTCTTCTAGAGGACACTATGTGATGGTAATATCTCCAATATACATGAATGGTGTGATATATGAGAGGTAAAAAGTGTCTTTTGATGTTTAGTGTCGTATTAAAATCGTTTGCTTTAGCGGGGAACATTAAGTTGCATTTTTTCATGAGTACAAGGTTGGCGTTGATTGGGAACTCTCTATCACTCTAGAAATAATAAATGATTTTTCTTCCATTTTAGTTCTCCATCTAACCACTCATTGTATTCTTGATTTTGAAGTGGCATTTACATTCTTTTGAATTTTTTATTTTCTAGATTATACTTTTGCGTAGTATGTTCTTTGAAATATAATACTAAAAGATCTAATTCAATACTGTGAAACTCAACAAATTGAGGAGACATACCTTTTGTAATGACTTGGGTACATAAGCCATATAATAACAATTTAAAGGTTTATTAACATAAAAATATTTGTATGATTCAATACATTTTCAAGCCAAAGGATCACCTCAATGATTGTGAAGCATGAGGTTGACCCGAGTCCTGACTCATTAAGAATTTAACACCTTTTATTATTTCATGGTTTCTCCTCACATTATAGAGCATGTCTTTGAAATTGAATCTTATTTACATCTTCTTGTAAAAAGTTCTATAGCAAGAAATTTATGCGGTATCAAATTCTTTAGACGAGTTTGTGAAGAAGGTGAAACTATTATGAGGGTATTTGTCTCTCCTTTTCATCAAAGTCCCTTCCTGACTGCAATATTAGGGAAAAAATAATAGTGGAAACTTCCTTGCACTACTTGTCTCATGTATGAGTTCAACCTGGTTAGTAATTACATTCCAAGAATGATAAATGGTTAACTAACATGTTTGAAGTTTACTCTCATGGTATACACTTTTATGGCATAAAACCCAATGGAGTTGACCAAGGGGTTATGAAACCTAACTCTACTTCCACTTCCTGGTTGATTTAGAACATACGGCTACCTGGCATGACCACTTGAGATGTTGTTAAGATATTGATCAATAGTCGATTCACATTTAGTGTTGAAATATTGTAACTTCAAAGAATATTCTATATGTATTTTTTGTGGTCCCCGATGTTCCTACTGAGAGAATCACTTGTATTTATTTATACCTCTATGTTTCTAATCAGGAGAACTAATACGAGTCATGAGGAAGTCCCCTCCATTGTAAGTCGAGTCATTAGTACCCTAGATGTGGTTACTTGAGCCTATAATATTAAATTAGGTTTACTCGAGCCTACATAACTGAATTAATTATTATGTGAATGAAATAATATGAATAGAGGTGAGGTTATCCTCATTTGAAACACAGTCACACGCACTTGTGTAGCGCATGAGAGAGATAGAGAGAGAAAGAGCTGTAGTTGGAGAAAGAGGAGGACCAGTCTTTTGGGTTTTACCTTTTTATCTTTTTGGGGCATCTATATTGAGGAAGCTTTTGCTTGGTTTTTTCCCATTAGGGTTTTCCCAGGATAAATATTTGTGTTCTTTTTGTGTGGTTGTGCTTGTCTATATTTCAGTGATCTTTTGGCTTATGGTTATGCTGTTATGATGCTAAATGTTTTAAGATCTGATATAACCATTAAAATTCAACATGGTATCAGAGCCACCCTGAAAGAAGACACTATGCAGCTTCATGAACTATAGATTCTTACTTTTTGGGTCTCTCTCCACAATCCATCAGCAAAATAAGGCTAGGATGACTCTCCATTAAAGGGTGCATCTTTCTCTCGAAGCAGAATTTGATTCCGAGCATTTTCAATTTTTGCTGTAGGAAATTAGGGCTTTTCACAGAAGAGGAATTTTTTATTGAGCCTAGAATAGGATTAATATCCTCATCAAAATCCAAGTTTAAATACTTGGGTCAATATTTTTGGTTGGGTGAAACTCTGGGAAACTCAAACCCTAGTTTGACCCCAGGCCTGAAAAAACCTTAAAATACTGAAACCGATAGTTTTTGTAGATTCACTATATATCAAGATTGGAGAAGGCTCAAGTGCCGAAACATTCACAAGTCGAAGATAAATTTGTTGTGTACACTGTTTCCAAGTTTCATACTTATATTCTCTATATTCTAGGAGATATGATTCCTCCAAGTTAGGGTTCTAGCCTCTCCGAGGATTCATCCCTAAAAGGACACCTAGGGAGAATTGTTATATCTCGGGATACAATGGTCCAAATGAAATTTAGAAAGATTTTACAAAAAGGAAATGTATTGTACTATATTTGGAAAGAATTTCAGACCCCAAAGATGAAATAGTCACACGTGGAAGCCTGTACAAGTTCGCTCTTTTGAACAGTCCTGAAATGAGCCACCTTGGGAAAACGCACATACGTTCCAATTGGTAAAACCAATTCTGCTCTAACCTGTGGTGTTGGAAAAAGGACATGCTAGGATACTTTATTAAAAACTTTCAAACAAATAGGATCAGCAATTTTAGAGCTACCTTAGAAGCAATATCAGGCATTCTGCAGAAGAAACTGAAGAAAACTAGGCCATCAGATATTTTGCAATTCTGATCATAGTTTTGGGAAAATGAATATGCTTCTCAGCTCACCTTTAGGAGGCACATATATTGATCCAATAAGATCTAAAATATTCCAAGTTTTAAAAATTATGGTTTCTCTGACAAACCCTAGATCAGCCAGATCCAAAACTAGGACAAACACCTCAAACCGATAAGATCTAATATTTTGCCATTTACATTTGAGGTTCTCATTTCAAAATGACCTAGCACCCCAACTTGATGACAAGATTGGCAAAGATGAAAAACTTCCAAGAATGGAAGAATAGGATTTAACTTGTTCTTGAATAAAATGACTTGGACCCCTACATAAGCGGAGAGGTTCCAGTTCCAAAGGGAGATGAGGCTAAAGCCTTACACAAGAATAAAATCGACTCATAATAAGAGAAGAGAAGTTGGGAGCAACTAAATATCAAGCGCTCACGATTCAAAGAATATCCCTCTAGTGATAAGGAATATGAAGAACTCAATTCTTGAATAACATGTTAACCATCTTATAATTTGGATAAGAAATGATGATGTCATGAATGAAGAAGATGATGAAGTAGAAGGATTAAAAGGAGTCTACCAATGAAAAAAACATAAGTATTTAATTGTCATTTCATAATATTATTTTATATTCAGTTGATGTGTTGTGAATGATAGAATTTTTTCATTAGTGACAGTATGCATGTGATGGGTAAGTATCTCATGGTGCTATACACCTCTCCATTGCTACTTATCTAGAATGAAACCTCCTTGCTGACATATTGGATTAGTGCACAATCTCAATGATGTCATCTAGAAAGTTTCTGTGAGATATGGATGAATGTTGTATTGGCTAAATAGTTGAATGATGCGTAATTATGCATATGTTCTATGAAAGGGTTATAACCATGCAACTGGTGCATTTGACTTATAGGAACGGTCATGTACAACCACCTACAAGAAAAGAAGGATGAGACTTGTTTCGAAGAACAAGTGATGACAATTCAAGATTCACTCCATAAACATGAATCTGAAGCTCCCAGGGTCAGAGACACCGTGATAGAAGAAAGAGCTTTAGAGAGTGGTAGATCCATCTTAAAGGATGAATACCACCATGGGTACGAGATATAACTCAATATGAAGAAAAGAATGGCGAGAATTCCAAACCAAAGTAAGAGGCCTTGGACAAACTCTAGTTGTGTAACATAGTTAGGTGACATTATTGATGCTAACTTTTCCAGCTATGAAAGAAGCTATGATAAAAGAGTAATAGTTGATCATGGGGAATGATGTCTACGATATGGTTTCAAGACCTAAAGGGAAGTACTTAGTATCTTCCATATGGATCTACAAGAACAAGTGTACAAAGCAAGGTTCATGATTTTCCTTAGAAAGAATAGACTATGACATGACATACTCTATTGACCATACCCACTAGAAGTATATATCAAGCATAGAACCACCTATACAGAATGAAGAGGGAAGATGATACTTCACTTCAGGGGGAGTGACTACAGAAGATCTCTGAGTTCGACATGGTACAACATGATGGATAGAGGCTTTACCAAGAGTAAAGTGGGTTCCAACCTTCAAGGTTGATTGCAGAAGACTAGGATATGTTGATGACCTAACAAGACAAACTCATGGAAGATGCTATGATGAAAGAATACTAGAATGATGTTTGGGATATAGTACTCAAACCAAAAAGAAAGAATGTGGTATATTCCAGATGGATTTCCAAGATAAAATATGTGTTGATAGAAGTAAGGCAAGACTTGTGGCTAGAGGTTTCTCTCAGCAAGAGGAAATTAATTATGAAGAGACACTTGCTCTAGGAAACAAGGTACACTTCCTTCAAAACTATCCTGGTACTTACATCCATAATGAAGTGGGACTTACACCAGATGGATGTGAAGACATCCTTCCTGAATGGTGTGATTGAATAAGAAGTATACATAGATCAACCACAAGGATTTGAAGTTGAAGACAGAAAGACTCACATATACAAGTTGAAGAAGGCCCTGTATGGCCTGAAGCAAGCTCCCAGATCTTGGTATGGAAGGATAGATAGTTTCCTGATGAGCATGGGATTTACAAAGAGTAAAGTCGATCATAACCTTTACTTAAAGGTTATAGAAGATGAACCTGTCATACTATTACTATATGTGGATGATTTATTTCTAATAGGGAATGAGAAACAGATTGTGGAAAGCAAGAAGAAACTCGCCAAAGAATTTGAGATGAAATACCTTGGGTTAATGCATTATTTTCTAGGTCTGGAAGTATGGCAAAGTTTAGAAGGAATATTTCTCAACCAAGGAAAGTATGCGGTAGAGATATTGAAAATACTCTATATGTTGGAATGCAAATCCATGGCCACACCCATGGATTCCAAACTGAAGTTGTTAGCTGATGACTAGTCATAATTAGTGGATGTGACTCAATATAGATAGATTATTGGGTCGTTGATGTATCTAACAAATACCAAACCAAAAATTTGTTATGCTATGAACACCTTGAGTCAGTATCTAGTTCAACCTAGATGTGTTCACCTAATAGCTACAAAACATGTGATGATATATCTGAAAGGAACTATAGAATTTGGTGTATACTATGATGGAAGCCATGAGTACAGATTGTATGGCTACATAGATGTAGATTGGGATGGAAGTGTCTCAGACGGGAAAAGAACATTAGGTGGATTTTATAGTCTGGGATCTGCTATGATTTCATGGTTTAGAAGGAAACAGTCTAGTGTTACTGTTAGCACGGTTGAAGCAGAATATATAGCAGCTTGCTCTACTATTTGTGAAGCCATATGGCATCTGAAGCTGATGTCAGGTCTCTTTGACCTGGAGATGGATACTACAGTGATTCTATGTAATAACTAGAGTTGATATGATAGAGAACCCTATGTTCCATCGAAGCACATATATATCTGGTATTTCTACATACGAGATGAGATACAGATGATGATGTTTCAACATTACCATACCAAATATACAAATGATGATGCTTTCAGTATTTCTATACTAAATATACAAATGATGATGCTTTCAGTATTCACATACTGGAGATACAGATGATGATAGTTCAATATTCACATACTAAAGATGTAAATGATGATGGTTCAGATGATGATGTTACAATATGATGATTCAACACTGATGTGTTGACAAATCCTCGGTCTTGGGTAAAGTTCTAACACTTTTGAGACAAGCTTGGTGTTGTTCGGAAATACCTTCCTCAAAAGGGGGAGCAATGATGTTGCACTGGGATTGTATCATCCTCGGGAACTTTCCCTAAAGTGATCCGGTGACTTCAGTCTTCAAGAATGAAGCAGGATTGTATCATCCCTGGGCACTTTCCCTAAAGTGATCCGGTGACCTCGGTCCTCAAGAATGAAGAGGGATTGTATCATCCTGAGACATTTGTCTAAAACAGATCTAGTGGCTTTGGTCCTCAAAAATGTGGTGGGATTGCATCATCCTTGAACATTTGTCCAAAATGTATCTGGAGGATTCAGTCCCCATGAATGTGGTGGGATTGCATCATCCCTGAACTTTTGTTCAAAATGTATCTGGAGGCTTCGATCCCCATGAATGTGGTGGGATTGCATCATCCCTAAACATTTGTTCAAAATGTATTCGGAGACTTTAGTCCTCGTGAATATGGTGGAATTGCATCATCCCTGAACTTTTGTTTAAAATGTATCAGGAGGCTTCGGTCCCTGTGAATGTGGTGGGATTGCATCATCCCTAAAATTTTGTTCAGAATGTATCCAAAGATTTCAGTCCCCATGAATGTGGTAGGATTGCATCATCCTTGGACATAGTCCTAAAGTAATAGGGACTAATTATCCCGTAATCAATCCGGTGACTTTGGTTGTCAAGAATGTGGTGAGATTATATCATCCCTGGACTTTAAGTCCAAAAGTGATCCAAATACTTGTGTCTTTGTATTGTTGATTGCAGGTTGTTGCTGATGATGATGATGTTCCTGATCAAAGGATTAGAGTGTGATGATGATGATGTTACTGATTGAAAGATCAGAGTGTGATGATGATGATGTTATTGATTGAAAGATCAGAGGATGATGATGATGTTAATGATAGAAAGATTAAAGTGTGATGATGATGTTGTTACTGATCGAAAGATCAAAGTATGATGATGATGAATGATGCTGATCCAAAGTTCAGAATATGATGACGATGATGATGATGCTGATCGAAATATCAGAATATGATGATGATGATGATGTTGATTAAAAGTTTAGAATATGATGATGATGTTGCTGATCAAAAGGTCAATGTGCTGATGATGATGTTGCTGATCTAAAGGTCAAAGTGCTGATGATGATGCTGCTTATCGAAAGTTCAAAGTGTTGATGATGATGTTTCTGATCGAAAGGTCAAAGTGCTAATGATGATGTTGTTGATCGAAAGGTCAAAGTGCTGATGAATAAGTTTCTGATCGAATGGTCAAAGTGTTGTTGCTGCTGAAGATTAAAGATGAATACTATATGATGTTGAATATGAAAATCTTCCAGATATTTATAGATGTGTCACCATGATGATGTTGATGATGTCCTCTCTCTCGTATTGTTGTTGTTGTTGATGTTGATGTAGAATACCCTTCTCGTTAAGGGGGAGTGTTGAAATATTGTAACTTCGAAGAATATTCTATATGTATTTTTTTTTCCCACGATGTTCCTACCAAGACAATCACTTGTATTTATTTATACCCTGATGTTTCTAATCGGGAGAACTAATAAGAGTCACGAGGAAGTCCCCTGCGTTGTAAGTCGGGTCATTAGTACCCCAGTTGTGGCTACTTGAGATTACATAACTAAATTAATTATTAAGTGAATGAAAGAATATAAATAGAGGTGAGGCACTCCTCATTTGAAACACACTCACACTTACTTGTGTAGCGCATGGAAGAGAGAGAGAGAAAGAGCTATAGCTAGAGAAAGAGGAGGATCAGTCTTTTGGGTTTTACCTTTTTATCTTTTTGGGGCATCTATATTGAGGAAGATTTTGCTGGGGTTTTTCACATTAGGGTTTTCCCAGGATAAATATTTGTGTTCTTTTTGTTTGGTTGTGCTTGTCTATCTTTCAGTGATCTTTTCACTTATGGTTTTGCTGTTATGATGATAAATGTTTTAAGATCTGTTATAACCATTAAAATTCAACATTTAGTAGGGTTTACATTTGGAAAAAAGTGGTATTTTGAGGATCGAAAGTTGGAACTGGCTCCTGCTACATATGCAAATGTTTATGGAATGTTTTCACTACCCCTTTAATTATTTTAAATTTCTTATTGGCTTTATATGATATTTTAAGCCCTAATAAATACCGAGAACAAGAATGTAATAGATCAATGTATACAATTAATGTTCATTGTTTATGCATAAAAATGAGGAGTATGATAAACTCCGACCATTTTGGGACTTTCCTGACCAATTTATTTTCACGATTACAACAATTTTGGATCTCACATCAGTTTCAATTTTGTGTTGTTGTAATGCCAAATTTCTTTGTGGATATTGCACAATGCGGGTATGGTCTTCAATATCTTCTTGGATATCATTCGTGCATAAGTGTTCCTATGGTTTTCCATTGGTGAAGGAACCTATATCATACACTTATTTACTATCATCCAAAACATATGAACCTTGAAATGTCAAGCATCCCAAGAAATTGAGTCTTTAGTAGCCCTATAATATATCATGATTCACTATTGATATTGGGGACAATTTTTGCTTGCAAATGATGGATTCAGGGGTCAAAAATCATGCCATGAACTGAAAAATGTAACTAAAACTAATAAAAGTCCCGACTAAAAAATAAAGCAGGCTGTGAGATGCATTTGACAAAATACAAAAATTCTATTTCAATGTGAATTTATTTGCTTATTTATTCCCAAATGACTAAAGGGAGAAAAGTTCCAATGATTCATCCCTCTATAGTCACATGACTAATACCACATTTGTCTCCCAACAATTTAAATGAATGGATATTTTCTAGAAGTTCCTTGCAAAACCTTATTTATTGAAGAATTTGAATGGCTAACTATATTTCTTTCATGACCATAAAGAGATCTCTCAGGGGATTTCTTTAAGTCTTTTAAGAAACATTTTTTTCATTAAAAATGCTTACTGTGGAAAGGAAATAAGACCATCCCCATTAGTATGAAACTACATGAATAACTCTGATTGAGGACAATGAATTATTCTGTGTGATTGTTAACCTATCAAAGGTACACCCTTGATAATGTTATAATCCAATGGTGGAAATATAGGAACTACTACTTGCACCAGGTCAATAGGAGTCATAAATAATTCACCATGAGGAGTTATAGATGATGAAAAGTATTCACATACCTGAAATAAATGAAATTATAGATTTTTAATGTGCTCCAAGAAGCTGAAGATGAGCAATAATAAATTAGAGCAGTAATCAATTTAAGAGAAAACCTTCAAGACAATATTTATATAAAAGCACAAAGCTTCATACAATGTCAGATATTTAGGTTATCAAGAAATGTAGCTTACAAATAAAGATAGTATATGTTACGTTTCTCCACATAAATATATTCTCTTATGAATTAATTGGACTGCATGTGAAAAGGATAACAACATACTTGATATATTCACAAAAAAAAGTATTCAAACAGTTCAATTGATTAAACTACAATACCCATCCATCATTATCTGAATGAAACCTTCCACTAAATTAACTTCTTGTTTTCTTGACAAGTATTGTTATATTTCAATTTCCAAAAGGAGATAAAAATACCTTTTCAGGAGAACTCCACATCCTTATTCTCCTCTCATAGTTGAAAAATAATGGTCTCTTGTATGAATCTTCCATACATCAGAAGAAAATCCTATCCAAACACTATGGATGCATGTTCAAAATAATTATCATCCTGAAAGTAAAAAAAATTGCAAATTCCTACCCACAATGTCACCATCCTGCTTCAATTCTTTCTCTAGAGAATTGATTGTTCTCTGTGAAAAAGCAGGAAAATAATTCAATTAAAAGAAAATCAGAGCTTTGCGTCCAATCATATTGGGGAATTGGGACCTCAATATCCTAAGGTGCTTGGCTAATTACCACAGTTACTATTCTTAGGAGATATAATAGTAACAATCTCGTTAGTAATTCTAAGTGTTCTAGGTAAGTATGTTTCTTAATCTCAATTGTAGGTTTTCCTTCTTATGTTTCCTCTAATCCATATGTCAACCAAAAAAACGTCTAATGGGAGATGAATTCTTCAATATTGGATCATTTGTCAACAATATTTTTTTTGTGCAACTTTCTTATGGAATCCAATTCAATTTGATAAATGATGGATGGCAACAATGATTTTTCATTTGGTTGTCACTACTTGTTTTTGTTAGTTTTTCAACATTAAGATAGCATTATGTTAGTATATTTACTGAGAGAACAACAAGTACAACAATCAAACACAAGAGAGAATGAACACAGTGTTTTTCATCAGGGAAACCATAAATGGAGAAAACCCCACAACTTCCTCAGAGATAGAATCAACACAAGATGTAAAACCCCAAAACAGTAAGATGTACTCCCAACAGATGTAATCTTCTTCTTGTCTAGCCCCAGCTTCTTCCTCAACTATGCACTACACTTGAGTGTGTGAGTGATGTGTACTAAATAGAGACCCCAACTCTCTATTTATACTAATCTTGACATGACTAAAACCCTACTAGGGCCAACCTCTACTAGGAGAGTCTAATAACCCTAGTGCCCTGAAACTGCAGGGACTTTAACCCTTACACAATCGGAGGGTTACCCACTATGACTTGACATGACTTGTTTACATTATTGATTCTCCCAATCAGAACATTGGGGCATGACAACATGACTCAATTACATAATAGATACATATCAGAATAAACATCGGGTTACAATACAAAAGATACATAGATGAATACATTCTGAAGTTACAAATACATCAACACTCCCTCTTAACTAGGAAGGTATTCTTTTGACACAATTTTCAGCATTGGTCTTCTTCTCTATATCAACTAGATCATCTCATCATCTGCATCTCGAGTATTCTGAGTCTTCAAGTCATATTCTTCTTCAATTCATATTCATTCTTCGAATCTGGATCATCTCTCGATCTAGATCATCATCACTGGATCAGATCATCTCTCGATCTGGATCATCATCACTATATTCGGATCATCTCTCGATCTGGATCAACATCACTGGATCTAGATCATCACTCGACTTGGACCATCATCACTAGACTGGATCTAGTTCATCACTCGATATGGATCATGATCACTGGATCTAGATCATCACTCGATATGGATCATCAATGCTGGATCTGGATCATCACTCAATCTGGATCTCTCGGAGTCATCATAATTGGATCTAGATCATAGCTCGATCTGGATCTCATTTGGTCATCATCATGTGTGCTATCTTGTCATAGGAAGTTCTATAGAGCCAGGCTTCTTTCATGCTAGTTGTAGGCCTAGCCATCAGGTAGGTCTTCACCCAGCACTTACATCTGACCTACTTATTAGAAAGGAACACCCAACATTCACATCTGATCATGTAGTAACCTACAGTCACATCAGAAAGGCCCTACACTCACATCTGACATGGAAGGAACTGAATCCTCTCACCATGACAGAATGGCCCGCACTTACATCTGACATGGAAGGAACTAAATCCTCTCACCATGATAGAATGGCTCACACTTACATCTGACATGGAAGGAACTGAATCCTCTCACCATGACAGAATGTCCTGCACTTACATCTGACATGGAAGGAACTGAATCCTCTCACAATGACAGAATGGACCGTACTTACATATAACATGGAAGGAACTAAATCCTCTCACCATGACAGAATGGCCTACACTCACATCTGACCTGGAAGGAACCAAATCCTCCACCCTCATTAGAAAGGCCCCCAGTCCCAGACTGAGCTACCTGGAAATAGAATAGGTTCCTCCACTCTCCTAGAGAGTGGCAGTTTCCCTTACATTTTTCCTACTCGATAGGATGGGAAGCACTCATATCTGACATGGAAGGAAATAAATCCTCTCACCATGACAGAATGGCTCAGCCCTTA
The DNA here is from genome assembly GCA_001517045.1 of Pseudotsuga menziesii. NCBI lineage: Eukaryota > Viridiplantae > Streptophyta > Pinopsida > Pinales > Pinaceae > Pseudotsuga > Pseudotsuga menziesii. Next base: position 656,047 of record LPNX010957630.1, on the reverse strand, counting down.
CATCTGAAATGCTCGTCAGAATGGCTTTGGATCTTAGCACTCATATCTGACATGGAAGGAATTGAATCCTCTCACCATGACAGAATGGCTCAGCCCTTACATCTGACCTGCTTGTCAGAATGGCTTTGGGACTCATCACTTTCCCTTGGAGGAAACCTCGATCTGGAGAACCCCAAGCTTCTCCCTGAAGTACTCGAACTTCACTCTGGATAATGGCTTCGTCAACACATTAGCTATCTGTTCCTCCATTGCAACATACTGGAGCTTCACTACTCCTCTTTGTACCATATCCCTGATATAGTGATATTTGATCTCGATGTGCTTTGACTTGTCATGGAACACTGGATTCTCTGGCAACTTCACGCAACTCTGGTTGTCACAATGTATACAAGTGGCATCCATCTGGAGATCAAATAAATCATACAATAGCTTCTGCATCCATACTACCTCACAACTAGCTGAACAAGCTACGACATACTCTACTTTAGGTATACTCAGTGCCACACATGATTGCTTCCTGCTAAACCAAGAGATCACACCTGATCCCATTCTGAAGCAACACCCTGAAGTGCTCTTCCTATCGATGGAGTTTCCTGCCCAATACGAATCAACATAACCTTCCAGGTTAATCTTTTGATTTGCGTCGTACTTGAGCCCATAATCAACTGTACCCCTCAGGTACCTCAGAATATGCTTTGCATCAATCAAGTGAACATTTCTCGGATCTGTCAAGAACTAGCTCAAGGTGTTCATAGCAAAGTAGATGTCTGGTCTCATATTCATCAGGTACATCAATGACCCAATCATCTAACAATACATCATAGCATCAACCGGATCTGAAGAAGCATCACTCAATAGCTTCATGTTCTATGCCATAGGTGTGGCCATAGTATTGAATTCCATCATCCCAAACCTCTTCAGGATCTCTACTACATACTTCCCTTGTCCAAGGAATATTCCATCTGCACTTCACCCTCCATACCTAGAAAGTAATGCATCATACCCAAGTCCTTCATCTCAAACTCGGAAGCAAGCTTTCTCTTCGTATCAGTAATCAACCCATCCATACCTATCATGAACAAATCATCTACATATAGTAGAAGCATCATTGTGTTTCCATCTTCAACCTTGTAGTAAAGGTTGGAATCTAATTTACTCTTGGTAAAGCCCAAACTAGATAAAAAGCTATCAATTCTTCCATACCATGTCCTGCGTTCCTGTTTCAAACCATACAGGGCTTTCTTCAATCTACATACATGAGACTCTCTGTCATGTGTCTCAAAACCGAGTGGTTGTTCTACATACACTTCCTCTTCCACTACACCATTCAAGAAAACAGTCTTGACATCCATCTGGTGTATCTTCCATTTCATCACTGCAGCCAGAGAAAGTACTGATCTGATGGAAGTGTATCTAGCTACAGGTGCAAAGGTTTCTTCATAGTCTATTCCCTCTTTCTGAGAGAAACCCCGAGCTACAAATCTTGCCTTATATTTTTCAATGCTACCGTCTGCAGCATGTTTGATCTTGTAGATCCATTTTGAAGTAACAACTAACTTCTTGTCTGGTCTTGGGAAAACATCCCAAACATCATTCTTCATGATCGATTGGTACTCTTTGATCATAGCATCCCTCCATTCTTTTCATTCTACTGCTTCTTCATAACTGGAAGGTCCTTTATCAATGAAATCACATAGTAAAGCTACATACCCAGAACATGATCTGGTCCTCTTTCTTTCTCTGTGATTCTCTTCTGGAGCCCCATATCTTTCTGCACCTTGGATAAGTTCTCATACCCAAGCACGTTTCTTCTTATGAGGATTCTTCTCCAGAGGTGGATCTACAGGTCTTTGTGGTTCTTCAAATTATCAATCTTATTCTCACGTTTCTTCATTCATGGTTGTATCATGAATTCTGGGTGCTTCTGCTTCTTCAATTTCTTCAGCAGGTCTCTTTTTGGATTTGTTGTAAGCTGTGTATTCATCAAATGTCACATCCCTATTGATGTCAATCTTCTTGTATCCTGGGAAATATATTCTGTAATCCTTCGAGCTTTCAGAGTATCCCACAAATATACCCTTCTTTCCTGAAGGATGTAATTTAGTCCTCTTCTCTTTTGGAATGTGGATGTACACAGGATAGCTGAATATTCTAAGGTGGCTGAATTTTGGTTTCTTGCCGAAGAAGACTTCTTTAGGAGTCTTGTTCTCAAGTAATCTATGTGGAGTATGGTTCTGTACATACACTGCTGTTCTGGTAGCTTCTATGCGAAGATGCATAGGAAGGTCTTGATCATGATGCATTTCTTTTGTAGCTTCCATGATATTTTTGTTCTTTCGTTCTGCAATCCCATTCTGTTGTGGATTATAAGGAGTGGACAACTCCCTCTTAATCCCTGATTCTTTGCATAGCTCTTTGAATTCATTTGAAGTGAATTCTCTACCATTATATGATCGAATGGTCTTTATCTTCTTTTAAGTATGGTTCTCGATCAAGGATTTGAATTCCTTGAACTTACTGAATACTTCGTCTTTGTTCTTCATGAATTAAACCCATGTATTCCTAGAAAAGTCATCAATAAAAGAAACATAATATACATACCCACTTAAAGAGTTTGATTACATAGGACCTCATACATCGGAGGGGATGATTTCCAATATTCCTTTTTCTTTCCTTTCGCTACTTGGAAATGTATTTGTATTCTTTCCTTTCGCACATCCTTTGCAGACCCCATCATGTTTTGCTTGGATTTCTGGAAGACCTGCGATAGCTTTGCTTGCAATAGGTACTGCTCTGTAATGCACATGTGCAAGCCTTCTATTCCAAAGTTCACTTGGCTCTACTGTGTCATGGACCAAGGCTTGTTCTAGATGGCCCTTCAGTTTGTACAATCCTCCTTCTTGTTCTCCAATCACTACCACATCATCGATAGTATTTCCTTTTGGCCACATGATAACTTGACCATCTATGAATGTAACCCGCATTCCTTTTGCATCTAATGTTGATATGGAGAGAAGGTTCTTCTTGATTCCTAGCACAAACAATACTTCTTTCATTGTTAGATATTTTCCAGAGTCTAATTTATAAGAAGATTCCCCACTACCTTTTATTGGATATTGGTAGTCATCTCCTAGATTTACCTTGTGAGGTGATTCATGTTCTGACAGTCTCACAAAGGATTCCTTGAATCCAGTCATATGTTTGGAAGCCCCACTGTCTATAAGCCAATCATCACTTCCATGAGTAATGTTACCTGTGAGAGTGGATATCAGAACATATTCATTCACTTGAAGAATCTTCACTTTCATATCTGGATCTCTTCCTGGATGGTTCATCATCCTCTGTAGCATGAGCATAATGTCTTATTTTTTTGCTCTTCTTTATTATCTTATGTTTGTTAGGAAAATTCCTTGCATAGTGTCCTGCTTCATCACATGTATATCATATGATCCTAGATACATATTTTCTAGTGTTATCTTTGTGAGAGTGCTTACCTCTGGAGCTATGAGGTCTTCTTTTGATTGACTTGGAGTGAGACTTGGAGTGTACCATGAGAGCTTGGTATTCACTTCCCAACTTCTCTTATCGAGCTACTATCCGAGCTTCTTCTTGAGAGCACTCTTCCCATAGTCTGCTGAACTTGACTAACTTCTTTCTAGCACAGATTCCTTGGATGAAAGAATCCCGTGACCTAGGAAGGCCATTCAATGTAGTCATTAAAATCTCTTCATTTTCCACTTCTTCATAAACTTCTTCTAGTTTCTCTTTGATATGAGAAACTCTTTTGAAGTAAGACTGGATTGTTTCTGGATTCTGAATCTTCACATTCTTCAGTTGGTTTCTCAGGGTCATCTTCCGGTTTATGTTCTTCCCTTCAAACAATTTGGTTAGGGAATCAAACATAGCTTTAGGTGTCTTGAGAGAGGACACCCATGGGATAAGGTGATCCTTGATAGAATCAACAATTATCCTCTTTTACATAACCATCTTCTTCTTATGTAAGGCCTTTTCCCCATCTCCTTTTGGAAGTGGAACCTCCTCATGGATGTAGGAGTCTAACTCATTTTCTTCCAGGACTAAGGACATCCTATACTTCCAGGCTCGGAATTTATTAGCTCCCTCAAGCTTTTCATTAATATTGGTATGATGAGACATCTTAATTGAGAACCTCAAATGGAAATACAAAATATTTTAGATCTTACCATGTTCAAGATGTTGGATCTGAAACTTGAGTTGAAATCCTGTAGAGCTGGTTCAGGAGCAAATTAGGGTTTTGCTTTTTCAAAGTTTTGTCCACCCAAATGCCTTGAAATTTTTCCCTCACTTTTATTTTGGGGAGGAGACAAATCCATGCCCGGGCTCACTAAAAAATTCCTCTTCTGTGAAAAGCCCTAATTTTCGACAGCAGTGACAGGTCCAAAACTGAAAAACCTAGGAATTGGATTCTGCTTCGACAGAAAGATGCACCCTAAGGAGGATAGTTATTCAACCTTATTTTTGCTGAAAATATATGGAGGAATATCCACAAACTAGGAATCCCTAGTTCCTACAGTGGTACAGTGTCTTCTTCTCAGGTTAGCTCTGATACCATGTTAGTTTTTCAACATTAAGCTAGAATTATGTTAGGATATTTACTGAGAGAACAACAAGTATAGAAATCAAACACAAGAGACAATGAACACAATGTTTTTCATCAAGGAAACCATAAATGGAGAAATCCCCGCAACTTCCTCAGATATAGAATCAGCATAAGATGTAAAACCCCAAAACAGTAAGATGCACTCTCAACAGCAGTAATCTTCTTCTTGTCTAGCCCCAGTGTCTTCTCCTTCCTCAACTATGAGCTACACTTGAGTGTGTGAGTGATGTGTACTAAATAGATAACCCAGATCTCTATTTATACTAATCCCGACATGACTAAAACCATACTAGGGCTGACCTCTACTAGGAGAGTCTAATAACCCTAGTGCCCCGGAACTGCGGGGGATTTAACCCTTACACAATCGAAGGGTTAGCCACTATGACTTGACATGACTTGTTTGCATTATTGATTCTCCCAATCAAAACATCGGGGCATGAAAACATGACTCAATTACATAATAGATACATCCCGGAATAAACATTGGGTTACAATACAAAAGATACATAGATGAATACCTTCCGAATTTACAAATACATCAACAGTTTTATATTGTTGTCACTAACAAATTTGTAGGAAAAAAAGAAATCAAGGATGGTAAGGGTTGGAGATTCCTCCTAATTTGAGGAATTCATAATGCAGGTAACAATGAATGGAGAATAGGAAAATAATGAAATCTGTATACTTGGATTTAGTTTGTCTGAAAGAAAATTTTCATATGCCAATTGGCTCCGTTACCACTAGTGTTTGTCGTGACAGGTATGGGATTAATTTTTTTTAGAATAACTATTTAAGGTGTTCAATGTGAAAATTTGATTTTAATTTATAAATATTGACAATGTTTTCTTTGGGTCTAAAATTGTGTTCCAATTGTGGCTACATCCTTCTGTGAGAAACTATTCAGGGACAATTGAGAGTAGTGTAATGGAATGAGACAAAATGGAAGAAAAAAACTCATATTTTTGTTCCTGTTTTATTATCCCTCGTTCCCTTTTTTGAATAGAAAAAGAAAAAAGAGGGAGGAAATTAATATTAATTATATATCTATCTATGACATGAGATGATACTCAAAACCTTGATTTTCATAAACTCGCTTCAAACTATGCCCAAATCTCTTCACCTTGATCTTTTTTTGCAAGAAACCTTTTTATTTGCATATCAAGTATGAAAAAGGACAAAGTATTTTAAAAATATCTATTGGATACAAAAACTACTAAGTTGATTGCATATGGAGAAAATCAATTATCGTATAGGAATAATATCCCCAGTGACATCAAACACACCCATAGTACTAATATTTAAGTTTCTTGTTCCTAGCATCCGCGGTAATTCTTAGAATTGATACCTGGCCTACATAGTCCTTGTCCTTGATAACGAATCCTTTAGACACATATGAAATCCACCTACAATATCTAGAGACTGAGTGTAGTCTTTGCACTTTCTGTTACCGGTGAGAATACGTTGTTGATGATCTCCTTTTATTTGGAGTGAGCAACATACAATATCACAAAATTAATAGTATCCGATCATAGTTTCTTACAAGAGGATTTGAATTGCATTTGTAGGTTTTTTTTAGTAAGATTTAAAAAGCCTCCATGCATAAAAAATAAGGAGAGCGACAACTTATTAGGTATATATTACAACCCCAAAATTTTAAGAAAATGACCATAAGATGAACTAGGTTCACGGATTGAATCCACAACATCAACCTTGAAAAAAATATTCCAATAACAAACACAAAATATGACATACTATTGGTGTTGGTGCTTTGACTATGGAGTTCATTTGAAACCCAATGGCCTCGATCTTCATTTCCATCTCAACACATGGAGAAAATATTTATACCTTCCATGGGCTCCCTTGGACACTTCACGCTTGGACTTGGCATTGTTTCTTGGATTAGATGATAAAAACGCATGAAACCTCAAACTTCTTGACACTTGAATTGAATTTAACTTACATATAAATATTTAATGATGTGGAATTATAGAATCGACCTTAAACTCTCACTATATAGCCTCTTCCAAAATCAAGAACGCTACTGCATGTAGTATATTCCTTCACCAATTCTATAAATTATTGATACAAGCAGTTACTTGGAGAGTTGTTGGTGTTGTCTCTAGATGTGACACTCATTCACATTTGTTTTCTTCACATAGGGATCACAATTGAAACTTAGGCATTTTTCAAGATATTATCCCTCAGTATTGGAATCTTGGAGTTTTCCTTTGGGAAATTAGTGTTATATTAACATTTGCATTCAAAATCCTTTATCCCACATGGACAACAAGGAATGTTTATTTGTTTTTAATATGTATTTTTTTACATAACATATTGATCCATTGAGCACTTAATGAGTTATCTATTGATTGGTGTTTCATGGTCATACTTAGTTCTTACATGCTTGGTTAGGATGCCCAATTCTTGTGTGCCACCATGCATGGAATTTGAGATATGCTATAATATTTGGTATAATACGTGGAAGATAATATACAAACCATTTTGAATAATTTTTTATACCATTTTATCTTTATTTTTTCTATGATATATTGGTCTACATACCTACATGGTAAATCCACCTCCAATATGTTGCTCATACCTTGCGATCATTAAAGGACCAACATTTATTTGTGAAATGATCCAAATCTGCTTTTGGGGTGACTCAATATAAACACTTTGTCCATATTGTGAGTCAGAGGGGGTAAGGGTGCATCGCAAGAAAGTAGAAGATATGAATAACTTACCCTACTCCAAAAATCCCAAGATCTTGTGAGGGTTCATTGGTATTACTGGATACTACCATAATTTTTTGTCAAACTATGGGAATATTGCAACTCCTCTTACTACATTACTAAAAAATAACACCTTCTCCTAGAATGAGGTAGAAGAGAAGACCTTCTAAAAAATAAAGGAGTATAATATATGTACAACAACTATGTTATCCATGTCATATTTCATTAAGGAGTTTGTTATAAAATGTGATACCTCTAGCTATGACTTGGGAGAAATATTATTGTAATAAGGATGCCCACTATCATTCATTAGAAATAATCTTTGTGATCAAAACTTGGGAAGGTCCACCTATGAGAAAGAAATGATGGGTATCCTTTATGCAGTTGATACATGGTGACCATATTTAATAGGGAGGTGATTATTGATCAAGATCAACCATCATAGCCTTAAGTATTTCCTGGAACAATGAATGTCCTCATTAGAGCAACATAAATGGGTAATTAATATCGTGGGTTATCATTATGAGATCATATATAAGAAGTGTTGCAAGAATGTGGTGGAAAATGCTTTGTATAGGAAATTTGAAGAGGAGGGTTGACTATTTTCCTTATCCTTACTAGTCCCAAGATGGGCCAGTGAAGAATGACAAGAATAGTTGGCCCAAGACAAAGTTAGACAACTCATCAAATAGCTACAAGAATACCCGAACCCTTCACTCGAGTATATAACATGGAACCAAAAAAATTTTAGGTATAAAAAGTGCATCCTTCTCACCTTGGACGTGACCTTGAAACAAAAAATATTAGGAATTTCATTCATCACCCACATAGATCCACTTAGGATTTCATAAAACTTATGAAATAATTAACACTACTAGAAAAATAGAGATAAATGACCAGGCAACGGAAACATTTGGTCACCAGAGTTGTTTCAAGGTTAAATAACCAAACCTGAGTAAGCCAAATAAAAATGGACATAGGAATGACCAATTGGGTCATGGGATAAAATATATGACCAGATAACAAGTAACTAAACTAAAACTGACCACACAACGTTAACATTAAGAATATGAATTGGTAAATTATTTGGTCATTATTAGTTGTGTTACTTTGAAAATGGAAAATGTCAATTTTGACAATGAATTTGTATAATTCACTAAAATTTAACACTACAGATGGATTCAGAGACCTCTATAAGGAGGTCTCTAAATCCATCTGCTGTGTTAAAATATAGGGGCCTCTGAATCCATCTGCAATGTTAAAATCTAGTAAATTATTGACCTCCTCATGGATTCAATGCGTTATTCCACCATTACTATTCTATCAATTGGATCGATTGAGCATTGTTTTCAAATATATGACAACGTATCCTTTGGTATTATTATCAAATATAGTTCTGCCTCTCCCCAAAGTTGCTTGTTATCCCCTCTATAACATCCCAACAATTAGATGACACCAAATATTTGATCGTGATGTTTCAACTAGCGTCATTATACCCATCAACATATATACATCCCCATTGTGTCAATGCCTTGTTTCACTATTTTCGCTTTTGTATGCCCCCTTTGGCACACTCATCAAGTTTCATCTTTTGTGTCATCATGAGTCAGGTTGAGTCGTTCCTTTATATAAGCATAATCATGATATGATTACTATGCCACTGGGTTTAGATTGTCATGTCAGTCACACCCATTTTTCATTTGATGAAAATTGCACTATTTGACACTTTTGGTGCTCTGTCAATATTTCGAAAAGTGCATACATTTTGAGTCATGATCACAAAACATTGTTAATTTCTCATCCTCCAGCAATTTACAAACCACAATTGTCTACCATGATTTTCACTTTATCTGAGCTAAAAAAGTTTAAAATCCCCCCCCCTTGTATATCTCCCTACATTTGAAAGCACCGACGACAACTATTTCAAGAAACAAATATCTCCCCTCTCCAACATAGTGTGGTTAACTCAAGTCTTGGAATAAATAGGCAAAATAACTGAATTAATGCATTCAAATTAACTATTCTTATGAAGTAATATTAATATAATATGTTTTTATTATTAATATTAGTCCTGGTATTAATATTAATATCTTTTTTAATATTAATCTATTTTTAATACTAATATTAATCCTAATATTAACATTAATATGTTTTAAAAACTATATTATACATACCATAATAATATTAATTCATTTAAAAAAATTAAATTCACAACAAGGTGGGAATCATACAAAATAAATTGGGGATTTGGGGTTTTTTTGGGCTTTTGCGGTTTAATATTCATTCTTATTATCTTCCACTACATGATTTGGGATCTGCAAAGTGGTTCATTTCTAGGTCTGTAAATATCATAATCAAAGTACCGAGAATCATTTTTTCATATAATTTTGAGGATGAATCGATCTATAACTTCCAAAATTCCACTAGCAAACTGTCAAATTATCATTTTCACTCTATTCCAGCCACAAAATCAAAATGTTGATCACAAAGGTATGTAAATACTGATCCATTTCTAGGGTTTATGTCTCCCACTGTTATTTTTATAGTTTTTTACAAAGGAAGCAATGCTCTCTACAATTCTATACAATTGCATCAATATCATCCTTTTCCATCTTGACTTTTAGAAGAATGAAATCTCTGAGAAATAATTGGTAAATAGTGGTGTTCATGATGTTTTTCACATTGGAAATATGACTTCTCCTCAACATTCAAACCCTCCTCAATGTGGGCATGAAGAAATGAGGAAATTTAGGTTGCTCCACGATGTATTATTCTGTAGAGTAATAATGAAAATTGCTCATCTTAAAATTGCGACAATTTCTTTGTAATCTATAGCAAAGAGTGAATATTGAACACATTAGCCTGTGATAAATTTGTGTTGTAAATATTAAGTGCTTTTTTGTTTATTGTAAATATTAATTTTTTGAAAACATGATCACAGAGAAATAACAATTAAACAAAATGAAAATATTAAAAACATAAACACATTACAAGAGAGACACCAATATAACATGATTCACCCAAGATAGGACACGTCCACATAGAAATTCCTAGTCCTTTATTATTATACTGTCTATAAAAATGAAGGGATACAGCCTACAACACACCCATTTCACTTCCGCTTTACTCTCTCACAATCTCTCTCACACAATCATAGAGATCGCTTTTATAATGCTACAATATAGTACACAACCATATTACAATGCTTTCATTTTATAGGGATATTAACATGGGAAAATATTGTGGGTCACCCAATACCATGTGCCCATAAACTGTTGTCTAATAAATATCTCAAAAATTTATTTCAGGGGCTTCACCCACAAACCCCCTTTCTCAGGGGCATTGGCCCTTGGACCAGTTGGAAAGCATTTTTGATTGAGATATGTTGCGCAGCACCAAGGGTGATGCGCAAGGTCAAAGATGATGTGCAAGGAAAATGATGGTGCGCAAGGTGGGAAATTCAAAAAAGAGTTGTCTTGGTCATAATTTTGTAGGATTTGGTCATTATATTGTAGTTTTTGTCCAAGTAGTTAGGAATTTGATCTAAGTGGACCATTTTGTAAAATCTGCAAGCCTATAAATAGAGATAGGAATGTAATGTCGGGGGGAACTTTTTGGAGGCGATAGTGTAATATTGGATATGATCTTGTGATTATGAGATATTGATTTATTGATCAAGATATTAAGTTGAATTCTCTGTGGAATATTGTTCCCTGTTTTGCTGCAATTGTAGAGATGTTTTTGAAAAAAACTATTTTGATGCGGAAGTAATATGACATGATGGAGTTTTGATGGAAACACTATTTTTTTATGTCTTTCTTCTTTCCCATTTTCCCTATGATGTGATGCAAGTGAATTGATACCACAATAGGATGGTTCTTTCTGAAAGATGCGATGTTTTTTCATTTTAAACCATGTTATGGTGGTCAATTTGTTTACGAGTAATTATCTTACTGCGATCTGAATGTGTTAATGTGATGTGATGATTGATGGTATGGATCTGCGATAATAAGTCCTCCTTTGTATCTCTAAAGTAATGATGTGATAGATAGATAGTATATGCACACACTCCTCTTTCTTACTATAGAAACGTTGTTCCAATAGTTCTCCCTTGAACACCTTAGGTGAGACCTCATTTTCTTTGCAAGTGTTGCTGGATAGGGTAAAACCTGTTTGGGCCGATACTTAGGTATATTGTTGAGTTAAGGTTGTTGATAGAGAGTGAACTCGTGTCTATGGATTCGTGTCAACAAACGATTCCATTGTTAGTATTGAGGAGAGTCATGTTGCAAGACATTGTCCCCATCTAGGGGGGATAACGTTCCCCCGCACCCTCCTTCTAGGATCACTGTACAATAAAACTGTGGTAAAAAAACTCTTTAATAGTAACATCTCTGAATGAGGAATATCAGGCTTCAAAAACAACAATCTCGCACTTGGATACTGATAACAACAACTCTTTCGTTGTTGCAGTTGCTGGACTATGATTTGAACCTTGGACATGGAAAATTTCTCATTTTCACCTTCATGCTTGAATGCCAACAAAATATAAGAGGGAACTCAGTTTCTCTATGGTTACATCTTTTGTCAACATGTTTGTAGTATTTTGGCTATTGTGTATATTTTCCAACTTCAACAATTCATTTTTCAGAACAGATCATATGAAATGGTACCTTATATGTATATGTTTGGTATTAGAATGGAAGGCTAAGTTATTTACAAGATGAATGGAACTCTAGTTGTCACTGTACAACCTTATATTCTCCTTCTTCTTACCTAATTTCTCCATGAACCTATGCAACCAAATCATCTCTTTACCATCCTCTGTAGAAGAAACATACTTTGCTTCCATTGTTAAAATTGCAACAATCATTTCAATTTCGAAATCCAACTTACCATTGTTCCACCTACAATAAAAGCATACCATGTGGTCATCCTCATGATGTGTTTATCACTTGCCATATCTACATCAACATATCCTTGTATAACAGTGTCTAAACCTCCAAAACATAATGCATGAGAAATGGTACCTCTCAAATAATTGAGAATCCACTGTACTTCCCTCCAATTCTATTAACCTAGATTGTTCATATACCTTCTCACAACCCCCATTGCATGTCCAATATCTGGTCTTGTGAAAACCATGGCATGCATCAAGTTTCCAACCACTTATGAATAGGGAACCTTAGACATGTATTCTATATCCACCTGTTTCTTGGGAGACATCTCCTTACTTAGTTTGAAATGGTTGTCCAAAGGTGTACTAGCTAGTTTTTCATTCTACATTCTAAGCCTCTCCAACACCTTTTCTATGTACTCACCCTAAGATAATGTCAATTTGTGATTTTTCTTTTCTCTTGTTATTCTCATACCAAGGATTTTCATTGTAGCACCCAAATCCTTCATCACAAATGATTTAGCTAGTTTCCTTTTGACCACATTTATATCTTTCATATTAGACCCTGCAAAAATCATGGCATCCACATACACTGACAAGATAATATATCTTCCATTATCTAGCCTCTTGAAATAAGCAAAATAGCCATAATTACATCTACTATAACCCTATTTTTTCATAAACTTATAAAATTTCAAATACCACTGTCTTGGAGCTTGTTTCAAGCCATACAAGCTCTTATTCAACATGCAAACCAAACTCTCCTCCCCTTTTTCCTCATACTCATGTGGCTATTGCATATAAATATCTTCCTCCAAATCCCCATGGACAAATTTATTTTTTTCATCTAATTGTTTAAGATACAAATATTCTACTGCTACTAGACTTAAAATAGTCCTAATTGAACTCATTTTAACAATAAGAGAAAATATTTCATCAAAATATATAACTTTATTTTGTGCAAACCCCTTTACAATTTACAACAATTCTATCCTTATACTTCTTATTTCCTCCTTCTTCTTCCTTCAACCTGTAAAACCATTTATTATGCAATTATCTTTTACATGCGGGAAAATCAACCAAATCCCAATTCTGGTTTCTTACTAATAAGTCCATCTCCTCATTTATCCCTTTCTCCCACTTCTTTCTAGTTTCCACCTGCATTGCTTCTTCATAACATTCTAGTTCACCGGAATTTATCATTAATAAATAATATGGTGAAGGAAAATCATTTAGTGGGTCTACTTAGCCTGGTAGATCTTCTTACACTTGTAGGAGTTTGAGGTACCTGATGTTGTTCTTGATTTTATGGTAACTTTAGAACTTCATTTCCCATTTATTTCATCAAGCACTGTGTAATCTATGTTTTCCTTTTCCTCTTTATTTCCATGCAACTGATCTTTGTACATATTATTTTCATTGAATATCACATATCTACTCCTAACGATTTTGTTATTTTCATAATCCCATAAGTGATAACCAAAACCATCTAACCCATACCCAATAAAGGTTCATTTCTTGGATTTAGTCTCAACCTTTTCTCTATTTTCTTTATCAATATGGACAAATGATTCACAACCAAAATTTATTAGAAATGAGTACTTTACCTTTTTACTTGTCCATTCCTCCTCTAGAATCCCACCCTCCAAAGCACTTGAAGGCCCTCTATTTATTAAGTAAACAACAATATCTACAACATCGACCTAAAACTATAAGGGAAACCTTGCATGCAATCTCATACACCTTGCACACTCCATGATCATTCTATTCATCTTTTATGACACATCATTTTCTTGTGGTGTTCCTCGAACTATATTCTCTCTACTAATCCCACGGTATGAACAATAACTATCAAAATCCTTGTTTTAGTATTCACCTCCATTATCGGATCTAAAACACTTCAATCACTTCATTGTGTCATTCTCAACTAAATCTTTCCACTTCTTAAAATTAGCAAATCACAAGATTTTTGTCTAATGAAATAAACCTATTTTTTTCTAATTGCATCATAAATAAAAGTAACATAATAACAATAGCCACAAATATATTGTACCTAAGACGGTCCCCATACATCTATATGCACACGATCTTACTTTTCACTCTTCTTCTGTTTCCCAACCCTAAGAAATATGACTCTACTATTTTCCATAAACACAATTCTCACAGAATTCCAGACTTACCTCCTTTATATATTGAAGCATTTCCTTGAGTGAAGAATCTACATCCCTTTCTCACTCATGTGTTCAATCCTACGATGCCACAATCCTGCACCTATTTCTGTAGAAGCTACAGACACAGAATAATTAGTATTATAAGGAAATAAATACAAAGTAACTATCCTATCTCCTTTTGTTATTACCAGTTCTTCTTTTGTGATCTTACACCATGTTCTTCCTAATGTAGACAAACATCCACTATCTCCCAACTGCCATGTTGAGATTAAATTTCTTTTCATAGAAACAATATGCCTTATATATTTTAGTAGCAGTTCATTTCTGTTATTTAAGTTAATTTGTACCTTACCCATTCCAACAATTTTACATAGTTCATCATCCCCCTTTAAAACATGTCCAAAATTACCTCGAACATAATCATGAAAGAATTTCTTATGGGTTGTAGCATGGCATGAATCCCATGAATATACTATCTAGTAATCACTAGTATTATCTAATGCAAGAATCAAAGCATCATGTAACACATCACCTACTACATTAGCTTCATGAGTATTTTCTTGCTACCTGTCTCCTTTCTTCTTCGGAGATCTGCAGTCTTTCTGTAGATGTCCCCTCTTACAACTATTCTAGCACTCTATATTTCCCATTATAGACTTGCATCTTTCCTTTTTAGACTTTTTGTGATCACTCAGGATATTTCCTCCTACTTTGTCTTTGCCTTCTCTCCATGGTCAATGCATTACCTGATGTCTCACCTATGTTTTTTCTTCGCATTTCCTCACTAAGAATAACACCAACAACCTCATCAAATTTAAGATTGTTTGAACCATAGACATAGTTAGTTACAACCATTACCAATCCATTCCATATTTCAAGAAATGCACACAAGTTTAGAAGATGCATAACCACATCATCAAATTCACTTCTACAGAACTTAGTTGATTAGAAACCATATTAAATTCATTTAAATGGTTAGCAACAGATCCACCTTTTGAATTTTTCATATTAAATAAATGCATCATTAGAAATACCTTATTGGAAGCTGAGGGTTTTTCATATAACTTAGCCAATGTTCTCATCACACCCTCCATTGTATTTTCTTTTCAAATATTAAAAGCCACTGGCGAAGCCAGACACAATCGTATTTTTTCAAGTTCCTTTATGTCAAGAACCTCCCATTCTTCGTCCTTCATAGTCACTGATTAATTTTGTTTTCCACCCAATGGTAAGAATATATTATTTTGGTACATATAGTCCTCCATTTTCATCTTCCATAACTGGTAGTTATGGCCGTTAAATTTCTCTACTTGAAACTTTCCTTATTCTATCATTGCTCCCACCCAAACCAAGAACCCTTCTTTCTTATGAGTTTACCATCCAAATAGAAATTTTAGCTATGATACCAATTGTTAGAAAAAAAATCACATAGAAATAACAATTAAACAAGATGCACATATTAAACACGTGAACACATTACAAGAGAGACACCAATATAATGTGGTTCACCCAAGATGGGCTACACCTACAAAGAAATTTTCAGTCCTTTATTATTATACCATTCAACAAAATGAAGGGATAGAATGTGTAGCAAACCTGTTGCACTTTCTCTTTACTCTCTCATAGTCTCTCTCACACAATCATAAATATCACTTTTACAATGCTACAATACAATACACAATCATATTACAATGGTTTCCTTTTATAGGGGAATTACCATGGGAAAATACCATGGGTCACCCAATACCGTGGCCCATAAACTATTTGCCAACAAATATCTCAAATTTTTCTTTCAAGGGCACTGCCCACTGGCCCCTGAACCCCCTTGATTAGGGGGACAATATCCACCCGTACCCATCTACTAGGACAAGTGTACAATAAAGTTGGGGTACAAACACGGATAAATAATAAAATCTCTAAATCAGGAAGACCAGGCTTGACAACCAACATTAATTGCTTATATGTGGTGTCATTTAGGGTTAATCCATGGTCATGGTGCCTCTTAGCGGCATGCTTATATTTTCGTATTCGTGTTAGTTGTCATGTAAATGACTGCTACTTAGGTGACCAAATAAATTTATGAGTCCCATTTTCATCAACCATGGATCTGCGACCCTGAATGAAAGCAATATGAAAGGAAGGCTACAATAGAATTAAAAATTCAATGTAATATGATCAATGGATTAATGACAGAAATTTCATACACATGAAACAAGAATTGGTTAGACTATGAAAGTTGGCGCACCTCTTATGAAAGTCGGAAAGCGACAGCCCATGGTATGTATGCTTCAGTTATAGCACATAGAATATTAACCACGATTTGAATCTATTAAGTCTTTTGTGTATGAGTTATCAGTGCTTGATGCACGATAGTTGCAGTTACAGTGTTAAGTGATTTCTGCATATTAGTTCAGCAAGTTGGGCATAGTTGATGTTAAGCATATTAGACTATAGGAGTCTAAGTGAGGTTGTTTAGCTTAACTATTATACTAAAAGACGAGCCTTTGGACCGTGAGAGTCATATTGGAGTCTTACTATAGAAGATATCATAGTATAGAAAGGCGATATCACACTGTCGGAGGAACTGCGGTGTAAGATATCGCAGTATAAGAGGGAAGCCAAGGAGATAGTTTGCGCATCGCTCTAGAGGCAGCGATGCGATAAGAGATCGCTCCCTCCTAGAGACAGCGAGTAAGAAAGTTCACCAACGTAGAGAGATCCCACCGGCTAAGAAGAGTCGTGAGACCCTAGGATGCTACAGAACCCGGTTGAGGACACTTGAGTCTTCATCCAACCCATCCAAGATCACTTCGGGTGAGACTTCAGACTGTTCTGTGGTCTATCGCTGAAAGGGCCAGTGAGCTAGGGGTTTTGTTGGTACATAACAAGTAAACCCTAGTCTACCCCAGCGATCCAACACTCCTTCCATCTTGATGCCAGATAGGAATGAAAATGGTTTTTCTTTATGGTATTCCATGTGGAATTTTTTAAGTAAATCTCTAGTATATCTATACTGTGTAATCATGCTTCCTGAAGTATTTTGATTTACCTTGATACCAATGAACTACCTCAACAGTCCTAAATATTTCATGGTGAATGCTTCACTGAAATATAACTTGATTCCTATCAATCCAACAGCAGAGTTGCTAGTAATGATAAAACCATCCACATATAGGAAAATGAACAATAATGAGCCCCTTCTCTGTTGCATGTAGAAATTGTAGCCATATCTGCATCTCTCAAAGTTCTATGACATGGGAAAGGAATCCATCTTGGAATACCATGCCCTTGGGGCTTTCTTGAGCCTACAGAGAGATTTCCTTAGTTTGCAGACTAAGGATTAATCTTCAATGTACCC
Source organism: Pseudotsuga menziesii (assembly GCA_001517045.1). NCBI lineage: Eukaryota > Viridiplantae > Streptophyta > Pinopsida > Pinales > Pinaceae > Pseudotsuga > Pseudotsuga menziesii. The sequence goes on along the minus strand of LPNX010957630.1, from coordinate 638,250 downwards.
CTCATATTTTCTCATATATATCTCCTCTTCCAAATCACCATGGAGGAAGGTTCTCTTCACATCCATGTGATGTAACTCCCACCTTTTCGAGTGTGCAATTTCCAAAACTAGTCTTATAGAGCCCATTCTTGCAACAAGAATGAATGTCTCATTGTAGTCCATCCCATGGAATTCTGAGTACCCCTTTGCCACCAACCAAGCCTTGTACTTGGTTTTGGTTCCAGCAGTTGCTAGTTTGGTCTTAAATATCCATTTTCACTAAACATACTTCCTTCCATGAGGTAAAGTGACAAGCTCCCATGTCTTGGTGTCCTGTAGCGAACCATACTCATCATCCATAGATTCCTACCATCTTGAATCATGGAAAACATCTTTGAATGACTGAGGATATGAACTCATCATCATAAAACACATCTCTGTGATAAGTGGATCTAAATTGGAAAGTGCAACATGTTCATTATGATACAGGGACCTTTTTCTTCTTCTGTCATCTCGATTGTAGTCAGGAATATTGCACCTTTTAGGGACAGAAGTTGTTCCTCTTGTCTTAATGGTTCAGATCCAAAACAAATGAGTGAATGACAAAGGATGAAGACCTTCCTTGAATGTTGTAAACACCTAGAATAATTTTTTGATGACGAACCTGTGTACTTGCAGAACATGTCAAACAAACAAGAACATCAAAGCTACCAGAACATTATTCACACATCCATACTAGTGACTAAGGAATCCAGTAACATATACATGCGATATCAATACAACAAATATGTGGGACGGAAATCAGCTTTGCATTAAGAAATGAATGAAAAATCTTACAACCACTTCCTTAGTGTTCACAAACTCCTCCACAAGACAAAATCCTCATCCACGATAGCTCCAACTTGCTCTCTTGTGCTCTCTAATGGATTGAAATAGATAGTCAATTAAACAGCATAACATTACCATTCAGTTCTCCCCCTAAACTATGGGACATCAGCTTCTATTTATAGGGATCAATGGATAGGGATAGTTGAGAGAATTATGGGTGAGGTGGCCATAAGATCCTACCAAGAGGGATCTCGACTCCAACCAACCTAGAGTGAGAGGGATAAGGGAGGACATGAGGCTTATGTTCTAGAAGCCTTGAGAATCCTATTTTTTTCCATTTTTACCAAGGGTACTACTTTTATTCCTTTATGACAGAGAGGTGAAGGGTAATAACCAATTCAAGACCAAATCATATACGTGGTGGCACCGCTTTTTTATAGCAGGACTAAGGTGGTTCTAAACAAGGTATCGCTCATCAGCTAAAGGGAAAGCACGGTGCTAGGGTTTTTTATGTAGAATTGACATCCAGAACATGTTTTCCACTCCAATTTTGGGATTTAGGGAAAACATAGGTGTTAAGGATCTCATCACATGTTGGTGACGGGATTTGGGTATAACAGAATGGCCCCCAAAGCATGATTCTTAGAGGGATACGATAAGTGAGAGCTTTGAGAGAACAAGTTATCACTTCAAGGTAAGATTCAACTTGATCAAAGAGTGTCAACGAGTAGGAATCTGCAATACATAAATACTTTTGACTCATAGACAAATGTAACCAACTCATGGTTGCAGACCAATACAAGGCAAATCCATGAGAGGAATAAACAACCATGGATAATAGAATACAATGTAGATCAACGTGATAGAGGAATCAAACTTCGACATAGCTACCAAACATATAAATTAGATCTATGTCATACAGATGCAAATTTGAGCATAGCCATGACCATACAAATGTGGATCCATGCTTCATATACAAAACTCCATCACAACCTAGAGAAAGCAATGAGTGCTAAACAAGTACCCATGGTCTTCGTCTCATTTTCCACAAAGTATGATTCTATCCATGTGATTACAATGTTCTAAAGTAAAACATGGTAGAAACCACTTGTTTACTGGCCAATGATGTGAACCATTAACAAGTGTGAGGGAGATCATCATTGATGCCGATGATTCCCAAGGTACCCTAGTACAATCTACTGAGTGTGAATAGATGTCCTAATGTCAAACACCTAGTCAATTATATCGATCAAAGGTCAATGATGTGAACCTATGTCAAGAGCGAGAGAATCTATCATTAAGGCATACAAATCTCAAGGTACTAAATTTGTTTCTAAGACTATTTCTCGGATGATGAGCTAATGTTGACAGGAATAGTATCGTCGAAGGAGGGCCATGATGAATCCGAAATCGACGACATGAAACTAGGAACAAAGTTCTGGAATTATGTGAATGAGGTAACCATAATACTATCTCAAAAGTACTGACACAAAGACTGTTTTGACTGTAGAGGTAAACTTCTTCAACTCCTTTTTGAACATCAGGTGGCACGACAAAATACTTGGCAGCATGACTAGACCAGACAAACACACAGTGTGACGGTGGACAATGCATTCTTTTGAAAGACTCAAAGGAGTGACATGAATCATGAAAGTGGATCATCACGAAAATCAGCTGAATACCCAATTGACTGAAATGATATGTAGACAAGTTCCATGTTCAAAGGTAACAACAAACTAACATTTATTTTCAAAATAATTCCCTTCCCATAATTTCCCCATCATGGTTGATGAGTGCCTCTTTTCATTTTTACGAGTTCAAAGAAGGTAACAAACACTCATTGTAGCTCATCCGAAGACCATTCCAAACTCATATGTTTTATGAACATGATAGAGGATGGTTTCTTTCCCAGAAGAGGGTCTCTCAATGTTTAATTTAACAACTCCAATGAAAGTTAACTTGGTATCGTTCATGTTTAGAGAGTTTGAATGACCACGGAAGAAGACTCCACAGGGTCCTTTTTCATAAAATAGTTCATCTAAACCAAAAAAGTGATAACCTACCATTAGATGAACAACTCTTGAAGTGCTTTAACAAGTGTGAAGAAGACAAGATCACTCGACAATCTTTTTGTATTTAAGGAGCCCAAAAAGAGTTTAAAGAAGACTCCACTAGGTCGCTTTTCACGATGAGAGATTTTACGAGTCTAAAAAGATTCAGAAAAGGAATTGAACCTTTGATACTAAGTTTAGAGAGCATGACCAAAGTGTCACAATAAATTCTTAAAGATTTTTTTCATTTTATGGTAGTACGAAAAAGTCAAAAACAAACTCCCAAAAATTTTACTCCTACCGCTCTTTATCCTGCAACGACTTAAAAAAAATGGTTAAACTCTCCAATAAACGACATTAAAGGATTATGACTGATAGATTTTAAAAACTATGACATGCCAAAACCTAGAAGTGTTTATAAAAGTTATGTAAATTGTAAAAAAAAAAACATTTTACTATTTACCCATAGTGAAGAGCCTTTGGAGAAGTTTCTTGGCCATATTTTCAGCTAGCGATTCCGGGAGCCTCTACCGTCGGATTTACGCACCGTCAGTTCCAGGTAATAGCTTAAATACTGTTCTTTCATTTCATTCTCTCATTTTTTATTTTTGGTTGTTTTTTGGGCTATTTCAATGAGCCCTCAAACCATGAATGTGGGAACCTCTCTTATCCCTTGCGGGACAAGCGGTACCCCGCTAGAACCGCGCCTAAAACACTTGACACAGGAGGTGCCACTGCCTGTCCTCAATGGTACTCAAGCGGTGCTGGCCGTGGGTAAATAGAAATACATGTACAAGAAAAACTAGCTCAAATTTGATGATTTGAATGATTGACGATGTTTCGAATTAGCCTTGTGATGGTTTTTTACAGGTTCCCATTGATAAAAAATGGTAATTTGGAAAGAGAGGCAACATGACAATAATGATGCATTTGCCGAATGAAACGTGGGTTGTATAGCCGTGTTGAGAGACTGTGGTCTTCTAAATTTTTTCTACACACCCATAATGGTGTCACATGAGCGTCTATTAGAGCATATACTCTATATGTGGAATCCGGAGCAACAGTATTTTGAGGTGGGTGCTCATGTATTGACAATTGAAGTAGAGGATATCTACTTCTTGACAGGCCTATCGAGATGGGGTGCTCTTTTAATACCCCGGTATTGACCCTATTTACATTAAAAGATACATGATGTATATATTGTAATTGATCGTGGTGTGGAGATAAAGGAAAAATATCCACCATTGATTTGGTTGTGTTATGTTTCGGCAATTGGGATCGTTGTCGATAGTATATCATGCTATCTGACACATTATAGTTTTGGAATCATGTAAATATGCAATTTAATTAAAATGAACCTACAATCAACTACGACGGTGCAACGATAATGAAAAGGGCATGATTTTCCTAAGGATAAGGAGGTAGAATTATTAAACCTTGGGCCTATGGAGAAAAATCCATGTGTCAGCTGTTAAAAACCCCTAATGTTAGTTGGGGCAGGTTTTGCTGAGTAGTGGTGGGTGTGGTAGGACTGTCAGTCCTTGCCCACATGCCCACTCCACCAGTATACTCTTCATCTTCATGTCGCATGGGAAAAGAAGCAATTTTCCCATTCTCTCCACTCTCCCACGACTCCATTCTTCCATTCACGGCCGTATTCCATTGTGTTTTCTTCCCCATATCCATGCAGGGGCTGGAATTTCACATCCCCGTGTAAGGAGACAACCACCTTTCTCTCCATTGCTTTGCTTTCCTCATGCATGGGGTTCTCTTTTGGGTTTTGTGCATGTAGTGAGCTCGAAGAGAGGCCTCAAGGGCACGATTTCTGCTATGTATGTGAAATAGTCGTGGTTTTCATCCACGATTCTATCTAAATATTGGTTTAACACATGATTTGCGTTGTTTTTGCTCTTCCCATGATTTTTGGGTGCTGCTGAGAGTCCGATTTCTTCTTCCATTTTCGGGCTGTGCATTCCCCATTGTTTTAGTGTTGGGATCGGGGCTGTTGTTTTCCCTGTGATTTTGTTGCTGTGGTTTCACCGTGTTTTTGGTTGCTATAGGGTTGAGTGAGTCGTTTAGGCCATGATAGGGCTACGAACAACTCAAGAATTGTTTTCCCCTATCTAAGCTATGAACCGCTTGTTTGGCTGCATATATGCAGTGGTTGGTCTTCGAACTGTGCTGGAGTGGGACGAGAGATTGGTTTGCTTGATAAAACTGGGGTGTTTGGGAGCCACATAGATATATCTAGAGGGATGGATTTCTTGTCCACAACCCTGGAGTAGCACTGGAGAGGGCGATGAGGGCCTGAGGGACTGTGTCACAGAGAAGGGACCGATTTCCTGGTGTTGGGTTTGTGTAGGTGTCCTAGAATTCTGGCTAGTTATAGTGTAGGAGTCCTTAGCTCTTCAAGGAGCTCCCCAGCTCCTTGATAACCTGATAAAACCTATTGTGTTGTCTTGGCTGATTTGTATGCCTTGGCTATGTGTAAGCCTGCTTAGTCCCTTATTCCTTGGGGAATCATGCCCAACTCAAGCGTGGTAGTGTTATTGATAGATTTAAAATCACACTGGCCTATGGTTGGGTGGAACGTTGCAGCGATGTAGCTGGTTGTGGGACGAGTTCTTGATAAGATAAGTATTCTTGACTACCTCATTTCTGCAATCATAATTGATGTTTAATGAATTATGGTGAACATGTTGAATGTTGGATGAATGTATGTTTTCTTCCGCAGTGTATGTGAATGATTATGCATTTTAGAATGTTTTATGTTTTAACCATTTTATTTTAGTATTTTATGTATGTTCATGTTCATGGGCGATTTGCCTAGATGTTTAATGGTTCAGTAGCATCCTCTTCATCGGTTAGAGGGTCAGGGACATTACAGAGTGGTATCAGAGCGCATGTTGTAGCATGGGCTTGAATGGGTCATGAAGATGCAGTGCCAGAGCCATTGTTGCAGCATTGGGCCTCACAGGGCCATGAGAAACCAGTTAACAGAGGCAGGTTGCTCTCATCCCAGAAGAAAAATGGAATGACAGAAAAATGTTCATAAAATTTTGTTGAAAAATTTTCTGTGTCGAGCACGTCGAATCATCGGAGGACTAAGTGGGAAGCACCTCTGATACACTGGACAATTTAGTCAGAAGGCCACCTGATGAGGAATAGGTAGAATGAATTCATGAAATTTTTCTAAGAGTTCAGTCGTTGGCTCATCGGAAAACTTAGACGAATAGACCTCCGATGTAGACCCCGGTGGCGGTGAAAATTAGTTGAGTGAGTAGCTGACACCGCAGCGGAGATCTCCAGAAGACCATCGAACATTGCCGAAGATTAGTGGATGGCACAACCAATGAAGAGGCAAATGTCGGTGGAAGATAAAGGAAGTTTTCACTGAAAAATAGATGATGAAGATGCTGCAATGTCGACGAAAATTAGATGATAAGGGTGCCGACACAAAGGAGAAAAGAGAATTTTTGGAAAATTCTCTAAGGAAATCGTCGACGAAGTTTAGTTGATTGATCAGTGACAATTAGTTGGTTGAGATTCTGAAATGTCAGCGAGAATTAGATGATGAAGCAGCTGATGCGGCAGCAGATGTTGGTGGAAAATAGATGTTGAGGGTGCCGATACGTCAACAAAATAAAGGAGAAAGAGGAAAAAAAAAATCTGAAAATTTTTCTAAGTATTGAGACCATCGGTGATTGGTGAAGCCTAGTTGATTGGACTGGTGAAAGTTAGTGGATGGGACCATCGAAACATTGGCCTCTTTTATCCAAAAGGGCTTCTAATACCGTCGGTGAAAAATAGGTGAATTTCGAGCCGCAGTTTGAACAGAGATCTCCTGAAGATCGCCAAAATGTTGGCGAGAAATAGGGGATGAAGGCGCCGATGCGACGACAAGAGTTAGTGGATGGGAGCACCGATGCGGAGTAAATCATATGAAGGAATCCAAAACGACGGAGGAAGTTAGTTGATCAAGGAGCCAATGCGGGGGCGGACAAGGAAGGAAAATTTCCAAAATTTTTTCTAAGTGTGGAAAACATCGAAAAATTTTAGTTGATGAGACCGTCGATGAACGTCATCAGAAAAATTTAGTGGTTTGGACCGTCGATACGTTGGAGAATATTAGAGGATCAGATCTGACACATTGGAAGAAATTAGTTGATGGGTCTGCTAATGTGTCAGGATATTTAGTTGTCTTAAGTGCCGATGGACGTCAGAAAAGTTTAGTTGTTTGTGACTTCGCCGTTGTGGCTGTCAGTTGGACTATCACTCTGATGATTAGAGTTTTCAACCACCGATAGTGCTCCAGTCACCGACGTAGTAGAGACATTCAGATTTGAATCACCAACACATAGTTCTTAGAGTTTTCGACCGCCGATGAGTTCAATGGTCTAGGAAACCCATAGTTGGTTCACTGCCCACCATTGCGGCTGCCTAAGGAACTATCCACCCGATGAAGAGTTCTTCCGATTGCCGATACAATGTTATGGAGTTAGTTTCCTCACTGATGCTGCAGTGGTTAGCAGTTCCGATCATCGATATACTATCATCGTCGATAATATTCTAGAATCCTAGATGAATAAGGGTCCGACATGTCAGAGAAAAATAGACGAATAGACCGCCGATGAGCAGCGGAGAAAGCTAGCTATTTTGACTGCCAAAGTGTTGAAAAATTAGTGGGGAAGAGATCTGATTGGGAAAAATAATTTGGGGTTTTTCCAGTGGGAATTCTCAATGAATTTCAGTGGATTTTTCAGCAGATTGTTAGTGGATCATAGGGCTGAAAAGGAAGAAAAGTCTAGGTGGCTGAAGTTGGCAATTTGGACCAGAATATAGTTATATGTAGAAGTGTATAATTTTTGGTGAAAATCGTCATTCTAGAAGTGGTGTGGTTTTCACATCCAAAGTCAAATTGGAGCATGGGGATAGGCGTTGGAAAGCTTATCCAACAGGGAACAAGGGAGAATCACCAGAATTTGAATGAGGAGAAGAAAAGTACTAGTGGTTGTTGGAAAAAAATGTTGCTGTCCATATGGACAATCCAAGAATTGCATGCCTAGAGGTAGCAAGGCTTATGAAGTCGAGCCAGCTATTATGTGGAAGAGGAACTCCAAGCAAAGATGAGGGTTTTGAAAAGGAAATTCCCTTAAACCCTTCCTTGCTAACTATATTATGTTTTATAAGTTTTATACATAAAATGTATGAGGATATGCCTTGCATGCATAGGATATTACATGTTGGAAACACTAGTGACAATTATACATTTATAATGAACCACTAATGGTAAATATTGCATTGGTGTTGGCATTAGTGTAAAACCAATGACAACATGAGCATGGATGAATATGTTGCTGATGCTGATGAATGTGACCAGAAACCCTATGGAGAAAGGGATAAGGCAACAAATCCAGGATCAAAAGTTGGTGAGCAATTTCTACAATCTCCTGCAAGAGACCAACCAAACTGGTAATGTCAAGGGTGTAAGTAGGGTCCATGCAGGTAATGGTTTAATTATGACAATTGCATGGAGTGGTAAAATAAAGAGATCTCATACCATGTGATTATTTAAAATTTATACTACATTCATATAGAAGTATATCCTTCCCTGTGAATGTTGATATGGACTTAATAACCAGAGAGTGAGTACTGATGGTCTTGATTATAGTAATGCATCATATATGAGGTAGTCATAGTCAGGCCATGGTATGTTTGAATGCATAGTATTCCTAAATAAATACAAGGTAGCATTGAGTGGATATGCATTAAGATATTTTATAAATCTTGTAGTTATGCATTGAATGGATGCATATGAAAAGTTTGAGTAAACGTTGTAAATATGCATACATAAGTGTAGGTGCAAATGTTGTGATGCTTTGCATGAATGCATCAAGATAATGCTTGTTTATCATGACTAACTAATGGCTGAAATGATGAATTGATGACAATTCTAAAACCATAAGAGTTGTTATGAATGCAGGATAGTAAGTGCATGAAGAGGGTAGTCATGATCAATTGGCTGCCGGAAATGCTCTATGGAAGGGCAAGGTGGTACAAATGATACGCTTGTGAAGTAAGGAGTATCTAAACACTTCATTTAAATTGCATAAATGATGTGACTTTACAATTTTAGTATGATAATGATTCACGTGAAGTAAATGAGTTTTGGTAATATTGATGCAATTAACAGCTGGAAGTATTTGAATTCTATAATTCTGAAAATGATTCAGTGATTGTTGCAATGAAAAAAGCTATATGCATCAAAATTTACGAAGTGTTTGGCTGATTGAAGTTCAAATTTCAGGTAGATTGTTTGGGGTGTGTCAATATGGGTAAGACCATGACAAAGGCCGAAATATACCCTATGAAAGAGCCAAACCTCATGAGAAGGGTGTCATGGTTGTGAAATTAGTCTGTATGCAGAATGAGTTGTCAATTTGAATTTGTAAATTTCAGATTTGAGAAATTGTTGACAACTACTAATCGCTATTGGCTTGCATAGATTTGTGTTAGGAGGATGCATTGTAAGTGGGTGTTCATGTTATGCTAGTAAGCATAAAATCATAATGGGCATAGTGGTGCTGCTTACAAGAGACCAACAAATGAGGATCACCTCATTGCCAAGCAAATCAATTTCTCTAGTAGACAGAGTTGCAAATTCATATTGAATTTAATTACTAATGCCATTGCTTCGTTATGGAGCAATCAAATTTGGATTGTATTGTTAGATAATGATTGACTGTTTGGATACTTGATGAATGTGTCAGGGGTACATGTTGTAGGAAGACCATGTGTGATGGCCTGCAGGAGCCAAACTTCACGGGGATTTTTTCCCCTATCTTGGAAATGGGTTTCGAGTGAAACTCAATTGGACATTTTGGAAATGTCCCATCTGCACTACATGTTTGGTAAGCAACATGAGTGAGATGGTATATATTATGTCGGTAAGACATGTGTGGGATATGGAATGTAAAAAGGAGTTGGGGATGGCAAACTGAGGGACTTTCAACTCAGAGAAGGGAGCCCCCATTCCTCCTTAACAAAGGAATACTGCATCGACAAATGGATAAGTGTTCTGTGACCCTAGCTAAGAATATGCATGTCAAATTGTTAAATTCCATATGCAAATCATGTTTTGATTTTATTTCCATTATGACAGATTGCTTGAATATGAATAGGGCCTACATCGCTCACAATATAAAGGGGTGCACACTTTTCCCGATGTCGAGTCATGAAAGGGTTTTCAATATTGACTACACCCTAGGGAGTGGACGCCTTCCTTATGTCTCAATACTTGATAGTGAATGATATGAAATATGATTACAGTTTTAGAGCAATAACGTTGATGAGTTTGCTTATGTTGCTTGTGTTGACAAGCTAAATAGATGTATATTGGTTGTTGATATAAGTGTATTGTTGATATAAGTGCATGTGTGGTTTGCTGATGGCTTGATAAACCCAACTATTTTGGCTTGGATTATTTGTTCCTTCCCAGTCGGCGTGAAGGTGTACTAGCTGAGATTAATTATTTGATGTTGAGGAGAAGCTTGCATGCTGACCTAACATCCAAGTCCATAGGCAATTCCAAGGCTTGCAAAGCGAAGTGGGACCCAATGGACCAACGAGGAAATGCACAATACAGATAAGTATTGGATTATCTTACGACTTATTGCTTATGAATATACTTGTGTATATGGTTTGGTTATAATATTCTAACTCTTGTTTAGAGACAAACCAATGAGAATAAACTAAACATGTGAGTCTATTCAATGTTTGAATATAGGTATCGCTGGGAGTGAGGACTATGAGGGAATCCTAGGGGTGCATGCGGACATGTGACTATCTTGAAGAGCTCAAAATGAGCGATAATGAAAAAAGGTGCTAGTCGGATTGTGAAGGCCCTAGTAGCCAAGAGTTGTAGACAAACCATGTGGGGAGGCTCCATGGTTGAAAGGTCTAGAATAGACCGGAGACACTAAGTGTCATGGCCAAGAAGGGTTGGTCCAACATTCACGGTGAAGTGAAAGAGGCTAAGAGTATGAAAGCCACAGTGGTGGTGTGAGTTCCAGAATGGAACAAGACAAAGAGGGGAAAAACTCTTGCTGCTCTCTCTTTCCTTTTTTGATGATGATGATATATATATATATATATATATATACTTATGTATTGTGAAAATAGAATATTTTTAATGCATGTATGGCTGAAAAAATAATGTGTTTATTTGCTTAAGATAAATTGTGAATGCTGGAATAGTTAATTCCCTACCCAAGAATGGACATGAATGAGCTCATGTTCCTGTTGGGAAGGCATGAAAAGTATGAAAGTCTCCTTGAGAAGACTTGGACTACCATGCCAATTGGGAAATTAATTGACTGATTTTAATGCCTATATTATGATTTGTCTAATAGAATTATAAGGATGCATTTCAAAGGTGAGAAAATTGAGATCCAGTTGTGCACATTGATCATGGTAGCAGAAAAAAATCTATTGGACTTGGCTGAAAGTCTCCTTCAAACAATTTCTAAGACCCAAGAAAATCCTGCAGAGATGCTCAAGATACAGAAAATCCAGAATGAGATGAACCACCAGATTTTGCAAGACTCTATTTGTTTGCAAAAGGAGGTAAAAAGCCTTCTGGGAACAATCCGTAAAGGAAAGAAAAGTGGATCAATGATGGGGCATTCATCCAATCGGTCCGTTAAGAATGTTCCAAGCATGAAGACTCAAAGGAAATTGAGCAGTTAAAGATGAAGTAGGTAGCGAAATGTTGGAAATGCAAAGGACATCATTACCGTCGGGACGTCCCAATGAGAGAACATCAAGAGGGTAGTAGACACAAAGTTCCTAGACTTGGGGATGAGCCGAAAGCTAAGAACCAGTAGGAGAAGCTCATGGAAGACAAAGGGATTCCTCCTGAAAGTTCAAGGTAAATAATTGAATGTGGGACAGATCTGCAAAATTTTGAAATTTTGGATGTGTGAATTCTATATGTATTCCTATGTATTGGAACACCGAGGATGGTGTTATTCCAAGGGGGAGGGGATTGTAATACCCCAGTCTTGACCCTATTTGCATTAAAATATACATGATGTATATATTGTAATTGATCATGGTGTGGAGCTAAAGGAAAAAGCCCCACCATCGATTTGGTTGTGTTATGTTTCGACAATTGGGATCATTGCCAATGGTATATCATGCTATCCGGCACATTATAGTTTTGGAATCATGTAAATATGCACTTTAATTAAAATGAACCTACAGCCGGCTAAGACGGTGTAATGATAATGAAAAGGGCATGATTTTCCTAAGGATAAGGAGGGGGGATTATTAAACCTTGGGCATGTGGGGAAAAATCCATGTGTCAACTGTTAAAAACCCCTAATGTTAGTTGGGGAAGTTATTACTAAGTAGTGGTGCATGTGGCAGGACTATCAATCCTTTCCCACATGCCCACTCTACCAGAAGACTCTTCATCTTCATGTCATGTTGGTAGAGAAGCAATTTTCCCGTTCTCTCCACTCTCCCACGACTCCATTCTTCCATTCACGGCTCTATTCCATTGTGTTTTCTTTCCCATTTCCATGTAGGAGCTGGAATTTCCCATCCTCATGCAAGGCGACAACTACCTTTCTCTCCATTGCTTTGATTTCCTCATGCACGGGGTTCTCTTTTGGTTTTTGTGCATGCAGCGAGCTAGAAGAGAAGCCTCAAGGGCACGATTTCTACTGTCTATGTGAAATAGTTGTGGTTTGCATCCATGATTCTGACTGGATGTTGGTTTAACCCACGATTTGGGTTGTTGTTGCTCTTCCCATTATTTTTGGGTGCTGATAAGAGTTTGATTTCTTCTTCCATTTTTCGTCCTGTGCATTCCACGTTGTTTCAGTGTTGGGATCGGGGCTGTTGTTTTCCCCATGATTTTGTTGCTATGGTTTCACCATGTTTTGGGCTGATGTAGGATTGAGTGAGTCATTTTTGCCATGATAGGGCCAAGAAAAACTTAGGAATTGTTTTCCCCTATCTAAGCCGTGAACCACTTGTTTGGCTGCGTATATGCAGTGGTTGGTATTCGAACTGTGTTGGAGTGGAGCAAGGGATTGGTTTTCCTGATAAACCTGGGGTGTTTGGGAGCCACATAGACAGTGCTAGAGGGATGGATTCCTTCTCCACAACCCTAGAGTGGCACTGGAAAGGGGGGTGAGGGCCCAAGGGACTGTGTCGTAGAGAAGGGATTGATTTCCTGGTGTTGGGTGTCTATGGGTTTCCTAGAAGTCAGGCTAGTTCTGGTGTAGGAGTCCTTAGCTCTTTAATGAGATCCCTAGCTTAGCATTCAGCTTCTTCCAGCTCCTTGATATCATGATAAACACTACTATGTTGGCTTGGATGATTTGTGTACCTTGGCTATGTGTAAGCCTGCTTAGTCCCTTATTCCTTGGGGAATCATGTCCAGCTCAGGGGTGGTAGTGTTACTGATAGATTGATGAGCACACTGGCCTATGGTTGGGTGGAATGTTGCAGTGACGTAGCTAGTTGCGAGACGAGTTCTTGATAAGATAAGTATTCTTGACTACCTCGTTTCTACAATCATAATTGATGTTTAATGAATTATGGTGAACATGTTGAATGCTGGATGAATGTATGTTTGCTTCCGCTATGTATGTGAATGATTATGAATTTTAGCATGTTTTATGTTTTAAGCATTTTATTTCAGTATTTTATATATGTTCATGTTCATGGGTGGTTTTCCCGGATGTTTAATGGTTCAGTAGCGTCCTCTTCATCGGTCAAAGGGTTGGGGATGTTACAGATCCCATCTCTTTGACTAGTTCCCATGGAGGGGACATCACTATCCAAGAGATAATAAATCAACATTGTATGCCTGGGACCAGAACATGGGGGAAGAAAATTCCCATAAAACCAGTGGTTGATGGCCCTCTACGGATAGTTTTATTTACCATGCAGAGAGTGGTGGGGAGCCAAGGGGTACATCAAGAATATAGAGCGCATATGCTCTACGCTATAAAGGCCATGGAACCCATAGTCTTCAATTGGGCATAGTCTCTACTTTCGATTTTCAAAGATCAGGTGAGACCCTAGGTGGTGTTCACTGAGTTGAGGGAAAAAGAACCTCGTATGCTGATGTGGGTCTGAATCATGGCCCATAGAGGAGCGGGTAGAGGCAAGGTGAAGTTCAGTGACCCATTTTTCCGATGGTTGAGAGATCAGCTTCTCATGGTTGAGTACTATGGATATGCGGGAACTGACTTCAGTGGTGACCCTGATCTACCACTCCCACCTAGTGGATAGTGGGGTGATATCAGTAAGAAACAAAAACCCTAAAATGGCATTTGTGTTTTTATGTTTTGATGTTTTATATTTTTTATGTGTAGTAACGAGACTTAAATGTTTTCATGTAGATGTCAGAGCAGCATGACCTGGGGGATCCTCCCCACTAGACAGGTGAGCCAAAGCTCACTTTGTTCCACAGGGAGATGATGTGAGAGGGGAGCTAGAGGAGAACCTTGAGAGGTTAACTCTATACATCCCAGATGCCTCGATCAATGACATCCCATTGAGGTACCAGAGGCCCACTGCAAGAGTACCGGGTCGTTTCAGTAGACTGCTACATCGAGTAGATTAGGAGGTCATGTGTTACCATGAGCATCACTATATGATAGGCTGCATGATGTATTTACTAAAAGATGATATATAGCTTGATGATTTTTGTATGATGATTTTTTCTTGAAATCCTGAGCGCTTCAGATGAGGTCTCGTGACCTATTTTTTGTAAAACATGTTTATATATATATATATAGACTTCTACTTTTGGTGTCTATATGTCTCAAATGGTGAATGCATTTATATGAGTTTTATGTGTCTTTTATAGTTTATTTATAGTGAACCATGTTTCATTTTCATGTCATGAATGGGAAATATGCCAGTCTAGGGTGTAATTTTCCAATGAGTCGACAACTGCATTAACTTCCCTAGGGATATGCCTTTAGGTAATAGCTTCAAATGACCTCTCCAATAAATGTACCCTCCGAAAGAGACGGAGAAGCATGGGATTCCTAATGGTATAGACATGGTTTAAATGACAAACCACTAGTTCTGAGTCCATTAAGACTAATAAGTTATGAACATCTTGGGAGGTAGCTTCAGTCATAAGACCTATGACTGCTCGATACTCGGCGATATTGTTGGTAGCGGGACCAATACGAATCGCTCTTGAACTGACAAAATCATAAGCGGGGGAATAGAGAACCCAAACAACTAAGGAAATATTCAAGGTGTGGTGGCAAGCACCATTAGTGAAGCCATAGAAAGCCATTTGCTATGCATGACCAAAACATGGTATAAACAGATACAGACACTAAAGTCAAAACCATATTGAAAATACTTATGCACACTAAAAGTCAAGTAATATACATATATACAAGGTACCATACAAGAAATATCTAGGCATAGTACCTCTTCAGGAACAACCCATTGCGAGGTTGTCGTAAGGGGATTCCATCGTAGTCCACGAGCTCGTAGGCCCCTTTCTCTAAAAAATTGGAAATAACAAAAGGACCATACCACATGGATTCAAACTTATCTTTCCCTAGTTTCTCATATCTCTGATCATAGGTCAAAACTAGGTCACCTTCGTTAAAGGCACGAGGTTGGATAGACTTGTCATACTGCACCTTGATGCTTTTCTTGTGTGCCTCATTATCTAATTCAACATCTCTTCTAGTTTAGTCAAGGTTTTTCAAGTAGAGAAATATTTATTCCTTTGCGGAAGTGTCTGGGAGAATTTCGATGGCAAGTTTCAAGGATGGAATCTAACATTGAATCGGTAACACAACTTCTTGTCCATAGAGAAGCTAGAAAGGTGTAAAACCAGTAGCTATTTTTACCGAAGTCTTGTAAGCCCAAAGAGCGGAGAAAAGAATATGGTGCCAGTTGGATTTATGGTCTCCAACCATCTGACGCAGCATTATTTTCAAAACTTTATTAATTCCCTCGACTTGACCATTAGCTTGCGAATAATAGTGCGTTGAGTTTTCCTGATGAAAACCTAGCTTGGCACTTAATTCCTCCATCATTTGATTACGAAAATGTGATCTGTGATATGTAACTATGGACTACAGGACTCCGAATCTTACTGTCACATGATTGAACAGGAAGAGAGAGGAAGTCTTACTGTCCTCTGCATATGTAGGCATTGCCTCAACCCATTTTGTAAAATAATCAATGGCTACGATGATGTAAGCATGCCCCCCAACTGAGGTAGGATTACAATGCATGTAATCGATCCCATTAGAGGAAATTTCAACTCAAAATGGGCCTTTTAACTTTTATTCAAATTCCATGTCATCATGTGTTAGCCAACGAAATTGCTTTAAATTTGAAATACCGTATAAGTATTAAACACTTTTTTAATATAAATTTGGGGATAGGTATCATAAAAAAAACTACTTTTTTTGTTTGTATTGTTGACATATCTCCCCGTGTTTTTACTCAAATTTCGATCGGGAGAGCTCNAAAAATACAAAAAAAAAAGTATTTTTTTTCTTTTCTTCCTCCAAAATTAATAAATATTATTTTATTATTTTAACTATTATTTTATTAGTTCATTTTAGGAGGCCCATTTTTTGTTGAAATTTCCTCTAATTCCCATTTGGATAAAGGGCCAATGACAATGACAGGGTGTAACGGAGTAGGGTGGGTGAACTTTTTTGGATAGAAATGTTGATACAATGGGCATTTCTTAATAGTCTCATGACAATCTTTAAAGATTGAAGACCAGAAATAGCCATCGCGAAGGATTTTTTGGGCTGTATCCATCCCATATAGATGACCACCACATGCTCCAGAGTGGAAATCATTCAAAACTTGTTCATCTTCCTCGTGGGTAAGGAATCCTCGAAGAACAGAATCAATACCATGTCTATACAAAGTGTCATTCAAGATGAGGTAGTATTTTGCATGGTGACGGATACGATGACGATTTTCATGAGATAGAGTGGGATGAAATCTTTGTGTCTAGAGATAAATGAGAAAATATCCATACCATGGGTCAATAGTGCTTATCAAGAAGAGGAATTCATTTGGGAATGAATCACTGGGCTTAGATTCCATCGAAGCACAGAGAAGATCACACATGAGCTCAATAAAGACCAAGGATTTCTTTGACGTAGCTTTGGCAAATTCTAGATCAAACTCTTTTAGGATGACTATACATCGAGAATACTTTCCCCTGAGCACCTGACGAGTCAGGATGTAATACATAGGGTTTTGGTCTGCCAATACGGTGGTTGTGCAGAGCAAAATGTGGTGACAAAATTTTTGAACAGCAATGACCGTGGCCAATGCTAATTTATCCATGCATGAGTATTGATTTTCAGAATCCATGAGATTATTACTAGCATAGTAGATCACGTGCTCCTAACCATTGGGATTCTCCTACACCAAAACCATAGCGATGGTAGTAGTGGAGGCAGCAATGTTAAAGAGAAAATCCTTTGAATAATCTGGGGGGTGTATCATGGGTGAGTGAGTCAAAGTGTGTTTGAGATTATCAAAGGCTCATTGGGCTTGGTCATCCCAAAAGAATGGAGTGTCCTTCTTAAGGAGATGCATATAACCGTGTGTTTTCACTGCAAAATTGCAAACGAAATGGTAGAGAAAGTTTTCCTTCCCTTGCAAAATTTGGAGTTATAGAAGGTTGGTTGGGGTTGGTAGGGCTAGAATAGCCACAATTTTCACTGGATCTATTTAGATTCCATCCTTAGAAACCACAAAACCTAACAGGCGTCCCGTCTCAACGTAAAAAACACATTTATGAGGATTGAGCCGTATGTTATAATGACAACATCTTAGGAAAATGTCTCTAAGATGACCATTGTGGTCCTCCCGTCGCTGTGAATGAGCTAGGAGGTTGTCAAGATATGGTTCTATAATATGTTTTATATCTTGAAATGCATAGGACATAGCATGTTGGAAAGTGGCTTCAGCGTTTTTAGGCCAAATGATAACTTCCTATATGCAAAGGTTCCCCATGGGAAAATAAATGTTGTCTTGTGCTGATCGGTGGGTAAAATCTCAATCCGATTCTAACCCAAAAAGCCATCCATAAACGAGAAGATGACACTTCTGGCACAGTTGTCGATAATCTGGTCGATATATGGAGTGGGAAAGTTGTCTTTAGGACAATCTTTATTCAAATATCTGAAAGTGATGCAGACTATAATGGTTCCCTACTTTTTATTGACAGGGCCAACGTTCGATACCCATTCCATCAGGGGTACGAGATAAATAAACCCTACTTTTAGAAGTTTTTCTATTTTAGCTTTGATAGCTGTGGCTTTCCATGGATGGACTTGTCTTAGTTTTTGCCTAATAGGTTTTGCAGTGGGATAGGTTTTGATTCTGTTAACCACAATGAATGGGTCTATCCCAAGCATTTCTTTGTAAGACTAGGCAAAAGCATCTCAGAATTCTTTGAAAAGTACTCGATATGCTTCAGATTCTTCTAGTGAGCAGTTCTACCCAACATGAATGTGATCAAGGGTGCTAGGATTGGTTGATATGTCAATTGGATTTCTTTGAGTAATGTAGCATAGGTTTCCTTTAGAATCTGTGTTTTGCAACAATATAGGAGTTTGAGGTGTTTTGACAATATCAGTAGAAAAAAGGGATGCAAAATCATGGTCTACCGAACTGGTTCTGGGGAGGAACGAGGATCTGTGATGATGATAATCCAATATAGGATCATTTGTACTCATAATATCCATAATGGACTAATAAGAATGGAAAGTCTAGGATAGATAATCCAGAGTAGGAAGAGAGGGTTCTAACCAGTAGGGTAGGTGGTAAGGGTCTGAAGCCACCAAATGAAGGTCATTAGTGTGGTCATCGAAAAAGGTTTGGAGAACATTGTACATTGCTTCATGCAGACTCAACAAGGTGGAATCTGTAATTTTTTTTCCCTTTGGATCATAATAACATGAATAAATCATATTTACCATTGCCATTTCTATGTTAGGAGGATTTTACGAAAAAATACCCATAAGGGAAGAATCCTTGAGTAGGCCTACCCCAATCGACTGGTAAGGAGGAGGGTACTAGCCTAACATAGGGATGCTATTAGCCATAGGGGTGGTAGCATCCAGTGTATATAAATAGAGCTATTCAATGGTTACAATCCTCCCAAAATGTGGAAACTGGACGGTACGAAATAACATTGAAGCGACAGTAGTCATGGCGTAAAACCAATTTCTTCCTAATAGGAGGTTGTAATCTAATGGGGCATCGAGTAATTCCACTTGAATGGAAATGGTTTTTCCCCCAAGCTCGACTGAAAGGGATGGTATGAGACCATGGGGCTATAAACCTCCTCCATCAAAGGCTTTTAGAGTCGTTGGTGACGTTACAAAATTGGGAGAGCCAATATCTTTCCAACAAGATAGGGACAAAACCAAAGTTGACGCCCTTAATCTATGATAGTTCTAAAGATCTTCTTTCCAACTACTTTTGTTATGATTTGGAAAGAGAGTTTGTGAAGTAGTATATACTTATAGTTCTTGACATTAAAATGAATCAAATTATTGTTATTCAGGTCTGAAGCTCCTAACGCGGTTAACACATTTTTGTGTTGTGTAGGAAAAATTTAGAGTACTTCCAAGGTAGACATTGCACATGGTGCCTGAGAAAGATCTTCAACTACATAATAAAACTGGGTATCTCAGGAATTAGTATTAAAAATAGCCTTCCTAAGAGTACTCTTGGGTGGGCGCAAAACCATGTCGATATTAGGTTTCTCGATGGTTAGGGGACCAGTAGACGAGGACTCGGGAGAACCAGTAGAGTGAGCTTTTCCTGAAGAAGAATTGTCCTCTTTATTGTCTATGGGTTTTTCATAACTCTAACTTCGAGTTTGAAAACTAATAATTTCTGAGGACATTATGCAAATTTCCTCTGAAGAACTAGAATTTTCCTGATTAGACATGTAGTCTATCAGTTTTTGTTGAGAGGGAAAAGGATCCGTGAGAAATATTGGGGCAGGATTAGTTTTTAGAAATTGAGTCATTTCTTCACGACAAAAAAACTATTTCATGAAGTGGTCACCTCCACATAGCAGACATGGATATTTTTCTTTTATTTTCCCTTTATTTTTCTCGTTGATGGTTGGTTTTGGATTCTCTTGCTGGTTTCCAGGTTATTTGTTTTTTGCTTTACCTTTATTTTTATTGGTGTCAGGCATTTGTTTACTCTAAATGGAATTCTCCTCAGTGGAAACCTTGGGAGTTGAAGGTGTAGGGATGGAATTTTGGGGTTGCTTGGCAGTTTTTGCTATTGGCAGGGTTTGGATTGAACCAACAATCCCATCAATAGGGGTTTCTGCTGGTGGCTTGGCAGGATCAGTGCTTGGGCAAGGAGCTTGAGGGATCAAGTCATACAACATTTTGGATTGGGAATATAACAAGTCCAGATATTGGGCTCAACTAATGGCTTTCTCTTCGGTAATGGCACCGCCCATAGCCACATCCCGGGTGATTGGAGACAACAAATATTTAGTAAAGAAACCAGCTAACAATTGATCCAGGATAGGAGCCTTAATAAGTCTTCTCTACCTTCTCCACTCATGGATATGATTTGATATGTGGGTGGAGGTGTTCTGACACAAAGAAGTTAATAGATCTGTACCTGTTTCATAACAGATAAGAAGCTGAAAGTGTGTAAGAGAGACAGTTGCCAAAGAACCAAAATCCACAAATGAATGTTGTAGAAGTTCAATGTAGCATTTCGTGGCAGTACTCGTCAAAGTCCACTGGAAGAGTCTTGAACGAACTAAATCATCCGTTATGGAGTTCGAAGAACACCACAAATGGAATGTCATGACATGGTTTTTTGGATCATCTCCCTGCTTCCCATTGAATTTCGGGATGTCTAATGGTAACTTTACCAGAATAGGAGGCCACGAGGGGTTATGTCAAATGGGATTGTTAATCAAATTGGACAAATCAAGCAAGTCCAAAGTTGCTAGGAAATATAACTGGCGATTAGGTTGTACATACTGGTAGTATTGATAGGCCATATAAGTACCAGTAGGACCATATATAGACTGAGAGACAGGTTGTTGAAACTGTTGTTTTGATGAAGAATTGCCAGAAGATCCACCCACAAGGGGTTGATTTCCAGGATCGGGACCATTAGGACCACCAGAGCCTCCAGGAGGAGGAACTCCAGGGCATCCGAGACCACCAAGACTGGCGAGACCACCAGGACCAACTAGGCCACCAGGAGGAGGACTATCAAACCCTCCAGGAACCCTGGGAGGTAAACCTTTGGAGCCTCCGAAACCACTAGGAGGAATTCCACTAGGCCCCCTAGGACCATCAGGACTATCAGGACCATAAGGAGGAAATCCACCAGGCCCTCCAGGACCATTAGGCTCCCCAGAGGGAGGATCTCTATAAGGTGGTCCTCCAAAATCCCCAGTAGTATGTGTAGGTATCCCTCCCATAACTGGCATGTAGGACCAGTTGGTTTGACCCCATGGAGTGAAAGTATTACTAGGATATGGAATTCTAGCATAAGTCATTCATATGCGGGTGGGTTGGTAATTGGTATTTCCTATAGGTACTTGATTTTCTATGTAACCGTACCCCCAAGAGGTTTGATTGGTTACAGGTTGTTCCCCCAAGGGCTGACCTAAACTGGATGGGAGGTTAGCCACTTTCGTATGGGTAGGAGGGACATAGACTATATATTGCTCTATACTAGAGGTATGTCCATGACTAGCTACAATTCCAGTGACAGGTAACATAGGTCATGTCGGGGGTTTCCCCCCAACACTAGAAGGTATTGATGAAACAGTAATTGAATGTTGTTCCCCAAGTGCGGAAGACCCAAGATGATTTGGAACAAACATAATATGGGAGGTGGTGGGGTTGGTATTTTGACCTAGATTATGCGGAGTCACAATGCAAGCTAGAATAGGTTCAATGGGTTTCATAGAATTAGCAAGTGATTGATAACCCACAAGCCAAGGGTCCGGATTACAAGAAAAAACTATTGAGCTAGGTGGTGGTGTACCCAATATGTTATTTATTTTCTTCTCAAGTTCTCTTGCATGGAGAATAGCTGCCTGGTATTGTCTACCTTCTTCTTCATTTGGTGAAATACCTTTAGAAGAGGTTGGACGAGTGCCAAATGAAACAATGGCCTGTCCCATAGAGGTATCCCAAAACGGAGCATTGGGACCATAATCTGGACAGGTAGTATCATCAACATGTCCTTCTATGGGAGAATGAAATGAAATATTACTCCTAGAAGGTTGTTAAACCAATGGAGCATCGTGCGAAGGATATGGATCTTCTCTTTTTGCAACCACATTTCTCCCACTTGGGAGTTGGTAGCAGCTCCTTGGTCGATTGCTTCCATAGGATCTTCTCTTGAAACAGGAATAAAATCAGGTGGCAAGCCCCATACTCTTTTGGACTGTCTTAATTCACCCATTTTGTAAAGTTCCTATCTAACCTAGGGTCTCAAAACTATAAAAAAACATACCAAAATTTCCCTACTCAAGCTATAGGCCAAACAAGCAAACTTAAGTGACTGGAGGAGTTCAGATAGTCCGGTCTCTCACCAGGATTGTCAAGAAGGTTCCACTCGTGATATACCACAAGGGTACGTGTTTAGTAATCTCCCTGAATGTTGTTTTTGGTGTATGGATCCAAGCAAGATGACCAAAGGACTTTTCTCAGATAGATAAGGTATCCTAGTGGGGTCTCCTGATATACGTAAGGTATGTGGGAGCTCAAATCAGTAGTAGTGTTGTCTAATGCACAATCGTTAACAAGGGTCCTTCATATATAAAATCGAGTACCTAAAGTACCTTTCTATATACCTCAACGGTACGTGAAAGGCCGTTCCATATACCGATGGTACGTGGAATAATCATGAAAGTCCCGGGATGTAGCGCAAATGAGTAATGACAGCTCCTACACTTAACGATGCCCGAACACGTCTCTATCCTATCACTCAAATTTCTACGTAAATTTTAAGCCTATAACTACTATTAATTTTAAAGTGGACAGTTAGGTGAATGCATGGAATTTTGACATAAAAAAAGTAAAACCATGCAGATATGTAGATGCAAATATTTCACTTTATTGTTTGAGGTATGGCTACTTACGGCAGGGAGAGACAGTATTTTATTTTCATTTTGAAACCCAAAAATACCCAAACAACTACTTTGAAGAAATAAAATCCAAATACAAGCAACACATTCCCAACTCATTTTTCTTTTTGAAAGCAATCATATGGGTAAGAGTCTCTTTTCCTAAAAGAAAAACAACAAGCACTCTACATGCATATGCAATCTATTTTTTTTATTTTTCTTTTAAACATAGATAGATCTAACTTAAAAATACACTATTTTTTCTTTTGATGAGATAGTACTAATGCAAGAGAGACGAAAGAACAAAGGGAACCTAAAAGCCTGTGAGGCTAATCAGAGATCCAGTGCCCTATGCTCAATAAAAATAATGACCTAATCTCAACAAAAAAAATTCTTTTTAAAAGCAAAAAGAAGTCCTCTATGGGAAAAATGAAATTAAGATCATAATCACATATTTTTTCTTTCAGTCTTTATAAATGAAATGAGAAAGAGATCGAAATGAAACCTAAACTTTCAAAAATTCCTTTCAGAATCACAACCAATAAGCATGAAAGAAAACAAATAATCAACAATCCTAACCTAACTTTTGAATTCTTTCAATCAAACCAATTTTATCCCAAAAATTTTCAACCATGAGCATTCAAATTCAAACAAAAAAGCCTGACAGTCCAAGTCTGAAAGCAACCAAACTCTACTTTTTGCAAAAAATCACAAAAATCTAGTTCTAGAACAGGGCCTACCTAGAACCGTGCTGGAGGAGTCTTGGACAGAGCGGTTCTGGATGAGCACCGCTTTTGGATCACTGCACTCAGGTGGTGGCACCGCTTATGGCTAATGGGGTTCAGGCGGTGGCACCACTTATTTCCTACAGCCATGCACGGTTCACTGAATAAATCCAAAACACAAGGAGAACAAGATTTGAAGTTAAAAATTTCTCAGATCAAGGTAAAGACTAATGAATTGACAATAGAAAAGATCACACAAAGTCAAGGAAGTTCAGATCTGAATAGATCTGAAAGTCTCAAAGAAAAATTCACTAAGTAAGATGGTAGATCTGACTGAATAGGGTTATAGACTGGAGCCTAGATTCAGACAAGTGTTCAAGGACTGAGAAAGATCAGATCAACTGAAATTTGCTTTGTTCCCTAGTGGAGTCCCTAGATTTTTAGTCAAGAATATTGCACCTTTTGTGGACAGAATTTGTTCCTCTGGTATGAATGGTTCAGATCCAAAACAAATGAGTGAATGAAAAATGATGAAAACCTTCCCTGAATGTTGTAAACACCTAGAATAATGCTTTGATGATGAACCTATGTACCTGCATAACATGTCAAACAAACAAGAACATCAAAGCTACCAGAACATTATTCACACATCCATACTAGTGACTAAGGAATCCAGTAACATATACATACGACATCAATACAACATATATGTGGGGCGGAAATCAGCTTTGCATTAAGAAATGAATGAAGAAGCTTACAACCATTGCCTTAGAGTTGAAAAACTCAACCACAATACAAACACCTCATCCACGATAGCTCCAACTTGCTCTCTTGTTCTCTCCAATGGATTGGACTAGATAGTTAATTCAATAGCATAACAAGACTATTCAATTCTCCCCCTCAACTATGGGACATGAGATTTTATTTATAGGGCTCAATGGATAGGGATAGTTGAGATAATTGTGGGTGAGGTGGCCATAAGATCCTACCAAGAGGGATCTCAACTCCAACCAACCTAGATTGATAGGGATAAGGGAGGACACGAGGCTCATGTTCTAGAAGCCGCAAGAATCCTCTTTTTTTTTCCATTTTTACCAAGGGTGCCGCTTTTCTTCCTTTATGACAGAGCATTGAAGGGTAAGAACCGCTTCAATACCAAATCATATATGCAGTGGTACCGCTTTTCTATAACAGGACTCAGGCAGTGCTGAACAAGGTACCACTTATAAGCTAAAGGGAAAGCGTGGTGCTAGGGTTTTTTTACATAGAATTGACATCCAGAGCATGTTTTCCACTCCAAGTTTGGGATTTAGGGAAAACATAGGTTTTAAGGATCTCATCACATGTTGGTGACAGGATTTGGGTATAACATCGATACCCAACATATTCCCAGTTGCTTCAATGAGATTTTGGGACCATTCAGGCCTCTAATTTGGAATAGTTGTTGGATCTTGATCTAGACATTCTTGGGATTTAATATCAATTTCATGTTTATGACTATCATAACCCTCATTTTTTGAATATGAAACATTAGTCATAATATCATCATCTTTAAATGGAAATGAAAGAGAGTTTATACATTCTTTTGCTTTGGCTTGTTGTGGATCATACACCTGATCTTCTTCACATTGCACATTATGATCTATAAAGCACTTTTTGGTTGGAAGGTAGATCAATGTGTATGCCTTAGAATAGTCAACATATCCCAATAGTATGCATTCACTACTTTTGTCCTAGAAGGATTTTTGCTTGTCAGTAGGGATTCTGGACCAATATTTAGAATAAAAACTATCATATGTGAGACATTGGGCTTATGTTCCATCAGTGCTTCGAAAGGAGTGGTCCCAATCATTGATTTGTGAGGAAACCTGTTTTAAATATATGAAGCACAATTGACTTCCTTAGACCATCGATAAGGATTATTGTTCCTTGCTTCTAGAATTCATGTCACAATCTCTTTCAAGGATCTGTTCTTCCTCTCATCCACGACATTCTGTTGTGGTGTGTATGGGATTGAGTGTTCAATTTGAATGCTTGTTGATTCACATATTTGCTAGAATTATCCTTTGACATAATGACCTCCATTTTTGTATCTAAGTGACTTGATCTTACTTTCGAGAGTGTTCTCATCTAAGGCTTTGAAGACTTTGAGTGTCTTAAATACATCATACTTTTTCTTCAGAAAGTGTACCCAGCAGTACCTTGAACAATAATCAATGAAGGTAATAAAATATATGGATCCATTCATAGATGTTTTGGGAATCGATTCAGAGACATCACTGTGTATTACATCTAGTGTTGAGGCAGCTCTTGTTTCCTTACCAACCTCATATGTTTTCTTTGGATGCTTCCCTACCAAGAAACCAGTGAACACTCCTTCAAAATATTTGATGAGAGGAAATCCCTCAACCAAATTGTCATTGTGCGGCTACTGGAGATACTTGAAGTTCAAGTGGTGAAAAATTTGTTGCCAAAACTTTCTTATGTTATTGGCATGAATGAATAAGGAACTCAAATATGAAGCAGGAGGGTAGTGGGAAACCTCATATGCCTTGAAGGAAAGATTTGCATCTCCTTTCACTATCATATTTCCTGTAGAGACTTCAAAGATTTACATCATGTCAGGATCAAATGTTACTCTCTTAGGAGAGACATTATGTGTCATTTGGTATATAGAAAATAGGTGTGCTTACAAGGAGGGAACATAGAGAAAATTTTGGAACACTCCATGCTCAATTTTAATGGAACCTTTATCAACATCTAGGATATGTGAATCATCTCCCATATGTATGCTTGGTCCTCCAGATAGATTAAGAGAAGTGAATGATTCTTTGGAGGAAACCGTGTGGTTGGAATCTACTGAATCAATCAGATAGGCCTTTTACTGAGTAAAGTGTGCTTTCAAAGAATGGCACCTCTCATGTTCTTTAGTCTGGTTTCCAGCTTTATACTTCTTTTTACCTTACGAAAGGGAAATGTTGTTTTGTTCAAGGATCTTAGACATTTGGTCAATGGTCTTCTTCATACACTTAATTTATGGATGAAATCCTCTCATGCGGTAAGAGCATTTAGCTTTTTCAAAATTTATGTTTTTGTTTTTCTTGGAATGAGAGGCTCCATATGAAGGATTCAACTTCTCCTTGGGATTAAAATCAGTATTTTTCTTTTCTTTCCCTCTTTGATTCCCTTTTGTTTACGCATTCTTAGAGTCTACAACTAAAGGGCCTGATTCTTGGAGGCTTTGAGAACTCCCATCTGAATCACCTTATCGTGTTCCTAGATTAATGATTTCAAGAAGGAATCTAGGGATGGCATTCACCAATTTGGAGTGGTCATCCTCCCAAGGTGGAAATTTGAGACAAAAATTGATTCCTCCTTCTCAATCCTGCATTTCTTGCATTCCATGACTAGGGATTTGAATTTAGTGAAAAATAGTTATATTGTGTCAAAGTTATTGGATGTTAGTGCTATCAGCTCATTTTCCAGTATATGGCCCCACATCTAACCTTGTTTTCCAAACAAGGATTTGATATTATCCCATCCTTCTTACGAACTATTGAGTCCATCAAGATGGAACAACAACTCACTCGAGATGTGGATGCACATGTAGCCAAAGGCTTCATCAAGCCTATCCAGATGCTTCAATTTTTCAATATACTATTTGGGTTTGACTGCTCTACCCATGGTCATCCTATATAGGACTTTGTTGTGCAAGGGAATCTGCATATCTTCCCTCCAATAAAGGTAATTTAAGGGTGTAAATATTTTGGGTGCAAGAGCTGCTGAATTCTCAATTTCATAGTTATATCGATAAACAATTATTCAACAAATCTTTTGTAATATCCCAATTTTGACCCCTATTACATTAAAATTGTAAATGATTTCAATATAGTTATTAAATCATGGTGTGGAGCTCAAGGCCAAGGTCCTGCCATGGATTTACTGTTTTATGTATCGACAATTAAAAAAATCAATGCATATGGTTATCGTGATAGCTAAACAAAGTAAACAATTGAGACATTATGTAAATATGCAATTTAATAAAAATACCCACAACTAGCTATGCAATGAAACAAAGAGATGGGGGCATGATTTCCATAAGGAATAGGGAGTGATATTATTCAAACCCTTGAGCCAATAGTGTAATTCCAAATGTCAATGGGAGAACCCATAAAGCTCTCAACTACCCATTTTGTCTTATGTGCCCAATCATTTATTTCTTCCAAAAATTGGTTGAGGCAGTTAATTCCTTGGGAATAGAAGAGTACGATAGACAAATTCGTATTGGGGAAAGCAATCATTTTTTGAAAAAAATATTTTTTCTTATGGGGAAATTTATCACCCAAAAAATGATTCCCATTCCATTCCTCATTCACGTTTTTTTTTCTTCCTTGCCTAGTTGGAGCTTGCTGGGAATTTTTCCTTACATTTTTCTGTAATTTCTTCATCTTCCATGACTAGGAAATCTGTTTTTGTTGTTGCTCAGTGAAATGGCATAATAGAACCACGATTTGGGGGTTTATAGAGGCTGTTTTATTTAATGTATTTCCCAAGAATGTTTTATGCAATCGTATTTCTCACCTAGGCTCGATTTCCCCATTTACCGTTTTCATTTTTTTTCCCAGGACGTTTTTCTTCATACCCAGAACTTGAGTTTTGAAGTTATGTGCATGCTTGTTTTGGTATGTAAAACTTAGGAGTGGAAGAGGCCCATAATTGTATTGATAAACCTAGTGAAGAGAGGAATCTCAAAGAAATATCAAAAGGGGCCAGATAATACTCTAGGCACACCTTGAAGAGCACTTGAAGGGAAGGTATGGCCTGAGGGACTATGTAGAAGTGAAGGGAATAATTCCTTGTGTTGGGTGTATAGGTATTTTGGATGCCAATATAGATAGATATTGTGTATGTGTCCATAGATGTATGGTTGAGCTCACTATCTTATCAATTGTTCTTTTCCACTACCTTAGCATCCTGATAAACCCAATTGTAAATTGGCTTGGCTGAACCTTGGTATGTATTTGGCTATGTTTGATATTTTTGTTCCCTTGTTCCTTGTGGAAATCATGGCCATCTCGGGGGTGGAATTTTTGCTGAGAGGTTGATGAGAACAACTGGCATGTGGTTGGGTGGAACATTGTAGCAACATAGCTAATTGCAGGACATCTCATTTTCAAGATAAGTGCTCTCTTGAATTTAATTATTGCAATGTATTTGTTTTAATGAATTCTTATGAACATATTGAATGTGTTGAAATTTATTTTATTCTGATGTATTTACATGTATTATTCATTTGTACATGTATTTTATTTCAATGCATTATTGTTTATGTTTCATGGGGCTAGATCCTCGGTTATGATAGTAGCAGCAGTGTAGTCGCATCCTGTCTCAGTGAGTAGAGGGGAGGGGACATGAAATATTTGAATGTACCTAAAAATACATTTCAAAAAACTTCAATTTTCTAACATGTCATATCAAACATTTTCCACTTCAAGATGTGCACTTTCTCTGAGTCCATCACACTCGGAGATACTTCTTTGGAAAGAATGCAAAGGGAGAAATGTAATTATTCCAGGAGCTACGTGGAAACTCAATTGATTTTGGTGCAAGCATGGAAGTTTGTGAGGTTTGTTGTTGTACTAAACATAGGCTCTGATACCATGTTAAATTTCATGAACCATGGATATTGAGGCATGACTGAAAGCAATCTAAAAGGAAGGTTTCCCCAGAATTAACAATTCAATGTAAACTAATCAATGGATTCATGACAGAAATTGCATACACATCAGACAAAAATTGGTGAGAATATCATTACATTGATTATCATTCATGTCATTGTAATACAAAAGGAATACCATAGGAAGAACTCAAATTCCTTTGGGAGGATTCGAATTGACCAACTCAAGATGACTCATGCGCTAACTCACTGTGATAAAAATCAACACATGAGATTAATAGTGCAACTCTAGATAACTAAATTAGTCTACAATTAGTTAACTTATGAGGGTAGGTGAAAAAAGGATCCCAAACTCCCTTGAATCATGAAAACGGGTTCTAGGCTAACTTATTGTGATCTAACTGATGGTAAATGGAGAATAACTGAACATAGTTGATTACCTACCAAGGTCAACTGAAAGAGACTATTGGTGGCACTCATAGAGGGTTACTAAATTATAGGGAGTGGTACCTAGGGCACCTAAACTCATGCATGAAGACACATTAAGTGGTAAGTGGATCCCAGGTGTGTCCCCCATACACTCGTGAAGTGATGATGAACTCCTAATTTAGTAAAATAAACCAAATAGACTATGTGGGAAAATGGAGGATTAATTAAACCTAACACCATTGGGAATTAGAGTAGTTTCTTTGTAGATAGTAGGAAGTTAACATAAGATGTCAAGTGAATGTACGAGTCTTTCCACTCATTAAAGGTATTCAATTATCGTGCAAGGGATAAACTAATTTTTCTCTAATTTAATTGAATTTTATGTTTCTTAAGGATTTCTCGCATTCTCTTGTATTTCACTGAGAAAATTTGATAATTTTTATTGTTTTGATGCATATTTGTTTGGTTCTCTCTAATAAAGTCTTGTTCTTATAGTTTATGATTTCCAAATTCTTATCTTTCTCCCCTCAGTGATTATCAATGAATTTCTTATTTTTTTAATAAAATTATGTATGATTTACCAGACAATTTTTTTGGCTCTTGGTCTTCTACGGATGCTAGCAGGAATTATTTAGGATTGTAAAAGAATAAACTCTCTATAAGACTTTTCCCTTATAAAATGTTGCATGTATGCAGGAAACACATGAAAAGGAGGAGCATATTTTACCAAATATAGAAATAGTTGTTGGGTATGATATGGCAGGAGGAAGTCGAAGCACCAAACTTTCACACAATATTATTTGTGTAGTAGCAGAAGTTGCTCCATACTAAAAGATAGGAGGTCATGGAGATGTTTGTGGTTCTCTACATATTTCCATTTCTTCTATAGGACACCAGGTGGTGGTGATATCTCCAAGATACATAAATGGTGTGATAAATGAGAGGTACAAAGGGGATTTTGAT
Organism: Pseudotsuga menziesii; assembly: GCA_001517045.1. Lineage (NCBI taxonomy): Eukaryota > Viridiplantae > Streptophyta > Pinopsida > Pinales > Pinaceae > Pseudotsuga > Pseudotsuga menziesii. Next base: position 607,422 of record LPNX010957630.1, on the reverse strand, counting down.
GTTTAGTGTCGTATTAAAATAGTTTGCTTTGAAAAGGAACATCAAGTTGCATTTTTTCATGAGTACATGGCTGGAATTGATTGGGTACTCTCTCTCTCTAGAAATAATAAAGGATTTTCCTTCCATTTTACTTCTCCATATAACTACCTATTGTCTTCTTTAGTTTGAAGCATCGTTTACATTCTTTTTAATGTTTTATTTTCTATATTAAACTTTTGGGTAGTATGTTATTTGAAATGTAATACTAAAAGAGATCATTTAATAATGTGAAACTCAACAAATTGAGGAGGCATACCTTTTGGATTGACTTGGGTACATCAGTCATCTAATCACAATTTAAATGTTTATTAAAAATGAAATATTAGTATGAGTCAATACATTTTCAAGCCAAAGGATCACCTCAATGATTGTGAGGCAAGAGGTTGACTTGAGTCACGACTCATTAACAATTTAACACCTTTTATTATTTCATGGTTTCCCCTCACATTATAGAGCATATATTTGAACTTGAATCTTCTCTACCTCTTCTTGTACAATTTCTCTAGCATGCACAAAAGGTTACAGGGTACCAAATTCTTTAGATCAGTTTGTGTAGCAGGTGAAACTATTATGAGAGTATTTGTCTCTCCTTTTCATCAAAGTCCCTTTGATTGCAACAGTAGGGAAAAATTAATACTAGAAACTTCCTTGCACTTCTTTTTTCATGTATCAGTTGAGCGTGGTTAGTAATTACATTCCAAGAGTGACAAATGGTCAACTAAGGTTATTGAAGTTGAGTCTACTCGTATAGAATTTTAGGGAAGAAAACCCCAATGTAGTTGACCAAGGGGTTATGGAACCTAACTTTGCTTCCACTTCCTGGTTGATTTACAACATATTGCCATCTGCCATGGCCACTTGCCATCTTGTTAATATATTGATCAATAGTCGATTATCATTTAGTAGGGTTGAAGTTTGGCAGAGGTGGTATTTTGAGGATTGGAAATTAGAATTGGCTCTAGATGCAGATGCAAATGTTTGTGGAATGTTTTCACTACCCATTTAATGATTTTCATTTTATTATTAGCTTTCTATGATATTTTAAGCCCTTGGAACTGCCAAGAACAAGAATGTAATAGATAAATGTATACAATTAATGTTCATTGTTTATGCATAAACACAAGGAGTAGGGTAAAATCCCAACATTTTGGGCCTTTCCTAACCAATTTATTTCCCCAATTACATCAATTTTGGAGATCACATCAATTTCAATTTTGTGTTGTTGTAATGCCAAATTTGTTTGTGGATATTGACAATGTGGATATGGTCTTCACTATATTCCTGCATATCATTCATGTAGAAGTGTTCCTATGGTTTTTCATTGGTTAAGGAACCTATATCCTACACTTCTTTACTAGAATGCATATGAACCTTGAAATGTCAAGCATCCCAAGAAATTCAGTCTCTAGTAGCCCTATAAGATATCATGATTCACTATTGATATCAGGGACTATTTTTTGTCTACAAATGATGGTACAAATGGTGATTTCAGGGGTCTAAACTCATGCCATGAATTGACAAATGTAACCAAAACTAATAAAATTTCCGACTTAAAAAATACAACAGACTGTGAGATGCATTTGATAGAATGCAAAACTGCTATTTCAGTGTGATTTTTTTTTTCTTATCTGTGCCCAAACAACTAAAGGAATAAAGGTTCCCATGACTGATCCCTTTATAGTCACGTGACTAATACCGCATTGTTTTCCCCAACAATTTAAATGAATCGATATTTGCTAGAAGTGCCTTGCAAAACCTTATTTCTTGTAGCATTTGAATGTCTAACTATATTTCTTTCACAACCATAAAGACATCTCTCAAGGGATTTCTTTAAGTATTTTAAGCAACATTTTTTCATTAAAAAGAGTTACTATGGAAAGGAGATAAGACCATCACCATTACTGTCAAATTGCATGAATAACTCTCATTGTGGATAATGAAGTTTTTCGCACGATTGTTAACCTATCAAAGATACGCCCCTGATAATGTTAGAATCCAATCATGGAAATACAGGAACTACTTCTCGCACCAGGTCAATAGGAGTCATAAGTAATTCACCATGAGGATTTCTAGATGATGCAAAGTATTCACATACTTGAAAGAAATGAAACTATATAGTTTTAATATGTTCCAAGAATATGAAGATGACTAGTAATAACTAAGAGCAGTAATTAATTTAAGATCAAACCTTGAAGACAATATTTATATAAAAGCACAAAGTTTCATAAAATGGCAGATATTTAAGTTAGAAAGAAGTGCAACTTACAAATAAGGATGGTATACGTTACATTTCTCCAAATAAATCTCTTCTCTTGTGAATTAATTGGACTGCTTATGAAAAAAGATTACAACATACTTGATATATTTACAAAACAAATACAAGTAGTGAAATGGTTCAACTGATTAAACTACAATAGTCATCCATCATTATTTGAATGTAACCTTCCATTAAATTAGCTTCTCATTTTCCTGATAAGTATTGTTGTATTTCAATTTCCAAAAGGAGATAAAACTACCTTTTCAGGAGAACTTCACATCCTTATTCTCCTCTCATAGTTGAAAAATAATTGTCTCTTATATGAATCTTCCATACATTAGAAGAAACTCCTATTGAAACACTATGGATGCATGTTCAAACCAATTATCATCATGAAAGTCCAAAAAATGTTGGAAGACAATTTTGGGGTAAGTTAGTTGCACAAGGTCAAATATGCCACACAAGATGGAAAATGGCGTGCAAGGCGGATTAGCTATATTTTATGTATTTTGGTCATATTTTGTACATTTGGATGACATTATGTGAATTGTGGTCATTATTTTGTAGATTCTGTTTAGAATTAGTTAGGAAGTTGGCTTAAGTGGACCACCAATGTAAATGCACAATCTTATAAATAGATGTAGAATTGCAAATGATAAGTCTTCTTCGACTTGGTTATTCACTTGGATACTTTTGAGGAGTAAGATATGAGTATGAAATGAGATACTTTGATCTATGTATGTGAGCTAAGAAATTTTTTGGAGAATACATGTTTTGTTGCAAAGGTTAATATGACATGACATAGATTGAGCAGAACCATTGTGTATTTTTCTATCTTCTTGTTTTCCTATTTTCTACAATCCAAATGTGAATGCGATGTGTATATGTGCATGATGTGATGTTTCTCTTCTATTAATGATGATATACTATTAGATCTGTTTATGCTTCGATGTATCTATTGCGATCTAAGTATGTTGATCTGATCCACTGGAAGATGGCATGATTATGTTAATGCGTAATCTAAATAATTAGATATGTTGAATAATGATGTGTTGATTTGATGAGTAGATGCATGATCCTCCTTCATACTGCAGAAACTTGGTTCTGAGATCTCTTCCTCAAACATCTCAAGTGGGACTTCATCTACTTTGCAGGTGTTGTCGGACAGGGTAAAACATGTCTGGGATGGTACTCAGGGAGATTGCGGTAGTTTGGGTGTTGACAAAGAAGTGAACCCATGTCAACAGGTTTTGCATCAACAAATGGTTCCATTGCTGAGACCTCAGTATGAAGGGAGGGAGGACATGTTGTGGAATCCGATGAGACTGGAGCTTCAATACTGGTTTGACCAGAAGGTGCAGGAAGTTGCTGAGAAAGAGAATCGAAATGTTGGACTGGCGATGGAGAAGTGAATAGTAGAGTAATTGTATTCTGTTCCATCTTGTATGGTTGGTTAGCGTGACTAAACTATTGAAAGAAAAATTTCCAAGGAGGTGAACCAACTAGCTAGACCCCAGAGTTGATCCAATAGTTGCAGGAGGTAGACAACAAAGCATCAAGGGTTGTTGAAGTCTGGCTTGACAGTATTTTGGAGGGCTATACCACTGAGTTCATGGTCGAAATAGTTAAATATTATAGCGACGTAGAAAGGGAGTTATTCAACGGAACAAGATGTAGGTTTCTGTTATCATTGCAATTGTATATTAAGATGCTCATTTGTGAAAAAGGCATATTGAAGATGAACTCCGTTGAGTAGAAATATGGTGTGTGGAGGTTGCGGGTATCATGGAGATGAGGGTTGGATGGAATGATATGGGGTAGATGGATGGAAGTTACGACAGGATTGTGAGGGAAGTCTAGGAAGGAAGTGGTCTTACGAGAGGAGGAGCAAGGTTTTGACAAGAGAAGAGCCAGAGGACAAGATAGAGTCATGTTGCGAGTGAAATGTGAGACCGCAAGAGAAGAACACAAGGGACGAAGTGACCCTACAGTGACAAAGGCGATGAACAGGCTACACCCAAGTTCGAGGAAAGACCAACCCAGAGCAACAACATACCCAAACCTCTGTGCACTACACCACACTCAGGAAGAAACACAAGTTCGACACCGACTTGTCTGATGTGTCAAGAACACTCTAATAGTAACGGATCATCGACTATAGGAGGAAGGCCGAGGATGGTGAGCGATGATGTGAAGTTACCCCTTGTTTCATGGAAATGGGACTAATGATATCGAGAAATACTAGTTCTTGTGTGAAGCAGTGTATATTGTCAAACAAACTACATATGATGATGTCAAGAAGGGCCAATTGGCGATGAACCTTTGAGGTTATGCACTCAAATGGTTCATAAATTTTATACAAGTACCTATGGTGAATCCAACAAAAACACTAGCTGAAGTTAAAAAAGGATTGATTGAAGAATTCAGAAAACAAAAATATGAGAGGCAGTATATCACAGAACTGAAGGAAATTAAGTAGTATCCAAATGAAACTATCTTGGATTTAGATCAACAATTTAAGACACTAATGGAAAGAGTCAAATTTGAGATGAGTGATATTCAACATAAATAATGGTTCATCGTAGTGTTGCTATCTCATATTAGACTACCTTTGATGCAACAAAAGATTGTGACATAGAGCAAGGCTCTGGGTGTTGCGATGAAGTTAGAAGCTTCACCTGTTGGCGAGAATGGAGTCGGTATGAACCGGATTCAAAGACAATTGGAGAATATGACCCTCTAGCTACAGGATATCAAGAAAGGAAAAGAGCATCATGAGGAAGTGTGGTGTACTCGATGTCGCGCAGAGGGACATCATAAGGATCAGTGCCCAGATTTTTGAAACTACCTATTATCAGGAGTGCCAAACCCATCAAGTTATGGTGGTATTCCATGGTGCCATATCTACCAAGTTTATGGGCATTGAAATGAAGATTATGGATATATTTAGAAGATGGTCATGAATCCAATGAATATATACTACACATTTTGCTGATCTATTGGGCATGAAGATAAGGATTGTCGTGCATATGATCTACTTCACGACATAACCATGGACATGTTCTATGTGAAGCATTAGAGGAAATTTCAACTCAAAATGGGCCTTTTAACTCTAATTCAAATTCCATGTCATCATGTGTTAGCCAATGAAATTGCTTTAAATTTGAAATACCGTATAGGTCTCAAACATTTTTTTAATATAAATTTGGGGATAGGTATCATAAAAAAACTATTTTTTTTGTTCATATTTTCAATATATCTCCCTATGTTTTTACTCAAATTTCGATCGGGAGAGCTCATTGGATGGAGAATTAAATTTCGCATCCAATTATTACCCACTCGGAATACTTTTGAGGGCCCCTCTACCCCCAAAACAAGAAATACCAAAATAAACGTGATGTTAAAATCATCATCATGTTTTTCAAGTATTTCTTTTTTGGGGGGTAGTGAAACCCATCAAAAGTATGTTGAGTGGGTACTCATTGGATGAAGAACTTAATTCCACATCCAACAAGCTCTCCCGATCGAAATTTGAGTAAAAACACATGGATATATGTCAAAAATACAAATAAAAAAGTAGTTTTTTAATTTTCTTCCTCCAAAATTAATAAATATTATTTTATTATTTTAACTATTATTTGATTAATTTTCCTTAGGAGGCCCATTTTGAGTTGAAATGTCCTCTAATGGGATAGGACCATCGAACAATACAGCAACTGCAGCAGTAGCCGTAGTTGGTACAGCCACCACCTCAACCGTATTTTGTATCGCAGTCATAGCCCCAAATGCAGTTTGCACCGCAACCACAACCACAGATACAATTTGTATTGAAACCACAGTTTGTCTCACAACCATGGTACAATCAGATGCAGATGGCTCCATAATAGCCACACTATGCTCAATTGCAGAAGTATGTTCAGTAGTATCTAAATCCCCTGCAGCAGCAATTCAATCAACCGCAGTATCAGCAACAAGGATGATTTCATGGAGGATTTTGAGGAGGACGAGGTGGAGGCTTTGGCCAAGGAGGAGGATGATGTCACAGACCAGCGAAATGTTATAATTGTAGAGTGTTGAGACATTATAATAGATATTTCACACAATTTCAAACACAATGTACTTATTGTATCGTTGTTGACCACATTGTTGAGAACTGTCCATAGCTGATCGCGAAGTGGCAAGAAGGAAATGTTCCGCAGTTGCAGAACCAGAACTAGAACCAATTGCAGAATCAAAATCAGTTGGTACCTTATATGTATATTTTTGGTATTAGAATGGAAGGCTAAGTTATTTACAAGATGAATGGAACTCTAGTTGTCACTGTACAACCTTATATTCTCCTTCTTCTTACCTAATTTCTCCATGAACCTATGCAACCAAATCATCTCTTTACCATCCTCTATAGAAGAAACATACTTTGCTTCCATTGTTAAAATTGCAACAATCATTTCAATTTTGAAATCCAACTTACCATTGTTCCACCTACAATAAAAACATACCATGTGGTCATCCTCATGATGTGTTTATCACTTGCCATATCTGCGTCAACATATCCTTGTATAACAGTGTCTAAACCTCCAAAACATAATGCATGAGAAATGGTACCTCTCAAATACTTGAGAATCCACTGTACTTCCCTCCAATCATCTTAACCTGGATTGTTCATATACCTTCTCACAACTCCCATTGCATGTCCAATATCTGGTCTTGTGAAAACCATGACATGCATCAAGTTTCCAACCACTTATGAATAGGGAACCTTAGACATGTATTCTATATCCACCTATTTCTTGGGAGACATCTCCTTACTTAGTTTGAAATGGTTGTCCAAAGGTGTACTAGCTACTTTTTCATTCTACATTCTAAGCCTCTCCAACACCTTTTCTATGTACTCACCCTAAGATAATGTCATATTGTGATTTTTCTTTTCTCTTGTTATTCTCATACCAAGGATTTTCATTGTAGCACCCAAATCCTTCATCACAAATGATTTAGCTAGTTTCCTTTTGACCACATTTATATCTTGCATATTAGACCCTGCAAAAATCATGGCATCCACATACACTAACAAGATAATATATCTTCCATTATCTAGACTCTTGAAATAAACAAAATAGTCATAATTACATCTACTATAACCCTATTTTTTCATAAACTTGTAAAATTTCAAATACCACTGTCTTGGAGCTTGTTTCAAGCCATACAAGCTCTTATTCAACATGCAAACCAAACTCTCCTCCCCTTTTTCCTCATACTCATGTGGCTATTGCATATAAATATCTTCCTCCAAATCCCCATGGACAAAGTTATTTTTTACATCTAATTGTTTAAGATACAAATATTCTACTACTACTAGACTTAAAATAGTCCTAATTGAACTCATTTTCACAATAAGAGAAAATATTTCATCAAAATATATAACTTTATTTTGTGCAAACCCCTTTACAATTTACAACAATTCTATCCTTATACTTCTTATTTCCTCCTTCTTCTTCCTTCAACCTGTAAACCCATTTATTCTGCAATTATCTTTTACATGCGGGAAACTCAACCAAATCCCAATTCTGCTTTCTTACTAATGAGTCCATCTCCTCATTCATCCCTTTCTCCCACTTCTTTCTAGCTTCCACCTGCATTGCTTCTTCATAACATTCTAGTTCATCGGAATTTATCATTAAGAAATAATATGGTGAAGGAAAATCATTCAGTGGGTCTACTTAGCCTGGTATATCTTGTTACACTTGCAGGAGTTTGAGGTACCTGATGTTGTTCTTGATTTTATGGTAACTTTAGAACTTCATTTCCCATTTATTTCATCAAGCATTGTGTACTCTATGTTTTCCTTTTCCTCTTTATTTCCATGCAAATGATCTTTGTACATATTATTTTCATTGAATACCACATCTCTACCCCTAACGATTTTGTTATTTTCATAATCCCATAAGTGATAACCAAAACCATCTAACCCATACCCAATAAAGGTTCATTTCTTGGATTTAGTCTCAACCTTTTTTCTATTTTATTTATCAATATGGACAAATGATTCACCACCAAAATTTACTAGAAATGAGTACTTTACCTTTTTACTTGTCCATTCCTCCTCTAGAATCCCACCCTCCAAAGCACTTGAAGGCCCTCTATTTATTAAGTAAACAACAATATCTACAACATCGACCTAAAACTATAAGGGAAACCCTGCATGCAATCTCATACACCTTGCACGCTCCATGATCATTCTATTCGTCTTTTATGACACATCATTTTCTTGTGGTGTTCCTCGAACTATATTCTCTCTATTAATCCCATGGTATGAACAATAACTATCAAACTCCTTGTTGCAGTATTCACCTCCATTATCGGATCTAAAACACTTCAATCACTTCATTGTGTCATTCTCAACTAAATCTTTCCACTTCTTAAAATTAGCAAATCACAAGATTTTCGTCTAATGAAATAAACCTATTTTTTTTAATTGCATCATAAATAAAAGTAACATAATAACAAGAGCCACAAATATATTGTACTTGAGACAGTCCCCATACATCTGTATGCACATGATCTTACTTTTCACTCTTCTTCGGTTTCCCAACCCTAAGAAATATGACTCTCTACTATTTTCCATAAACACAATTCTCACAGAATTCCAGACTTACCTCCTTTAGATATTGAAGCATTTCCTTGAGTGAAGAATCTACATCCCTTTCTCACTCATGTGTTCAATCCTACGATGCCACAATCCTGCACCTATTTCTGTAGAAGCTACAGACATAGAATAATTAGTATTATAAGGAAATAAATACAAAGTACCTATCCTATCTCCTTTTGTTATTACCGGTTCTCCTTTTGTGATCTTACACCACGTTCTTCCTAATGTAGAAAAACACCCACTATCTCCCAACTGCCATGTTGAGATTAAATTTCCTTTCATAGAAACAATATGCCTTATATATTTTAGTAGCAGTTCATTTCTGTTATTTAACTAAATTTGTACCTTATCCATTCCAACAATTTTACACAGTTCATCATCCCCCTTTAAAACATGTCCAAAATTACCTCGAACATAATCATGAAAGAATTTCTTATGGGGTGTAGCATGGCATGAATCCCATGAATATACTATCTAGTAATCACTAGTATTATCTAATGCAAGAATCAAAGCATCATGTAACACATCACCTACTACATTAGCTTCATGAGTATTTTCTTGCTACCTGTCTCCTTTCTTCTTTGGAGCTCTGCAGTCTTTCTGTAGATGTCCCCTCTTACAACTATTCTAGCACTCTATATTTCCCAATATAGACTTGCATCTTCCCTTTTTAGACTTTTTGTGATCACTCGGGATATTTCCTCCTACTTTGTCTTTCCCTTCTCTCCATGGTCAATGCATTACCTGATGTCTCACCTATGTTTTTTCTTCCAATTTCCTCACTAAGAATAACACCAACAACCTCATCAAATTTAAGATTGTTTGAACCATATACATAGTTAGTTACAACCATTACCAATCCATTCCATATTTCAAGAAATGCACACAAGATTAGAAGATGCATAACCGCATCATCAAATTCACTTCTACAGAACTTAGTTGATTAGAAACCATATTAAATTCATTTAAATGGTTAGCAACAGATCCACCTTTTGAATTTTTCATATTAAATAAATGCATCATTAGAAATACCTTATTGGAAGCTGAGGTTTTTTCATATAACTTAGCCAATGTTCTCATCACACCCTCCATTGTATTTTCTTTTGAAATATTAAAAGCCACTGGCGAAGCCAGACACAATCGTATTTTTTCGAGTTCCTTTATGTTAAGAACCTCCTATTCTTCGTCCTTCATAGTTGCTGATTAATTTTGTTTTCCACCCAATGGTAAGAATATATTATTTTGGTACATATAGTCCTCCATTTTCATCTTCCATAACTGGTAGTTATGGCCGTTAAATTTCTCAACTTGAAACTTTCCTTATTCTATCATTGCTCCCACCCGAACCAAGAACCCTTCTTTCCTATGAGTTTACCATCCAAATAGAAATTTTAGCTATGATACCAATTGTTAGAAAAAAAATCACATAGAAATAACAATTAAAGAAGATGCACATATTAAACACATGAACACATTACAAGAGAGACACCAATATAATGTGGTTCACCCAAGATGGGCTACACCCACAAAGAAATTTTTAGTGCTTTATTATTATACCATTCAACAAAATGAAGGGATAGAATGTGTAGCAAACCTGTTGCACTTTCTCTTTACTCTCTCATAGTCTCTCTCACACAATCATAAATATCACTTTTACAATGCTACAATACAATACACAATCATATTACAATGGTTTCCTTTTATAGGGGAATTACCATGGGAAAATACCATGGGTCACCCAATACCATGGCCCATAAACTATTGGCCAACAAATATCTCAAATTTTTCTTTCAAGGGCGCTGCCCACTGGCCCCTGAACCCCCTTGATTACGGGGACAATATCCACCTGCACCCATCTACTAGGACAAGTGTACAATAAAGTTGGGGTACAAACACAGATAAACAATAAAATCTCTAAATCAAGAAGATCAGGCTTGACAACCAACATTAATTGCTTATATGTGGTGTCATTTAGGGTTAATTCATGGTCATGGTGCCTCTTAGTGGCATGCTTATCTTTTCGTATTCGTGTTAGTTGTCATGTAAATGACTGCTACTTAGGTGAACAAATAAATTTATGAGTCCCATTTTCATCAACCATGGATCTACGACCTTGAATGAAAGCAATATGAAAGGAAGGCTACAATAGAATTAAAAATTCAATGTAATCTGATCAATGGATTAATGACAGAATTTTCATACACATCAAACAGGAATTGGTTAGACTATGAAAGTCGGAAAGCGGTAGCCCATGGTATGTATGCTTCAGTTATAGCACATAGAAGATTAACCAAGAGTTGAATATGTTAAGTCTTCTGTGTATGAGTTATCAGTGCTTGATGCATGCTAGTTGCAGTTACAGTGTTAAGTGATTTCTGCATATTAGTTCAGCAAGTTGGGCATAATTGATGTTAAGCATATTAGACTATACGAGTCTAAGTGAGGCTGTTTAGCTTAACTATTATACTAAAAGAGGAGCCTTTGGACCGTGAGAGTCATATTGGAGTCTTACTATAGAAGATATTGCATTATAGAAAGGCGATATCGCACTGTCGAAGGAACCACGGTGTAAGATATCGTAGTATAAGAGGGCAGCCGAGGAGATAGTTTGCGCATCGCTCTAGAGGTGGCGATGCGATAAGAGATCGCTCCCTCCTAGGGCCAGCGAGTAATAAAGGTCACCACCGCAGAGAGATCCCGCCGGCTAAGAAGAGTCACGAGACCCTAGGATGCTACAGAACCCGGTTGAGGACACTTGAGTCTTCAGCCAACCCATCCAAGATCACTTCGGGTGAGACTTCAGACCATTCTGCGGTCTAACACTTCTACCATCTTGATGCCAAACAGGAATGAAAAGGGTTTTTTCTTTACGGTATTCCATGTGGAATTTTTTACGTAAATCTCTAGTATATATATACTGTGTAATTATGCTTCCTGAAGTCTTTTGATTTACCTTGATACCAATGAACTACCTCAATAGTCCTAAATATTTCATGGTGAATGCTTCACTGAAATATAACTTGATTCCTATCAATCCAGTAGCAGAGTTGCTACTAATGATAAAACCATCCACATATAGGAAAATGAACAATAATGAGCCCCTTCTATGTTGCATGTAGAAATTGTAGCCAGATCTGCATCTCTCAAAGTTCTATGACATGGGAAAGGAATCCATCTTGGAATACCATGCCCTTGGGGCTTTCTTGAGCCTATAGAGATATTTCCTTAGTTTACAGACTAAGGATTAATCTTTAATGTACCCCTCATATTTTCTCATATATATCTCCTCTTCCAAATAACCATGGAGGAAGGTTCTCTTCACATCCATGTGATGTACCTCCCACCTTTTCGAGTGTGCAATTTCCAAAACTAGTCTTATCGATCCCATTCTTGAAACAAGAATGAATGTATCATTGTAGTCCATCCCATGGACTTCTGAGTATCCCTTTGCCACCAACCAAGCCTTGTACTCGGTTTTGGTTCCATCAGTTGCTAGTTTGGTCTTAAATATCCATTTTCACTAAACATACTTCCTTCCATGAGGTAAAGTGACAAGCTCCCATGTCTTGGTGTCCTGTAGCGAACCATACTCATCATCCATAGATTCCTACCATCTTGAATCATGGAAAACATCTTTGAATGAATGAGGATATGAACTCATCATCATAAAACACATCTCTGTGATAAGTGGATCTAAATTGGAAAGTGCAACATGTTCATTATGATATAGGGACCTTTTTCTTCTTCTGTCATCTCGATTGTAGTCAGGAATATAGCACCTTCTGGGGACAGAAGTTGTTCCTCTTGTCTTAATGGTTCAGATCCAAAACAAATGAGTGAATGACAAAGGATGAAGACCTTCCTTGAATGTTGTAAACACCTAGAATAATTTTTTGATGACGAACCTGTGTACTTGCAGAACATGTCAAACAAACAAGAACATCAAAGCTACCAGAACATTATTCACACATCCATACTAGTGACTAAGGAATCCAGTAACATATACATGCGATATCAATACAACAAATATGTGGGACGGAAATCAGCTTTGCATTAAGAAATGAATGAAAAATCTTACAACCACTGCCTTAGTGTTGACAAACTCCTCCACAAGACAAAATCCTCATCCACGATAAATCCAACTTGCTCTCTTGTGCTCTCTAATGGATTGGACTAGATAGTCAATTCAACAACATAACATTACCATTCAGTTCTCCCCCTAAACTATGGGACATGAGCTTCTATTTATATGGATCAATGGATAGGGATAGTTAAGAGAATTGTGGGTGAGGTGGCCATAAGATCCTACCAAGAGGGATCTTGACTCCAACCAACCTAGAGTAAGAGGGATAAGGGAGGACATGAGGATTATGTTCTAGAAGCCTCGAGAATCCTCTTTTTTTCCATTTTTACCAAGGGTACTACTTTTATTCCTTTATGACAGAGAGGTGAAGGGTAAGAACCAATTCAAGACCAAAACATATATGCGGTGGCACCGCTTTTCTATAGCAGGACTCAGGTGGTTCTAAACAAGGTATTGCTCATCAGCTAAAGGGAAAGCGCGGTGCTAGGGTTTTTTATGTAGAATTGACATCCAGAACATGTTTTCCACTCCAATTTTGGGATTTAGGGAAAACATAGGTGTTAAGGATCTCATCACATGTTGGTGACAGGATTTGGGTATAACAGAATGCCCCCCAAAGCATGATTCTTAGAGGGATACGATAAGCGAAAGATTTGAGAGAACAAGTTATCACTTCAAGGTAACATTCAACTTGATCAAAGAGTGTCAACGAGTAGGAATCTGCAATACATAAATACTTTTGACTCATAGACAAATGTACCAACTCATGGTTGTAGACCAATACAAGGAAGATCCATGAGGGGAATAAACAACCATGGATACTAGAATACAACTTAGATCAACGTGATAGAGGAATCAAACTTGGACATAGCTACCAAACATATAACATAGATATATGTCATACAGATGCAAATTTGAGCATAGCCATGACCATACAAATGTGGATCCATGCTTGATATACAAAACTCCATCACAACCTGGAGAAAGCAATGAGTGCTAAACAAGTACCCAGGGTCTTTGTCTCATTTTCCACAAAGTATGATTCTATCCATGTGATTACAATGTTCTAAAGCCAAACATGGTAGAAACCACTTGTTTATCAGCCAATGATGTGAACCACTAACAAGTGTGAGGGAGATCATCATTGATGTCGATGATTCCCAAGGTACCCTAGTACAATCTACTGAGTGTGAATATATGTCCTAATGTCGAACACCTAGTCAATTATATCGATCAAAGGTCAATGATGTGAACCTATGTTGAGAGTGAGAGAATCTGTCATTGAGGCATACAAATCTCAAGGTACTAAATTTGTTTCTAAGACTGTTTCCCGGATGATGAGCTAATTTCGACAGGAATAGTCTCGTCGAAGGAGGGCCATGATGAATCCGACATCGATGACATGAAAATAGGAACAAAGTTCTGGAATTATGTGAATGAGGTAACCATAATACTATCTCAAAAGTACTGACACAAAGACTGTTTTGACTGCAGAGGTAAACTTATTCAACTTCTGTTTGAACATCAGGCGGCATGACAAAAGACTTGGCAGCATGACTAGACCAGACAAACACACAGTGTGACGGTGGACAATGCATTCTTTTGAAAGACTCAAAGGAGTGACATGAATCATGAAAGTGGATCGTCATGAAAATCAGCTGAATACCCAATTGACTGAAATAATATGCAGACAAGTGCCATGTTCAAAGGTAACGACAAACTGCCATTTATTTTTAAAATGATTCCCTTCCCATAGTTTCCCCATCATGATTGATGAGTGCCTCTTTTAATTTTTATGAGTTCAAAGAGGGTAACAAACACTCGTTGTAGCTCATCTGAAGACCATTCCAAACTCATATGTTTTATGAACATGAGAGAGGATGGTTTCTTTCCCAGAAGAGGGTCTCTCAATGTTTAATTTAACAACTACAATGAAAGTTAACTTGGTATCGTTCATGTTTAGAGAGTTTGAATGACCACAGAAGAAGACTCCACAGGGTCCTTTTTCATAAAATAGTTCATCTGAACTGAAAAAGTGATAACCTACCGTTATATGAACAACTCTTGAAGTGCTTTAACAAGTGTGAAGAAGACAAGATCACTCGACAATCTTTTCGTATTTAAGGAGCCCAAAAAGAGTTTAAATAAGACTCCACTAGGTCGCTTTTCACGATGAGAGATTTTACGAGTTTGAAAAGATTCAGAAAAGGACTCGAACCTTTGATACTATGTTTAGAGAGCATGACCAAAGTGTCACAATAAGTTCTCAAAGATTTTTTCCATTTTATGGTAGTACGAAAAAGTCAAAAACAAACTCCCAAAATTTTTACTCCTACTGCTCTTTATCCTGCAACGACTTAAAAAAAATGGTTAAACTCTCCAATAAACAACATTAAAGGATTATGACTGATAGATTTTAAAAACTATGACATTCCAAAACCTAGAATGTTTATAAAAGTTATGTAAATTGTAAGAAAAAAACATTTTACTATTTACCCATAGTGAAGAGCCTTTGGAGAAGTTTCTTGGCCATATTTTCAGCTAGCAATTCTGGGAGCCTCCACCATCGGATTTACGCACCGTCAGTTCCAGGTAATAGCT
Source organism: Pseudotsuga menziesii (assembly GCA_001517045.1). Taxonomy (NCBI): domain Eukaryota; kingdom Viridiplantae; phylum Streptophyta; class Pinopsida; order Pinales; family Pinaceae; genus Pseudotsuga; species Pseudotsuga menziesii. The sequence continues at coordinate 591,795 of LPNX010957630.1, read as the reverse complement.
TAAATATTGCTCTTTAATTTCATGCTCTCATTTTTTATTTTTGGATGTTTTTTGGGCTATTTCAGTGAGCCCTAAAACCATGAATGTAGGCACCTCTCTTATCCCTTGCAGGACAAGAGGTACCCCACTAGAACCGTGCCTAAAACACTTGACACAGGCGGTGCCACTGCCTGTCCTCAATGGTACTCAAGCGGTGCTAGCCGTGGGTAAATAGAAATACATGTACATGGAAAACTAGCTCAAATTTGATGATTTGAATGATTTATGATGTTTCGAATTAGCCTTGTGATTGTTTTTGACAGGTTCCCATTGATAAAAAATGGTAATTTGGAAAGAGAGGAAACATGACAATAATGATGCATTTGCCGAACGAAACGTGGGTTGTATAGCCATGTTGAGAGACTGTGGTCTTCTAAAGTTTTTCTGCACACCCATAATGGTGTCACATGAGCATCTATTAGAGCATATACTCTGTATGTGGAATCCAGAGCAACAGTATTTTGAGGTGGGTGCTCATGTATTCACAATTGAAGTAGAGGATATCTACTTCTTGACAGGCCTATCGAGACGGGGTGCTCTTGTAATACGCCGGTCTTGACCCTATTTGCATTAAAAGATACATGATGTATATATTGTAATTGATCGTGGTGTGGAGCTAAAGGAAAAATCTCCACCATCGATTTGGTTGTGTTATGTTTCGACAATTGGGATCGTTGTCGATAGTATATCGTGCTATCTGACAAATTATAGTTTTGGCATCATGTAAATATGCACTTTAATTAAAATGAACCTACAATCAGATACGACGGTGCAACGATAATGAAAAGGGCATGATTTTCCTAAGGATAAGGAGGTATAATTATTAAACCTTGGGCCTATGGAGAAAAATCCATGTATCAGCTCTTAAAAACCCCTGATGTTAGTTGGGGCAGTTATTGCTGAGTAGTGGTGGGTGTGGTAGGACTGTCAGTCCTTGCCCACATGCCCACTCCACCAGTAGACTCTTCATCTTCATGTCGCATGGGCAAAGAAGCAATTTTCCCATTCTCTCCACTCTCCCATGACCCCATTCTTCCATTCACAGCCGTATTCCATTGTGTTTTCTTCCCCATATCGATGCAGGGGCTGGAATTTCGCATCCCCGTGCAAAGAGACAACCACCTTTCTCTCCATTGCTTTGCTTTCCTCATGCATGGGGTTCTATTTTGGGTTTTGTGCATGTAGTGAGCTGGAAGAGAGGCCTCAAGGGCACGATTTCTGCTATGTATGTGAAATAGTCATGGTTTTCATCCACGATTCTAACTAGATATTGGTTTAACACATGATTTGCATTGTTGTTGCTCTTCCCATGATTTTTGGGTGTTGCTGAGAGTCTGATTTCTTCTTCCATTTTCGGGCTGTGAATTCCCCGTTGTTTCAGTGTTGGGATCGGGGCTGTTGTTTTCCCCATGACTTTGTTGCTGTGGTTTCACCGCATTTTTGGTTGCTATAGGGTTGAGTGAGTCGTTTTGGCCATGATAGGGCCACGAACGACTCAGGAATTTTTTTCCCCTATCTAAGCTGTGAACCACTTGTTTGGCTGCATATATGCAGTGGTTGGTCTTCGAACTGTGATGGAGTGGGACGAGAGATTGGTTTTCTTGATAAAACTGGGGTGTTTGGGAGCCACATAGATAGAGCTAGAGGGATGGATTTCTTCTCCATAACCCTAGAGTAGCACTGGAAAGGGTGGTGAGGGCCTGAGGGACTGTGTCGCAGAGAAGGGACTGATTTCCTGGTGTTGGGTGTGTGTAGGTGTCCTAGAATTATGGCTAGTTCTAGTGAAGGAGTCCTTAGCTCTTCAAGGAGCTCCCCAGCTCCTTGATAACCTAATAAACCATATTGTGTTGGCTTAGCTGATTTGTGTGCCTTGGCTATGTGTAAGCCTGCTTAGTCCCTTATTCCTTGGGGAATCATGCCCAACTCAGGCGTGGCAGTGTTACTGAGAGATTGATGAGCACACTGGCATATGGTTGGGTGGAACGTTGCATCGATGTAGCTGGTTGCGGGATGAGTTCTTGATAAGATAAGTATTCTTGACTACCTCGTTTCTGCAATCATAATTGATGTTTAATGAATTATGGTGAACATGTTGAATGTTGGATGAATGTATGTTTTATTTCACTATGTATGTGAATTATTATGCATTTTAGCATGTTTTATGTTTTAACCATTTTATTTTAGTATTTTATGTATGTTCATGTTCATGGGTGATTTTCCTAGATGTTTAATGGTTCGGTAGCATCCTCTTCATTGGTTAGAGGGTCGGGGACATTACAGAGTGTTATCAGAGCTCATGTTGTAGCATGGGCTTGAATGGGCCATGAAGATGAAGTGACAGAGCCATGATTGCAGCATTGGGCCTTACAGGGCCATGAGAAACTAGTTAACAGAGGCAGGTTGCCCTCGTCCCAGAAGAAAAATGGAATGACAGAAAAATGTTCATAAAATTTTGTTGAAATTTTTTCTAAGTGTCAAGCGCGTCGGATCATCGGAGGACTAAGTGGGAAGCACCTCCGATATAGCGAACAATTTAGTCAGAAGGCCACCTGATGAGGAATAGGTAGAATGAATTCATGAATTTTTTCTAAGAGTTCAGTCATTGGCTCATTGGAAGACTTAGATGGATAGACCTCCGATGCAGACCCCGGTGGCGGTGAAAATTAGTTGAGTGAGTAGCTGACACCGCAACGGAGATCCCCAGAAGACCATCGAACGTTGCCAAAGATTAGTGGATGGCGCAACTGATGAAGAGGAAAATGTCGGTGGAAGAGTAAGGAAGTTTTCACTGAAAAATAGATGATGAAGCCGCTGCAATGTCGGCGGAAATTAGATGATAAGGTTGCCGACACAAAGGAGAAAAGAGAATTTTTGGAAAATTCTCTAAGTAAGGAAATCGTCGGCGAAGTTTAGTTGATTGATCGGTGACAATTAGTTGGTTGAGATTATGAAACGTTAGCGAGAATTAGATGATGAAGCAGCTGATGCGGAGGCATATGTTGGTGGAAAATAGATGTTGAGGGTGCCGATATGTCAACGAAAGAAAGGAGAAAGAGGAAAAAAAATTCTGAAAATGTTTCTAAGTATTGAGACCATCGGTGATTGGCGAAGCCTAGTTGGTTGGACCAGTGAAAGTTAGTGGATGGGACCGTTGAAACGTCGACCCCTTTTATCCAGAAGGGCTTTTGATACCATCGATGAAAAATAGGTGAAGTTCAAGCCACAGTTTTGACAGAGATCTCCTGAAGATCGCCAAAATGTTGGCAAGAAATAGGGGATGAAGGCGCTGATACGATGGCAAGAGTTAGTGGATGGGAGCGCCGATGCGAAGGAAATCATATGAAGGAAGCTGAAACGACGGAGGAAGTTAGTTGATCAAGGAGTCAATGTGGGGGCGGACAAGGAAGGAAAATTTCCAAAAAAAAATCTAAGTGTGGAATACATCGAAAATTTTTAGTTAATGAGACCGTTGATGAACGTCATCAGAAAAATTTAGTGGTTTGGACAGTCGATACGTCGAAGAAGATTAGAGGATTAGATCTGACACATTGGAAGAAATTAGTTGATGGGTCCACCGATGTGTCAGGAGAATTTAGTTATCTTGAGTGCCGATGGACATCAGAAAAGTTTAGTTGTTTGTGAGTCCGCCGTTGTGGCTGTCAGTTGGACTATCACTCTGATGATTAGAGTTTTCAACCACCGATAGTGCTCCAGTCACCGACGCAGTAGAGACATTCAGATTTGAATCACCAACACATAGTGCTTAGAGTTTTTGACCGTCGATGATTTTTATGGTCCAGGAATCCCACAGTTGGTTCACTGCCCACCGTTGCGTCTTCCTAAGGAACTATCCACCCGATGAAGAGTTCTTTCGATTACCGATACAACGTTATGGAGTTAGTTTCCTCACTGATGCTACAGTGGTTAGCAGTTTCGATCATCGATATACTATCATCATCGATAATAGTCCATAATCCTAGATGACTAAGGGTCCGACACATCAGAGAAAAATAGACGAACAGACCGCCGATGAGCAGCGGAGAAAGCTAGCTATTTTGACTGCCAAAGTGTCGAAAAATTAGTGGGGAAGAGATCTGATTGGGAAAAATAATTTGGGGTTTTTCCAGTGGGATTTCTCAATGAATTTCAGTGGATTTTTCAGCAGATTGTCAGTGGATCACAGGGCTGAAAAGGAAGAAAATTCTAGTTGGCTGAAGTTGGCAATTTGGACCAGAATACAGTTGTATGTAAAAGTGTATAATTTTTGGTGAAAATCGTCATTCTAGAAGTGGTGTGGTTTTCACATCCAAAGTCAAATTGGAGCATGGGGATAGGCGTTGGAAAGCTTATCCAACAGGGAACAAGGGAGAATCACCAGAATTTGAATGAGGAGAAGAAAAGTACTAGTGGTTGTTGGAAAAAAAAATGTTGCTGTCCATATGCACAATCCAAGAATTGCATGCCTAGAGGTAGCAAGGCTTATGAAGTCGAGCCGGCTATTATGTGGAAGAGGAACTCCAAGCAAAGATGAGGGTTTTGAAAAGGAAAGTCCCTTAAACCCTGCCTTCCTAACTATATTATGTTTTATAAGTTTTATACATAAAATGTATGAGGATATGCCTTGCATGCATAGGATATTACATTTTCGAAACAATAGTGACAATTATACATTTATAATGAACCACTAATGGTAAATATTGCATTGGTGTTGGCATTAGTGTAAAACCAATGACAACATGAGCATGGATGAATATGTTGTTGATGCTGATGAATGTGACCAGAAACCCTATGGAGAAAGGGATAAGGCAACAAATCCAGGATCAAAAGTTGGTGAGCAATTTCTGCAATCTCCTGCAAGAGACCAACCAAACTGGTAATGCCAAGGGTGTAAGTAGGGTCGATGCAGGTAATGGTTTAATTATGACAATTGCATGGAGTGGTAAAAGCAAGAGATCTCATACCATGTGATTATTTAAAAATTTATACTGCATTCATATAGAAGTATATCCTTCCCTGTGAATGTTGATATGAACTTAATAACCAGAGAGTGAATACTGGTGGTCTTGATTATAGTAATGCATCATATATGAGGTAGTCAGAGTCAATCCATGGTATGTTTGAATGCATAGTATTCCTAAATAAATACAAGGTAGCATTGAGTGGATATGCATTAAGATATTTTATAAATCTTGTAGTTATGCATTGAATGGATGCATATGAAAAGTTTGAGTAAACGTTGTAAAAATGCATACATAAGTGTAGGTGCAAATGTTGTGATGCATTGCATGAATCCATCGAGATAATGCTTGTTTATCATGACTAACTAATGGCTGAAATGATGAATTGATGATAATTATAAAACCATAAGAGTTGTTATGAATGCAGGATAGTAAGTGCATGAAGAGGGTAGTCATGATAGATTGGCTGCCGGAAATGCTCTATGGAAGGGCAAGGTGGTACAAATGATACGCTTGTGAAGTAAGGAGTATCTAAACACTTCATTTAAATTGCACAAATGATGTGACTTTGCAATTTTAGTATGATAATGATTCATGTGAAGTAAATGAGTTTTGGTAATATTAATGCGATTAACAACTGGAATTATTTGAATTCTATAATTCTGAAAATGCTTCAGTGATTGTTGCAATGAAAAAAGCTATATGCATCAAGATTTACGAAGTGTTTGGCTGATTGAAGTTCAAATTTCAGGTAGATTGTTTGGGGTGTGGCAATATGGGTAAGACCATGACAAAGGCCAAAATCTACCATGTGAAAGAGGAAAACCTCATGAGAAGGGTGTCATGGTTGTGAAATTAGTCTGGATGCAGAATGAGTTCTCAATTTGAATTTGTAAATTTCAGATTTGAGAAATTGTTGACAACTACTAATCACTATAAGCTTGCATAGAATTGTGTCAGGAGAACGCATTGTAAGTGGGTGTTCATGTTATGCTAGTAAGCATAAAATCATAATGGGCATAGTGGTGCTTCTTACAAGAGACCAAAAAATGAGGATCACCTCATTGCCAAGAAAATCAATTTCTCTAGTAGACAGAGTTGCAAATTCATATTGAATTTAATTACTAATGCCATTGCTTCGTTATGGAGCAATCAAATTTGGATTGTATTGTTAGACAATGATTGACTGTTTGGATACTTGATGAATGTGTTAGGGGTACACGCTGTAGAAATACCATGTGTGATGGCCTGCAGGAGCCAAACTTCACGGGGATTTTTTCCCCTATCTTGGAAATGGGTTTCGGGCGAAACTCCATTGGACATTTTGGAAATGTCCCATCTGGACTACATGTTTGGTAAGCAACATGAGTGAGATGGTATAGATTATGTCGGTAAGACATGTGTGGGATATGGAATGTAAAAAGGAGTTGGGGATGGAAAACCGAGGGACTGTCAACTTAGAGAAGGGAGCCCCCATTCCTCCTTAACGAAGGAATACTGCATCGACAAATGGATAAGTGTTCTGTGACCCTAGCTAAGAATATGCATGTAAAATTGTTAAATTCCATATGCAGATCATGTTTTGATTTTATTTCCATTATGACAGTTTGCTTGAATATGAATAGGGCCTACATTGCTCACAACAGAAAGGGGTGCACACTTTTCCCGATGTCGAGTCATGAAAGGGTTTTCAATATTGACTACACCCTAGGGAGTGGACACCTTCCTTGTGTCTCAATACTTGATAGTGAATGATATGAAATATGATTACAGTTTTAGAGCAATAATGCTGATGACTGTGCTTATGTTGCTTGTGTTGACAAGCTAAACAGATGTAGATTGGTTGTTGATATAAGTGTATTGTTGATATAAGCGCATGTGTGGTTTGTTGATGGCTTGATAAACCCAACTATGTTTTCTTGGCTTATTTGTTCCTTCCCAGTCGGCGTGAAGGTGTACTGGCTGGAGATTAATTATTTGATGTTGAGGAGCAGCCTGCATGCTGACCTAACATCCAAGTCCATAGGAAATTCCAAGGCTTGCAAAGCGAAGTGGGACACTATGGACCAATGAGGAAATGCACAATATAGATAAGTATTGTATTATCTTGCGACTTATTGCTTATGAATATACTTGTGTATATGGTTTGGTTATAATATTCTAACTCTTGTTTCGAGACAAACCAATGAGAATAAAATAAACATGTGAGTCTATTCAATGTTTGAATATAGGTATCGTTGGGAGCGAGGACTATGAGGGAATCCTAGGGGTGCATGTGGACATGTGACTGTCCTGAAGAGCTCAAAATGAGCGATAATGAAAAAAGGTGCTAGTCAGATTGTGAAGGCCCTAGTAGCCAAGAGTTGTAGACAAACCATGTGGGGAGGCTCCATGGTTGAAAGGTTTGGAATAGACCGGAGACACTAAGTGTCATGGCCAAGAAGGGTTGGTCCAACATTCACGGTGAAGTGAAAGAGGCTAAGAGCATGAAAGCCACAGTGATGGTGTGAGTTCCAGAATGGAACAAGACAAAGAGGGGAAAAAATATTGCTGCTCTCTCTTTCCTATTTTGATGATGATATATATATATATATATATATATATATATATATATATATACTTATGCATTGTGAAAATAGAATATTTTTTAATGCATGTATGGCTGAAAATATGATGTGTTTATTTGCTTAAGATAAATTGTGAATGCTGGAATAGTGAATTCCCTACCCAAGAATGGACATGAATGAGCTCATGTGCCTGTTGGGAAGGCATGAAAAGTATGAAAGTCTCCTTGAGAAGACTTGGAATACCATGCCAATTGGGAAATTAATTGACTGATTTTAATGCCTATATTATGCTTTGTCTAATAGAATTACAATGATGCATTTCACAGGTGAGAAAAATGAGATCCAGTTGTGCACATTGATCATGGTAGCAGACAAAAATCTATTGGAATTGGCTGGAAGTCTCCTTCAAACAATTTCTAAGACCCAAGAAAATAATGGAGAGATGCTCAAGATACAGAAAAGCCAGAATGAGATGAACCACCAGATTTTGCAAGACTCTATTTGTTCGCAAAAGGAGGTAAAAAGCCTTCTGGGAACAATCCGTAAAGGAAAGAAAAGTGGATCAATGATAGGGTATTCATCCAATCGATCTGTTAAGAACGTTCCAAGCATGAAGACTCAATGGAAATTGAGCAGTTAAAGATGAAGTAGCTAGTGAAATGTTGGAAATGTGAAAGACATCATTACCGCTGGGACTTCCCAATGAGAGAACATCAAGAGGGTAGTAGCCACAAAGTTCCTATACTTGGGGATGAGCCGAAAGCTGAGAACCAGCAAGAGAAGCTCGTGGAAGACAAAGGGCTTCCTCCTGAAAGTTCAAGGTAAATAATTGAATGTGGGACAGATCTGCAAAATTTTGAAATTTTGGATGTGTGAATTGTATATGTATTCCTATGTATTGGAACACCGAGGATGGTGTTATTCCAAGGGGGAGGGGATTGTAATACCCTGGTCTTGAACCTAATTGCATTAAAATATACATGATGTATATATTGTAATTGATTGTGGTGTGGAGCTAAAGGAAAAATCCCCACCATCGATTTGGTTGTGTTATGTTTCAACAATTGGGATCGTTGCTAATGGTATATCATGCTATCCGACACATTATAGTTTTGGAATCATGTAAATATGCACTTTAATTAAAATGAACCTACATCCGGCTACGACGGTGTAATGATAATGAAAAGGGCATGATTTTCGTAAGGATAAGGAGGGGGGATTATTAAACCTTGGGCATATGGGGAAAAATCCATGTGTCAGTTGTTAAAAACCCCTAATGTTAGTTGGAAAATTTATTGCTAAGTAGTGGTGCATGTGGCAGGACTATCAGTCCTTGCCCACATGCCCACTCCACCAGCAAACTCTTCATATTCACATCGTGTGGGTAGAGAAGCAAGTTTCCCATTCTCTCCACTCTCCCACGACTCCATTCTTCCATTCACGACTGTATTCCATTGTGTTTTCTTGCCCATTTCCATGTAGGGGATGGAATTTCCCATCCTCATGCAAGGAGACAACTAGCTTTCTCTCCATTGCTTTGCTTTCCTCATGCACGAGGTTCTCTTTTTGGTTTTGTGCATGCAGCGAGCTATAAGAGCAGCCTCAAGGGCACGATTTCTACTGTGTATGTGAAAGAGTTGTGGTTTGCATCCATGATTCTGACTGGATGTTAGTTTAACCCATGATTTGGGTTGTTGTTTCTCTTCCCATGATTTTTGGGTGCTGATAAGAGTTCGATTTCTTCTTCCATTTTCGGCCTGTGCATTCCCCGTTGTTTCAGTGTTGGGATCGGGGCTGTTGTTTTCCCCATGATTTTGTTGCTATGGTTTCACCATGTTTTGGGTTGATGTAGGATTGAGTGAGTTGTTTTGGCCATGATAGGGACAAGAACAACTTAGAAATTGTTTTCCCCTATCTAAGCTGTGAACCACTTATTTGGCTGCGTATATGCAGTGGTTGGTCTTCGAACTGTGCTGGAGTGGGGCGAGGGCTTGGTTTTCCTGATAAAACTGGGGTGTTTGGGAGCCACATAGACAAAGCTAGAGGGATGGATTTCTTCTCCACAACCCTGGAGTGGCACTGGAAAGGGGGGTGAGGGCCCAAGGGACTGTGTCGCAGAGAAGGGACTGATTTCCTGGTGTTGGGTGTCTGTGGGTTTCCTAGAAGTCAGGCTAGTTCTGGTGTAGGAGTCCTTAGCTCTTTAATGGGATCCCTAGCTTAGCATTCAGCTTCTTCCAGCTCCTTGATAGCATGATAAACACTACTATGTTAGCTTGGATTATTTGTGTACCTTGGCTATATGTAAGCCTGCTTAGTCCCTTATTCCTTGGGGAATCATGTCCAGCTCGGGGGTGGTAGTGTTGCTGAGAGATTGATGAGCACACTGGCCTATGGTTGGGTGGAACGTTGCAGTGACGTAGCTGGTTGTGAGACAAGTTCTTGATAAGATAAGTATTCTTTACTACCTCGTTTCTGCAATCATAATTGATGTTTAATGAATTATGGTGAACATGTTGAATGCTGGATGAATGTATGTTTGCTTCCGCTGTGTATGTGAATGATTATGAATTTTAGCATGTTTTATGTTTTAAGCATTTTATTTCAGTATTTTATATATGTTCATGTTCATGGGTGGTTTTCTCGAATGTTTAATGGTTCAGTAGCGTCCTCTTCATCGGTCAAAGGGTTGGGGATGTTACAGCTCCCATCTCTTTGACTAGTTCCCATGGAGGGGACGTCACTATCCAAGAGATAATAAATCAACATTGTATGCCTGGGACCAAAACATGGGGGAAGAAAATTCCCATAAAACCAGTGGTTGATGGCCCTCTACGGATAGTTTTATTTACCATGCAGAGAGTGGTGGGGAGCCAAGGGGTACATCAAGAATCTAGAGCACATATGCTATACACCATAAAGGCCATGGAACCCATAGTCTTCAATTGGGCATAGGATCTACTTTCGATTTTCAAAGATCAGGTGAGACCCTAGGTGGTGTTCACTGAGTTGAGGGCGAAAGAACCTCGTATGCTGATGTGGGTCTGAATCATGGCCCGTACAGGAGTGGGTAGAGGCAAGGTGAAGTTCAGTGACCCATTTTTCCGATGGTTGAGAGATCAGATTATCATGGTTGAGGACTATGGATACGCGGGAACTAACTTCAGTGGTGACCCTGATCTACCACTCCCACCTAGTGGATAGTGGGATGATATCGGTAAGAAACAAAAACCCTAAAATTGCATTTGTGTTTTTATGTTTTGATGTTTTATATTTTTTATGTGTAATACCGAGACTTAAATGTTTTCATGTAGATGTCAGAGCAGCATGACCTGGGGGATCCTCCCCACTAGACAGGTGAGCCAAAGCTCTCTTTGTTCCACAGGGAGATGATGTGAGAGGGGAGATAGAGGAGAACCTTGATAGGTTAACTCTAGACATACTAGATGCTTCGATCGATGACATCCCATTGACGTACCAGAGGCCCACTGCAGGAGTACCGAGTTGTTTCAGTAGACTGCTACATCGAGTAGATTGTGAGGTCATGTGTTACCATGAGCATCACTAGATGATAGGCTGCATGATGTATTTACTGAAAGATGATAAATAGCTTC